>SJXQ01005722.1:0-14469 GCA_006408695.1 Aepyceros melampus
TCAGACTTTGTTTTTTTGGGCTCCAAAATCACTGCAGATGGTGACTGCAGCCATGAAATTAAAAGACGCTTACTCCTTGGAAGAAAAGTTATGACCAACCTAGATAGTATATTCAAAAGCAGAGACATTACTTTCCCGACTAAGGTCCGTCTAGTCAAGGCTATGGCTTTTCCTGTGGTCATGTATGGATGTGAGAGTTAGACTGTGAAGAAGGCTGAGTGCCAAAGAATTGATGCTTTTGAATTATGGTGTTGGAGAAGACTCTTGAGAGTCCCTTGGACTGCAAGGAGATCCAACCAGTTCATTCTGAGGGGATCAACCCTGGGATTTCTTTGGAAGGAATGATGCTAAAACTGAAGCTCCAGTACTTTGGTCACCTCATGCGAAGAGCTGACTCATTGGAAAAGACCCTGATGCTGGGAGGGATTGGGGGCAGGAGGAGAAAGGGACGACCGAGGATGAGATGGCTGGATGGCATCATGGACTCAATGGACGTGAGTCTGAGTGAACTCCGGGAGTTGGTGATGGACAGGGAGGCCTGGCGTGCTGCGATTCATGGGGTCGCAAAGAGTCGGACACGACTGCACGACTGAACTGAACTGACTGAATCTACTGTTGATTTTTCTAGACTCTTTAATTTCAGTTATGGTGCTCTTCAGCTCTGTTTGGTTCTTCTTTCTATATTCTAACTGTTTGTTAAACTTACCACTGTGTTCATCCATTATTCTCCTGAGTTCATTGAGCATATCTATTATCATTACTTTGAACTCTTTATTGGGGTAAATTACCTCCACTTCATTTTGTCTTTTTTGGGGAATTTATCTTGTTCCTTCATTTGGAACATATTCCTCTGTCACTTCTTTTTGTCTGATTTTCTGGTTTTATTTTTATATATTAGGTAGACGGGTTAGTTTTTTGATCTTGAAGAAGCAGGCTGTGTAAGAGATGCCCTTGGGGCCAGCAGGACACTGTCTTCTGGTCACCACATCTCTCTGTTCTAAGGGTGCACCCTCTGCAGACTCTATGCTCCCATTGTGGTAGGGCCAACTACTGTGGGTGTGTTGGTGGTTGGGCATGCCTCCAGCCCTGTTGGTTCTTAGGCTCTGCCTCATATGTGATCTCACTGTGGGCACATTCAGGTCTCAAAGCAGCTGGCTGTGGGTCCCAGAAGGTCCTAAGGCTGGTGTTAGCCCACTGATGGGTGGGGCCCAGAGGGTCCCAAGGCTGGTGCTGGCCTGCTGGTTGGTTAGAAAGATCCTAGAGTGACAGGATGGGGCTTGGGTGGGCCTAGCTGGAATCTTAATTTATTTTAATTTACATTTTTAAAAAGGTATCTTTGATTAATGACATATTTTCTCTTTTCGTATTTACTGTACTCTTGAAAGCACTTTATTCTGCTTGATTAAGCTGTTTATCAAAACACTTTTGGGTTGACAATTCTGATACTATTAGCACGGTTTTTTGTATCCTTTTATTTTTCAACCCATTTGTGTCTTTATATTGAATCTCTCATAAGCAGCACATCACTGGGTATTACTTTTATATGCAATCTGACAATCTCTGCTTTTTAATTGAAGTATTAACTCCATTTATATTTAATGTAATTATTGATTTAGCTGTGTTTCTGTCAGCTTGATATTATCTTCTATTTGCTTTTCCTCTGTTCCTCCTTACCTATTTTTTGGGGGTTAATCTGCAACTTAGTGCTCCATTTTATTTCCTTGATTGACTTCTCAGCTCTAAGTCCTTATTTGCGTGTGCATGTGTGTGTGTGTGTGTGTGTGTGTGTGTGTGTGTTTTTTTCCTAGGGCTAACACTATGCTTCCCTGGCGGCTCAGAAAGTAAAGAATCCGCCTGCAATGTGGGAGACCTGGGTTTGATTCCTGGGTCAGAAAGATCCCCTGGAGAAGGAAATGGCAACCCATTCCAGTAATCTTCCCTGGAGAATCCCCATGGATAGAGGAGCTTGGTGGGCTACAGTCCATGGAGTCACAAAGAGTCGGACACAGCTGAGCAACTAAGCACACACAAGACTATGCTATGGTTTTATATTTTCATGTGTTTTTTTGTGTGATCATTTCTCCCTTTTTGAGGAAAGGAATTTTGTCTTAGACTTCTCTCCTATCATTGTTATTCATTCATTCAATTCATTTATTCATTCAACATATTGTTATTAAACATCTACTATGTACCAAGGACTTCTAAGTGTTAGAAATACAACTGTGATCCACACAGATATGAAGCCAACAGTCTGCTTGGAAGTAGATAAGTAAGTAGGAAAGTTTTCCCAAAGGAGGAGACATCTGAACTAAGCCTTGAAGGCTCAACAGTGAAGTTCAATTTTCTTCAAGTGATGGAGTAATGTTAGATTGTTTCAGGTTGTGGCAATAGTGATTTCAAAGACCCAGAAACAGGAGCAACTGGTAATTTGCTCAGGGAGTGGTAAGACATGCAGCGTGGCTGGAGCACAGTGTTAGATGGAGCAAATGAGGTGGAATATGGAGTATGGAATAGGTTGGCAAGAAGTTTAAGGAGTCCCTATGATAACTTCTAATTTTTTCGGGAATCTAGAGCTATATCCATGATATTCAAGTTATTAATGTTCACTAATTGAATGACTGAAGAGGTTTTGAACAGAATTGTTGTCTGTAAACCATGTGCCTCGTCCAGTTGTCTATAATGCCTATTTTCACTTTGGGAGATTTGTCTTTTGGAGGTGAAGACATTTTGATTGTCAAATCCTATTATAAAAAAGAATATATTATTCCAGAGGAGTGCTTTCTGTAACATAACATAAGCAAGGGATTTTCCAAGATTATTGGAGAAGAAAGTATGCATCCATTTACCTACACCTAGGGACGGGGGAGCCTGGTGGGCTGCCGTCTGTGGGGTCGCACAGGGTCGGACACGACTGAAGCGACTTAGCAGCAGCAGCAGCAGCAGCAGATTGCCTCAGATGAGAAAGTGCTCTTTATTTTACATATATTCTTCCCCTGCCCAGTTTTATTGGGATGTAATCACTCTATAACATTGTGTAATTTTTAGGTGTACAATGTGTTATTTTTCTGTTTTTTAAATTTATTTTTAATTGGATGATAATTGCTTTACAATATTGTGTTAGTTTCTGCCATACATCAGTGTAAATCAGCCATAGGTATACATATGTCCCTTCCCTCTTCAACCCCCCTCCCACCTCCCCTGGATCCCACCCCTCTAGGTTGTCAGAGAGCATCAAGCAATGTGTCAGTTTGACACATGTATATATTACAAAGTGATTACCACAGTAGCATTAGTTAAGTCCTCTATTCACATAATTACCAGTTCTTTTTTATGGTGAGAACACTTAATGTCCACTCTTAGCAACTTTCAAGTGTATAATCAGTATTGTAAACTATAATCGCCATAATGTACATTAGGCCCCCAAAACTTATTCCTCTTATCACTGGAGGTCTTTCGTACTTTGACCAATAGCCCCCTATTTCTCCTGACATCCCAACCCTAACCCCTGACAATCGCTAGTCGACTCTCTGTTCCTATGAGTTTCTGTGAGTTGGGCAGTAAATATGTATATTTACTTGGCTGCATCAGGTCTTAGTTGCAGGCTGCGGGGTCATTATCACATCATGTGAGGTCTTCCGTTGCATTGGACTTTATAGTTGTGGGGCGACAGCTCCCCGAGCACGGGCTTCAGCAGTTGTGTCACATGGGTTCTGGAATACACACATTCAGCTGTTGCCGTGCACAGGCTTTGTTGCTTCACAGCATGTAGACTTTAGTTCCCTGACCAGGGATAGAACCTCTATCACCTGCAGTGCAAGGTGGATTCTTAACCATTGGACCACTAGGCAAGTCCTAAGTTAGGTACTTTTAGCTTTCACACATAAGTGATATCATACAGTATTTGTCTTTCTCTGACTTATTTCGCTTGGCATAACGTCCTCAAGGTCTGTCCATGTTGTTGCAAATGGCAAGGTTTCCTTCATTCTCATGGATGAATAATATTCTACTGTCTATACAATTGACCCTTGAGCACAGCAGAGGTTATTGCTGCTAACCCCCCAGTGCAGTGTAAACTCATGTACAGATACCAATGGACAGCTATAAACTTGGATACCAATGGTATCCAAGGAGAACTGGTTCCAGGACCTGGCACAGATATTCAGATCCGAAGATGCCCAAATCCCATCGTCAGCCCTCTTCATTTGTGGTTCTGCATCAGTGGATTCAACAACCCTGGGTCATATAGTACTGCAGTTATTGAAAAGAACTGTATATAAATGGACACACACGGCTCAAACTGGTTTTATTCAATGGTAGATTATATATACACGTCATCTTCTTTATCCATTACTTAGATTGCTTCCATATCTTGAAAGTATTAATCACTCAGTCGTGTCCGACCCTTTGTGACCCAATGGACTGCGGCCCGCTAGGCTCCTCTGTCCATGGAATTCTCCAGGCAAGAACACTGGAGAGGATAGCCTTTTCCCTCTCCAGGGGATCTTCCTGACCCAGGGATTGAATCTGTACCTCTCACGTCTCCTACATTGGCAGACAGATTCATTACCACTAGCGCCACCTGGGAAACTCAAGATTGCTTTATTATGCTTTATTTTACTTTCATACTCTTTTTTAAAAAAATATAATTTTTTTTAATTTGGAGGCTAATTACTTTACAATATTGTAATGGTTTTGCCATACATCAACGTGAATCCGCCACGAGTGTACATGTGTTCCCCATCCTGAACCCCACTCCCACTTCCCTCCCCATCCCATCCCTCTGGGTCATCCCAGTGCTCCAGCCCCGAGCACCCTGTCTCATGCATCGAACCTGGACTGGCAATCCATTTCACAAGGATTCAACAACCCTGGGTCATATAGTACTGCAGTTATTGAAAAGAACTGTATATAAATGGACACACACGGCTCAAACTGGTTTTATTCAATGGTAGATTATATATACACGTCATCTTCTTTATCCATTACTTAGATTGCTTCCATATCTTGAAAGTATTAATCACTCAGTCGTGTCCGACTCTTTGTGACCCAATGGACTGCGGCCCGCTAGGCTCCTCTGTCCATGGAACTCTCCAGGCAAGAACACTGGAGAGGATAGCCTTTTCCCTCTCCAGGGGATCTTCCTGACCCAGGGATTGAATCTGTACCTCTTACGTCTCCTACATTGGCAGAGAGGTTCATTACCACTAGCGCCACCTGGGAAACTCAAGATTGCTTTACTATGCTCTATTTTACTTTCATACTCTTTTTTAAAAAAATATAATTTTTTTTAATTTGGAGGCTAATTACTTTACAATATTGTAATGGTTTTGCCATACATCAACGTGAATCCGCCACGAGTGTACATGTGTTCCCCATCCTGAACCCCACTCCCACTTCCCTCCCCATCCCATCCCTCTGGGTCATCCCAGTGCTCCAGCCCCGAGCACCCTGTCTCATGCATCAAACCTGGACTGGCAATCCATTTCACACATGATAATATACATGTTTCAATGCCATTCTCCCAAATCATCCCACCCTTGCCCAAAGCCATGGTACTTTCCTTCTCAAAGGATAATTTCACTGAACAAAGAATTCTTGATCCTTTTCTTTCATCACTTTCAGCCACCAGGGAAGCCCTTCCGTATCTTGGTTATTGTAAATAAAGCCTCCATGTACATGGAGGTGCAGATATTTCTTTGAGATACTGATTTCATTTCCCTAGGATATATACCGAGAAATGGGATGGTTGGATGATATGGTAGTTCTATTTTTAATTTATTGAGGAACCTTCAGACTGTTTCTATAGTGGCTGTACCACTTTATATTTCTACTAACTGTGTTTTCTGTGTCTTTGTCAACACTTGGTTCCCTGGTGAATCAGATGGTAAAGAATCTGCCTGCAATGCAGGAGACCTGGGTTTGACCCTTGGGTCGGAAGATCCCCTGGAGAAGGGAATGGCTATCCACTCCAGTATTCTTCCCTGGAGAATCCCATGGACAGAGGAGCCTGGTGGGCTACAGTTCATGAGGTCGCAAAGAACTTGACTTGACTGAGTGACTAACACTTTCACTTCGCTTTCAACACTTGGTTATGTCTTGACTTTTTGATGATAGCCATTCTCATAGGTGAGAAGTGTTATGTCCTTGTGATTTTGATTTTAATTTTTATGGTAATTAGTAATGTTAGCACCTTTTCATGTACCTTATGACTATTTGTGTGTCTTGTATTCAGTTCCTCTACTCATTTTTAAATTGAATTTTTTTTTTTGTTCCTGAGTTCCTTATATATTTTGGAAATTAACCACCTATTAGACACATGATTTTCAATTTTTTTCTCCTCTTCCATAGGTTACCTTTTAATTTTATTGATTGTTTGCTGTGTAGATGTTTTTTTTAATTTGATGTAGCCCTACTTAATTGTTTTTACTTTTTATTTTGCTTGTGCTTTTGACATTATATTTAAAAAATACCTGCTGAGACTATTTCCTTATGTTTTCTTCTAGGGTTTTTATGGTTTCATGTCCTAGTTTTAAGTCTGATTTAAAAGTGTGGGTTGTGTGAGATAGGAGTGCAATTTTATTCTGTATGTTATTATATGGTTTTTCCCAATACCTTTTATTGAAGAGTTTATCCTTTCTTCATTGAGTGTTCTTGACTCTATTGTCAAATATTGGTTGACTGTGTATGTGAGGGCTTATTTCTGGCCCTTAACTATGTTTTATTGGTCCATGAATCTTTCCTTATGTCTATACCATAATAAAGCTTTGCAGCATACTTTGAAGTTAGGAAGTGTTGCGCCTCCAATTTTCTTATTCTTTCTCAAGATCGCTTTGGCTATTCAGGGTCTTTTGCAGTTTCATAAAAATTTTAGGATTGTTTTTTCTATTTCTGTGAAAAATGCCATTGGAATTTTGATAAGCATTGCATTGAATCTATAGGCAGTTTTGGGTAGCATGGGCATTTTAACAGTATTGATTTTTCTGATCCATGAACACAAGATATCTTTCCATTTGTTTGCATCTCTTCAATTTCTTTCCTCCAAGCCTTGTAGTTTTCAGTGCACAGATCTTTGAATTCCTTGGTTAAATTTATTCACAAGTATTTATTGTTTTTGATGCTACTGTGAATGGGATTATTTTATTTATTTCTTTTTTATTTTAGTGTATGGAAACACAACTGGTTTCTATGTGCTGATATTTTATCCTACAACATTATTAAATTTGTTGGTTAGTGATAATGGTTCTTTTGGAGGAGCCTTCAAAATTTTCTCTATATAAGAGAGAAATATAATTTCTCTATATAATTTTCTCTATATAAGGTCATATAATCTATAGAGACAATTTTACTTATTACTTTCCAATTTGGATGGCTTTTATTTCCTTTTCTTGTCAATTGTTATGGTTTCCAATACTGTGTTGAATAGAAGTAGTGAGAGTAGGCATCATTGTCTTTCTGATCTTAGATGGAAGGCTTTCAACCTTTATGTATGGGTTTGTCAAATATGACTTTTATTATTTCCAGGTACTTTTCTTCTATACCTGATTTTTCTTTTATTATCATGAATGGATGTTGTATTTTTAAAAAATGTTTTTCTACATCTGTTGAGATGATCGCATGATTTTATCTTTTTTTCTGTAAGTATGGAGTATTTATTTAGTGATTTATGTTGCTGAACCATCCTTGCATCCCATGGATAAGTCCCACTTAATCATGGCATATAATCCTCTTAATGTGTCATTGAATTAAATTTGCTAATATTTTGTTAATATTATTACATTGGTATTTATTAGGGAAATTGACCTGTAGTTTTCTTTTCTTTTCTTTTTTTCCTTATAGCATCCTTATCTGGCATTGGTATCACGTAATGCTGGCCTCATAAAATGAATTTTGGAACATTTCTTCTGCTTTAATTTTTTAGAAGAGTTTGAGAAAGACTGTCATTTAACTCTTCTTTATTTATTTGCTAGAATTCACTACTGAAACCATCTGGTTCTGGGCTTTTCTTTGTTAAGAGATTTCCAATTAATGATTAAATCTCCTTACTCATAACTGGTTTGTTAAGATTTTCTGTTTGTCCATAATTCAATCTTAATAAACTGTATATTTCAATGAATTTCAACATGTTCTCTGTTACATAATTTGTTGGTATATAATTGTTCATAGTCTCTTACGATTTTTTGAATTTCTGCCTTCTCTTTCTTTCTTTTCTTTTTTTTCTGCTTAGACTAGTTAAATGCTTGTCAATTTTATCTTTAATATCCCCCTCCCCAGGTTTTGTTTCATTGGTCCTTTCAATTGTTTTTAAATATTGTATTTCACATATTTCTTCTCTGATACTTATTTCCTTCATTCTGCTTTGGTAGACTTAGTTTGTTCCTTGAAGTATAAAGTTATTGTTTATTTGAGATCTCTCTTTTTTCTTAATGTAGGCATTTATCACTATAAGCTTTTATATTGGAGCTATTTTTGCTGCATCCCATAGGTATGTTGGGTATGTTTTGTTTTCATTTGTTTCAAGATTATTTTTATTTCCCTTTTGATTTTTTTCTTTGATCCCTTGGTTGCTCAGAGTTTGTTGTTTATTTCCACATACTTGTGATTTTTTTCAGCTTTCCTTCTGCTATTGATTTCTAGTTTCATACCATTGTGGTAAGAAAAGATACTTGATATGATGTTAACCTTCTCAGATTTGCTAAGTCTTGTTTTGTGACATATCATCCTCTATCTTAGTGAATATTCTATGTGCACTTGAGAAGAATGTGTATTCTACTCAGTTGGATAGAATGTTCTACATATGTTTGTTAGGTCCATTTGATCTAAAGGATATTTCAAGCCCAACGTTTCCTTATTGATGACCTGGATGATCTGTTTATCTGGATGATCTATTTAATGTTGAAAGTGAGGTACTGAGGTCCCTTATAATATTATATTATTATCTATTTCTCTCTTCCTCATCTGTTAGTATTAACTTAATATATTTAGATGCTCTAATATTAGGGATATATATATTCCCAATATAATTATCATATCTTCTTAATAAAATGACACCTTTACTATTATGTAATAACTTTTGTCTCTTTAGTTTTTGGCTAAAGGTATGTTTTCTCTGGGCTGGAAAAAGCACAAGCTAGAATCAAGATTGACGGGAGAAATGTCAATAACCTCAGATATGCAGATGACACCACCCTTATGGCAGAAAGTGAAGAACTAAACAGTCCCTTGATGAAAGTGAAAGAGGAGAGTGAAAAAGTTCGCTTACAGCTCAACATTCAGAAAACTAAGGTCATGGCATCTGGTCCCATCACTTCATGGGAAATAGATGGGGAAACAGTGGAAACATTGTCAGACTTTATTTGTTTGGGCTCTAAAATCACTGCAGATGGTGATTGCAGCCATGAAATTAAAAGATGCTTACTCCTTGCAAGGAAAGTTATGACCAACCTAGACAGCATATTGAAAAGCAGAGACATTACTTTACCAAAAAAGGTCTGTCTAGTCAAGGCTATGGTTTTTCCAGTGGTTGTGTATGGATATGAGAGTTGGACTGTGAAGAAAGCTGAGTGCCGAAGAATTGATGCTTTTGAACTGTGGTTTGGAGAAGACTCTTGAGAGTCCCTTGGAGTGCAAGGAGATCCAACCAGTCCATCCTGAAGGAGATCAGTTCGGGGTGTTCTTTGGAAGGAGCGATAGTAAAGCTGAAACTCCAGTACTTTGGCCAGCTCATGCGAAGAGTTGACTCATTGGAAAAGACTTTGATGCTGGGAGGGATTGGGGGCAGGAGGAGAAAGGGTTGACAGAGAATGAGATGGCTGGATGGCATCATTGACTCAATGGACATGAGTTTGAGTGAACTCCAGGAGCTGGTGATGGACAGGGAGGCCTGCGATTCATGGGGTCGCAAAGAGTTGGACACGACTGAACGACTGAATTGAACTGAACTGACTGATGTTTTCTCTGATATAAGTGTAACTACCCTGCTCTTTTGGTCTCCACTGTCATGGAATATCATTTTACATCCCTTCACTTTGAACATTTGTGTATTCTTAGAGCTGAAATGAATCTCTTGTAGGTACATAGAGTTGTGTCTTGTTTTTTCAAATCCATTCACACACTATGCTTTTTGATTGGAGAATTTAATGCATTTACACTTAGAGTAGTTGTTACTACATATGGACTTTCTCAGACAGTCAGTTCAGTAGCTCAGTTGTGTCCGACTCTTTGTGACCCCATGAATCGCAGCACGCCAGGCCTCCCTGTCCATCACCAACTCCCGGAGTTCACCCAGACTCAATGTCCATCGAGTCAGTGATGCCATCCAGCCATCCTATCCTCGGTCGTCCCCTTCTCCTCCTGCCTCCAATCCTTCCCAGCATCAGAGTCTTTTCCAATGAGTCAACTCTTCGCATGAGGTGGCCGAAGTACCGGAGCTTCAGCTTCAGCATCATTCCTTCCAAAGAAATCCCAGGGCTGATCTCCTTCAAAATGGACTGGTTGGATCTCCTTGCACTCCAAGGGACTCTCAAGAGTCTTTTCCAACACCACAGTTCAAAAGCATCAATTCTTCGGTGCTCAGCTTTCTTTACAGTCCAACTCTCACATCCATACATGACCACAGGAAAAACCATAGCCTTGACTAGACGGACCTTAGTCGGCAAAGTAATATCTCTGCTTTTGAATATGCTATCTAGGTTAGTCATAACTTTTCTTCCAAGGAGTAAGTGTCTTTTAATTTCATGGCTGCAGTCACCATCTGCAGTGATTTTGGAGCCCAGAAAAATAAAGTCTGACACTGTTTCCACTGTTTCCCTATTTCCCATGAAGTGATGGGACTGGATGCCATGATCTTCGTTTTCTGAATGTTGAGCTTTAAGTCAACTTTCTCACTCTCCTCTTTCAATTTCATCGAGAGGCTCTTTAGTTTTTCTTCACTTTCTGCCATAAGGGTGGTGTCATCTGCATAGCTGAGGTTATTGATATTTCTCCCAGCAGTTTTGATTCCAGCTTGTGCTTCATCTAGCCCAGCATTTCTCATGATGTACTCTGGATATAAATTAAATAAGCATGGTGACAATATACAGCCTTGACGTACTCCTTTTCCTATTTAGAACCAGTCTATTGTTCCATGTCCAGTTCTAACTGTTGCTTCCTGACTTGCATACAGGTTTCTCAAGAGGCAGGTCAGGTGATTTGGTATTCCCATTTCTTTCAGAATTTTCCACAGTTTATTGTGATCCACACAGTCCAAGGCTTTGGCATAGTCAATAAAGCAGAAATAGATGTTTTTCTGAAACTTTCTTGCTTTTTTGGTGATCCAGAGGCTGTTGGTAATTTGCTCTCTGGTTCCTCTGCCTTTTCTAAAACCAGCTTGAACATCTTGAAGTTCATGGTTCACGTGTTGCTGAAGCCTGGCTTGGAGAATTTTGAGCATTATTACTAGCATGTGAAATGGGTACAATTGTACAGTAGTTTGAGCATTTTTGGCATTGCCTTTCTTTGGGACTGGAATGAAAACTGGCTTTTTCCAGTCCTGTGGCCACTGCTGAGTTTTCCAAATTTGCTGGCATATTGAGTGCAGCACTTTTTCAGCATCATCTTTCAGGATTTTAAATAGTTCAATTGGAATTCCATCACCTCCACTAGCTATGTTCATA
The DNA here is from genome assembly GCA_006408695.1 of Aepyceros melampus. Classification (NCBI taxonomy): domain Eukaryota; kingdom Metazoa; phylum Chordata; class Mammalia; order Artiodactyla; family Bovidae; genus Aepyceros; species Aepyceros melampus. The sequence goes on from SJXQ01005722.1 coordinate 11,652, forward strand.
GTGATGCTTCCTAAGGTCCATCTGACTTCACATTCCAGGATGTCTGGCTGTAGGTGAGTGATCACACCATCATGATTATCTGGGTCGTGAAGATCTATTTTATATAGTTCTTCTGTGTATTCTTGCTGCCTCTTATTAACATCTTCTGCTTCTGTTAGGTCCATACCATTTCTGTCCTTTTTTTGAGCCTATCTTTGCATGAAATGTTCCCCTGGTATCTCTAATTTTCTTGAGCACTCTCTAGTCTTTCCCATTCTTTCCTGTATCTGACAAAGATACTATTCAGAAGTAAAGGAGAGATAAATATTTCCCAGATAAAAACTGAAGGCTTCATTACCTCTAAACCTACATTAAAGAAATGCTAAAATGAGTTCTTCAGGCTGGAATTTAGATCGCTGATCTGAAAACATATGAAAATATATAGCATATTGGTAAAGTAAGTACATAATCAAATTCAGAATGCCCTCCTACTATAATATGTAGTGTGTTAGCCATGATGGGTGAAGCTGCCTTCCTTCCCTGCTGTTTACCTGGAGCCAAATGGCGAGGCAACAGCAAATGTTTGGAGAGTTTGCCATGTGCCAGGACCTGTTTGGGTGCTTACAAACATCTTCTCACTCACTCCGCACAACCACCCTGGAGGTGATTATATTTATCTGGTGTGTGAATAAGTGAGGCACAGAAAGGTTAAATGTAATAGATACAGGAATAGAGCTTTCGTCTGTTTCTTTGCACTGATCCCTGAAGAAGGCTTTCTTATCTCTCCTTGCTATTGTTTGGAACTCTGCATTCAAATGGGTATATCTTTCCTTTTCTCTTATGCTTTTCACTTCTCTTCTTTTCACAGCTATTTGTTAGGCCTCCTCAGATAGCCATTTTGTCTTTTTGCATTTCTTTTTCTTGGAAATGATCTTGATCTCTCTCTCCTGTACAATGTCACGAACCTCCATCCATAGTTCATCAGGTACTCTGTCTATCAGATCTAGTCCCTTAAATCTATTTCTCACTTCTACTGTATAACCATAAGGGATTTGATTTAGGTTATACCTGAATGGTCTAATGGTTTTCCCTACTTTTTTCAATTTAAGTCTGAATTTGGCAATAAGGAGTTCACGATCTGAGCCACAGTCAGCTCCCGGTCTTGTTTGTGCTGACTGTATAGAGCTTCTCCGTCTTTGGCTGCAAAGAATATAATCAATCTGATTTTGGTGTCGACCATCTGGTGATGTCCATGTGTAGAGTCTTCTCTTCTGTTGTTGGAAGAGGGTGTTTGCTATGACCAGTGTGTTCTCTTAGCAAAACTCTGTTGGCCTTTGCCCTGCTTCATTCTATACTCCAAGGTCAAATTTGCCTGTTACTCCAGGTGTTTCTTGACTTCTCACTTTTGCATTCCAGTCCCCTATAATGAAAAGGACATCTCTTTTGGATGTTAGTTCTAGAAGGTCTTGTAGGTCTTCATAGAACCATTCAGCTTCAGCTTCTTCAGCATTACTGGTAGGGGAATAGACTTGGATTACCATGATATTGAATGGTTTGCCTTGGAAACAAACAGAGCTCATTCTGTCATTTTTGAGTTTGCATCCAAGTGCTGCATTTCAGACTCTTTTGTTGACCATGATGGCACTCCATTTCTTCTAAGGGATTCTGTGCTTTGCTGGAGCAGCCGTGAAGATATACCCCAAGTCCAAGGTCAAAGAAACCCCAGTAAGAGGGTAGGCCCTGGAGTGGCTATGAGGAGATACTCCACACCCAAGGGCAAAGAAGAAGCCCCAGCAAGATGGTAGAAGGGACTAATTCACATTTAGAATCAAACCCCATTCCCACCAGAGATGATCAGAGGGCTCAAACAAACTTTGTGTGCCCCAGGACCCAAGTACCTCACAGAGACTGAGACAGAACTGTGTTTGAGTGTCTCCCATGGGGGTACAGGTCAGCAGTGGACTGCCCCAGGGACAGAGTCTCTGGGTGCAGCAGACTTGGGTGTCGCATAAGCCCTCTTAGAGGAGGTCACCATTAACCCCACCGTAGAGCTGCCGGAACCTACACAGGACTGGGAAACAGACTCTTGGAGGGCAGAAACAGAACCCTGTGCACCAGGACCTGGGAGAAAGGAGCAGTGAACCCACAAGAGACTGACCCAGACTTGCCTGTGAGTGTCCAGGAGTCTCCAGTGGAGGCGTGGGTCCATGGTGGCCTGCTGCAGGGTTGGAGGCACTGAGTGTAGCAATACATGCATGACACCTTTTGAAGGAGGTTGCCATTATCTTCATCAGCTCCACCATAGTTTCAGTTCAGTTCAGTCGCTCAGTCGTGTCCGACTCTTTGCGACCCCACGAATCGCAGCACACCAGGCCTCCTTGTCCATCACCAACTCTCAGAGTTCACTCAGACTCAATGTCCATCGAGTCAGTGATGCCATCCAGCCATCTCATCCTCGGTCGTCCTCTTCTCCTCCTGCCCCCAATCCCTACCAGCATCAGAGTCTTTTCCAATGAGTCAACTCTTTGCATGAGGTGGCCAAAGTACTGGAGCTTCAGCTTCAGCATCATTCCTTCCAAAGAAATCCCAGGGCTGATCTCCTTCAGAATGGACTGGTTGGATCTCCTTGCAGTCCAAGGGACTCTCAAGAGTCTTCTCCAACACCACAGTTCAAAAGCATCAATTCTTCGGTGCTCAGCCTTCTTCACAGTCCAACTCTCACATCCATACATGACTACTGGAAAAACCATACCCTTGACTAGATGGACCTTAGTCGGCAAAGCAATGTCTCTGCTTTTGAATATGCTATCTAGGTTGGTCATAACTTTTCTTCCAAGGA
>SJXQ01005722.1:14985-134610 GCA_006408695.1 Aepyceros melampus
TTTCTTTAATGTAGGTTTAGAGGTAATGAAGCCTTCAGTTTTTATCTGAGAAATATTTATCTCTCCTTTATTTCTGAATAGTATCTTTGTCAGATACAGTATTCTTGGTTGGCAATTTTTTCTTTTGAGTATACCAGCCCACTCTCTCCTGACTTGTGAGATTTCTGCTGAGAAATCTACCAATACCTTTATGGGAATTCCTTTGTAAGTAATGAGCTTCTTTTCTCTTGCTGCTTTTTAGATTCTCTTGTAGTCTGATTTTTGACAGTTTTATTAAAATGTGACTTGGAGAGGATCTCATTAAGTTCAGTTTGTTTGGTGACTTATTAACTTCATGAAATGGGATATGAAAATCTATACCAAATTTGAGAAGTTCTCAGTCATTATTCCTTTAAATTTGATTTCTATCCCCTGCTTCCTCTCTTTTTCTGAAACTCCAATAATTTGCATATTGTTTCCTTTAGTTGTATTCCATAGATAATGTGGGCTTTCTTCACTTTTTTTTCCTTTGCTGTTCTCTGTCTGGATAATTTCAAAGTTCTTATCTTCCAACTTTTATGTTTTTCTTGCTGTTGATATTCTTTATTACAATTTTCATTTTATTTGTTGCATTTTTCAGATCTAGCATGCTTTTTTTGGTTCTTTTTAATGATTTCATCTCTTTGATAAATTTCTTATTTGCATTTAAAGTAGTAGTCATCTCTTCTAGTCTTTACTAACTGTCTTTGGGAGAGAAACACCTTCTGTTAGTCCTGCTAGTACTCTTGCCTGGAAAATCCCATGGACAGAAGAGCCTGGTAGGCTGCCGTCTATGCGGTCGAGAAGAGTCGGACATGACTGAGTGACTTCACTTTCACTTTTCACTTTCATGCATTGGAGAAGGAAATGGCAGCCCACTCCAGTGTTCTTGCCTGGAAAATCCCAGGGATAGGGGAGCCTGGTGGGCTGCCATCTATGGGGTCGCACAGAGTCAGACATGACTGAAGTGATTTAGCAGTAGCAGCAGGGACTCTGAGGTTTTCTCAGAGTCAGTTCTATGGATTCACCTACAAATTGCTTTTGTTGGACAGGAGGCAGAGAAGCAGAAATGAGGTATATCTTAGCCCTGAATCTGATGTCACTAGTAAATATACTCTTGAGTAAATCCTTTCTCTTCTTGGATCTCTGTTTACTTTTCTGAACAATGAGGAGCTTGTAAAGATTGCATTTGAGGCTACTTCCAACTCTGAAATGCCATAGGTCTATCAGCCATTAAAACCTCAATGGGGATTGATTAATTTTGTTTCTAGTCATGAAAAATTCCATAGTGAATTCATAGGATTTGTGTATTTATAATGGTGAGGCTTCTGGTTGCTAGTGACAGAAACTAACTTGGGATAATTCAGGTTAAAAAAGAGAATTTATTGATAGAATATGAGGAGCAGAATGTCATGGAACTTTAGGACAAGAATAGAGCTATGTACCGGGAAAGAGTTTGAACTAGGCATAGAAAACCTTCAGGCATTGTTCTCTATTACTTAGGATTAGGTGACTGGTGAATGGGGTGGCTGGTTTGTGAACTGGACAGGCACTCCCAAAAGTGTCCTCTCAACCTAAATTTCTTATTTCTCTTTGGGACAATTGTCACAGAAGTGGGGGAAAGGATGCAGACTTGATCAGGTGTGCCTGGTCCTGAAAGGTGGTCTCTTTGAAGTTCTCTGATCCTTGGGTATAGAGACATAGGAATGTGGGGATCTGAAAGAATTAGGGAGAAAAGGGGGTTTGTATGTGTGACAAACTTCAATCTGGGCCACATTAAGGCAGCAAACACATCTTCTTGGGATCTTTTGCTGGGCTGGTACTTAGGCTTGGTCATAGGCTGGCTCCTGGTAGAAAACTTGCCATAGCCTTTTCTCCTGGTCAGCCCAAAATGGGAAAATAGAGGGTCAGAATGTCTTTGCTAATAAGGAAGGCTCTTGGTGGAGTTGAAGGAATTATAGGGCATCTGCACTGTCCTCCATGATGTGAAAGGTTGATTGGTGAAACCAGACTGGTGCTGATCTGGGTGGAGTAGGGGCTGCCTAACCCCATTTCAGAGTGTCCTCATCTCCTAAACTTTCTGATGCAGAGTGAAGGTCGCTAGACCAGGAGCCCAGAGCTCTAGACTGCCATCAAGATGGTGGGTGACGGCCCCTACCTTTCTCTGATCTGGACCGGAGAGGCCAGCGGAGATCATTTACAGAGAGATATGACCCCAGCCTGAAGACCATGATCCCCGTGAGACCCTATGCAAGGTAAGTCAGGAGGAGGATTGAAGGGAGGTCTGGGTAGAACTTCCAGGAATCATTTCCAGCCCATCAGGACAGTGGACACTGCCCCTGCTCCCCACATTGTGGCCCTGTATGCTTGTACTTTTGGCCTTCCGTCCATCCATCCATCCGTTTTTAACATTTATTGACCATTCACTTTAAGAATCCTCCTTTCCTTTGGTGAAAAGGAGGCAACAGCAAATGCTTAAGAGCTTGCCATGTGCCAGGACCTGTTTGGGTGCTTTACAAACATCTTCTCACTCACTCCTCACAACCACCCTGGAGGTGTTGTGATTATATTTATCTGATGTGTGAATAAGAGAGGCACAGAAAAGTTAAATAACTTGCACAAAGTTAATCATGTAGATATTACTTTGTAACAAACTGCTTCTGCCCTTAGTAGCCTAAAACAATCACCATTTCTTTTTTCTGAAATTTTATAGGAGATTCAGCAACTTGAGCTAAATAAGCGGTGATTGTTTTAGGCCTGACCAGATTTTCTTATGCGGGGCTGGTCAGCAAGGTGGCTGCGCTTCTGGGGGTGATGGGCTGGGGGAAGGTGGGCCTCATGGATTATGAGCTTCCAGCAGGCTAGCCTGCACTAGGTTCATCATTTCTCTCACTGCATTCTATTGGCCAAATCAAGTCACATGTAAGCCCAGATTCAAGGTGTGTGGAGAAACGGATCTGACATCTTGAAGGAAGAAGCTGCAAGGGTCTGGAACACAGATGGAGAGAGAGAATTGGGTTAAACTGCAGAGCAGGAACTCGGGAAGTCTGATTCCCAAGCTCACATGCTTAACTATAATGTGATGTTATATTACTATATGTGTATTCTTAACATTACATTAACTATAATATTTTAAAAAGCTGCTTTTTCTCAGTGGTAAAGAGTCTGTCTGCCAGTGCAGGGCACAGGAGATGAGGGTTTGAATCCTATGGACAGAGGAGCCCGGGGACTAAAGTCAATGGGGTCACAGAGTCGGATATGACTGAGCGGCTGAATACACATGCACACAAGCACACACACCTTTTCTCCATGAGAAGTGCCCTATAACCTGTCCTCTGAGCAGCAGAAGGCCAAGTGACATCTCTACAGTGAGATGACATAGCACTGCTCTCCTTCCAGAATACGTAGACCAAGATAAACCTGTGAACCCTTGAAGATGAGAGGTGAAGGTTGAAGGGTCATGGCATGGGCTACCATCTTTAGTTCCAGGCAGGAGAGCTCTAACTACCCACTGTTTTGGCTCTGTTCCCAATTTTGTGGAGAGGCAGTGTGATATAGTGCTTAAGAGAAAGATGGGAGTCAGCAAGTGTTGGTCTTGATTTCTTGCTTCACCACTGACTAGCTATAAGACTTTGGGCAAGTACTGTAACCTCTTTTTGCCTTGATGTTCTTATCTATGAAATGGGATCATAATATCACTCAAATACTTGGGCTGTTGTTAGGGTTACATGATGTAATGCATTAACGTTACCCTTTGGGAAATGTTTACTGTGTACCAGGCACATAGTATTAATACGTTATTAATAGTAGCTTAGCTTGGGTTCTCCCAAAAGCAGAGCATGAGTCAAAAACTTGGGTGCAGGTAGCTTACTTGGGAGGTGATATCAAGAAGCAGGAGGAAAGATTTAGGGAGAGTGTGGCAGGGAAGGAGAGTGTGTGTGTTGTCAGTGTCACTGCTTGTAGGCATGGGGACTGGATTCTACTAGGCCCCCTCCAGAAGTATACAATTTTCTGCCCATAGGATGGGAGTTGGGGGCATTTGTCTGTGGGCTCTTATACTCCAGGTTTTCTTCCTGGGGGCATTGAAAGTGAAAGTGAAGTCTCTCAGTCGTGTCCGACTCTTAGTGACCCCATGGACTGCAGCCTACCAGGCTGCTCTGCCCATGGGATTTTCCAGGCAAGAGTACTGGAGTGGGGTGCCATTGCTTCTCCAGAGGATCTTCCCGACCCAGGGATTGAACCTGGGTCTCCTGCCGTCTGAGCCACCACTAGCCCCCTGCAGTTCTGGGCTACACTTATGCTCTGAGAAGACCCTGAAGGTAGTGGACAGAGGCACAGCACACCTGTGAGATGGGACTGTCAGCAGAGCCCAAGCTGCACAGCCTTGTCCTCCACAGCTGAGATTAGAGGTAAATGTGACAAAGTCTACACAAAGTTTGGGACTCAGAGCATCTTGACAAAGCTCTTCCAGGGCCTGGAATATAGCAGACACTCAGCAATTAGTAGATAACACCCTGTGTCTCTGACTCTTATTCCATCTTATATGGTTAATTCCTCAAGGGCAGAAACACATCTCTTCCTCCTCCCTATTGCTTTCCTTTTCCCCTTCCTTCTACCTCCCCTTCTTTATCTGCTAGCTAATATTTATATCATAGTTGTTGTTTAGTAGCTAAGTTGTGTCCAACTCTTGCGACTCATAGACTGTAGCCCGCCTCTGTAGGCTCTGTAGGCTCCTCTGTCCATGGGATTTTCCAGGCAAGAATGCTGGAGTAGTTTGCCATTTCCTCCTCCAGGGATCTTCTCGACCCAGAGACTGAACTTTGTCTCCTGCACTGGCAGGCAGATTCTTTGCCACTAGCGCCACAGGGGAGCCCAGTATTGTGTAGTGGCTTACATATATTAATCCATTCCATCCTCACGATAAACCATGAGTTTGACTTTAGCTCTTGCCTTCTTGGGCAGACTCACCCCCACACCCGGCTCTGACCCTCCCTGTCCTCCCAAGAGCAAAAGCCAGGTGCCCAACTCCTCTGCTGATCAGCTACCTGGTCTCCATTTCCTCATGGCAAATGAAGCGGGTACCTTCTTTCCCATGGGGTGGTCATTGCTAAGTGTTTAACAACTGGCTCACTAAAAAGAATTCCCTTGCTTGTAGCACTTCTCGTTTTCTATGGCGTAAATTCTCCCACCATGGCTGATTGCAACATGCTGTCACTGATTGCAAAGTGAGAAGGGATGCATGGTAACAGAGTCCAATTATGTGTGCTATTTCCACCTCCGAGGTCATAGACTTCCATAATCGAAAGAACAAATATGAGTAAAATCCAGTAAAATCTAGGAAGCTATGAGTTTTGCATATTGACTGCATTTTTCCGTAAGCTAATTTACTTACATTTGTGTGATTTCATTTTTAATACCGGCTATGTTTAAGAACGGACTTGCAGAATTCCTAAACATTGAACAGTCAGCTCTTACGAGCTAGCAGGGGCTGGTCCAGCACACGGCTGCTCACAGGGCTGTGCCGTGAGTCACCACCTGAGCTATGGTGGTCACTGTAGTTTGGAATTCTAGCCAGGGACTCAGGCAAGGACCCCCACAGCCTGGGACACCGGGCGTTTTGCCTGTTTCAGGTTGGCGCCCAACCCTGTGGATGACGCAGGGCTCCTCTCGTTTGCTACGTTCTCCTGGCTCACACCCGTGATGGTGCGAGGCTACCAGCACACGCTGACTGTGGACACCCTGCCCCCGCTGTCGCCGTATGACTCGTCCGACACCAACGCCAAAAGGTACAAGCGTGTGTTCGGTCTGTTTCATCTAGAGAGGAGCCCACCTTGGGAAGGGACCTGCGAGCCCTTTTATGTGCTCCCGTTTCCCCAGGGGGAAATCTGCACCCACCAGTCTCGGTGGCCACTCCACCTGGCTTCTCTCTGAGATGTGGGCTGGGCTGACTGGGCTAATATTTCACAGTTTGACTGGCAAAATCACTCTTTGCATTGGTTCCTGGCCTAGTCTCCGGGGAGGTGAATACTGGGGAGAGTCGGTGGGGAGGAAGAGCTTCTTGAGAGCTTGAGGATTCAGGACCACTCGGGCGCAGCTGTCCCCTGGTTTGTAGGATCCCCACATCAGGACAGGAGTGTCTGGAGTCTCACTTTGCTCTGTACTGGCTGGGCTCCACCTGGGCTGCTGCCTGCCGTGCCAGGCATGGTGTTTTATTTCACTTTAAAAGTTGTCATTGGACTTAAAAGTTTTTTATTTTATACTGGAGAACAGGGGAGCCTAGTGGGCTATACAGTCCATGGGGTTGCTAAGAGTCGGACACAACTGAGCGACTTCACTTTCACTTTTCACTTTCATGCATTGGAGAAGGACATAGCAACCCACTCCAGTGTTCTTGCCTGGAGAATCCCAGGGGCGGGGGAGCCTGGTGGGCTGCCATCTATGGGGTCGCACAGGGTCGGACACGACTGAAGAGACTTAGCAGCAGCAGCAGCAGCAGCATACTTGATTAACAATGTTGTATTAGTTCCAGATGTTACAGCAAAGTGATTCAGACACACATACACATGTATCTATTGTTTTTCGAATTCTTTTCCCATTTAGGTTATTACAGAACATCGTGGACTTTCATATTACAAAATACGTTTCGGTTGAACCGAATGAAATATTTGATAATTTTGACTTGCCAAAACTTACATTTCAGTGGTTCAACCTAATTCAGATTCATTACAGAAATGTTAAAGCAACAGAAGTTTAAGCAGTGTAAGTGCCCCTGCCATATGCCCACCCCCCTCCCCAGAGGTCAACAGTGTTAAATGCTGGTCTGCATCTGCCTGGAATTTTTTCTACTCTGGTTAAACACACCCCATGCTACCATCTTCTGCAGATCAATACCTCTTCTTCTTTCCTACTCACAGGTCATCTTTTTTCCCTTTGAAGAAAAACTGAAGCATACTATTTCATGGTTAACCATTTTGCTATTTTCAGTTAAGAGTTTGTATTTTTCCACAGCCCAAAAAGCTCCTGCTGTGCAGCCCAGTTCCTTCATTCTTTCTAATGGCTGCATTGTTTTCAGCAGTGGGGAAGCTCTCAGAGTCATCTCTCTGCATTTGTTTCTTCTGGAATTCTCCTTCTTTTTGGTCTATATGCTTGAAGGGCTGTGAGTTCCAATCATGCTCCTACAATTGTGCCTTCACATCCCCTTATCTGTGTCTCGAAGAAATCTGTCAGTGGTGGTTTCCAAAACCTACAGTCCAGGGAAGACAGAGAGAAATGGCTGGGCCAGTGTCTGAGGAATAGCAGGTTTTCCTTCTACCTCTCTCTCTGTTTTTAATGTTGCCTTCCTTCTACCCAACGTCAGCTTAGATCCTTTTCCACATGCGTGACAACCTTAATAACACGTGATCTTCAGTCCATGCCTCTCTTCTGGACTCTGAGTTCATACACCCACCATCCAACAGGACTTGGATGATTCACAAGTATCCTGCATCAAGAACTATGTTCTTGATCCTCAGCCCTACTTGATGCTAGTCCCTTTCTCCATCTCTGTCAACTCCATCCCCACAGTTCTCCTTTTCTCCCGTATCTAATTCATCGTAAGTCCTAATGTCTCCCTCCATTGGCTACCTTTCTTCAATTCTCAGCCACCTCCCACCTGGATGCGCATGGGCTTCCATGGGCGTCTCCCTGCTCCCCACCCCCGTAACCCACTATTCTCACAGCAGCCAGATGTTCTTTTAGATATGTGAAGTAATCTTGTCACATCAGCTTAACAACCTGCAATGGCTTCCTTTGCACTTGGAATGAAACCTAATCTCCTTCCTGAGGACTATGACGTCCCATGAGATCTGGCCTTGCTTTGCCTCCCTGTGCCCCTACATGTGGCACACTGGCCTCTGTTCTGATTTTTGACATGGACAAACTCCTCCTTGCACTGGATAGTTTCTTCTTGATTTCTCTATTGCCTCTGTGTTTCTGTCACAACTGGTATTGTGCCAGGGACAGGCAGCAGGAGGAAATCAGGGCCTGGAAAGAGCCCAAATGCCAGATCCCAGCTTGTTCTGTGTCAGGACTCTGGCACTGCCCCTCCTACGTCCCACCCACCCTGTAAAACAGTGGTCACACTTGGAATGAAACCTAATCTCCTTCCTGAGGACTATGACGTCCCATGAGATCTGGCCTTGCTTTGCCTCCCTGTGCCCCTACATGTGGCACACTGGCCTCTGTTCTGATTTTTGACATGGACAAACTCCTCCTTGCACTGGATAGTTTCTTCTTGATTTCTCTATTGCCTCTGTGTTTCTGTCACAACTGGTATTGTGCCAGGGACAGGCAGCAGGAGGAAATCAGGGCCTGGAAAGAGCCCAAATGCCAGATCCCAGCTTGTTCTGTGTCAGGACTCTGGCCACTGCCCCTCCTACGTCCCACCCACCCTGTAAAACAGTGGTCCCCAGTTATTTTGGCATCAAGGACCAATTCTGTGGAAGACAGTTTTTCCACGGATCAGGGGTGAGGGGATTGGTTTCATATTGCATATTATTGGTTTCATATTACATATAATAAGCATGTTACATTTATTGTGAACTTTATTTGTATTATTATTACATTGTGGTATATAATTAGATAATTATAGAACTCACCTTAATGCAGAATCAGTAGGAGCCCACCAGTTCAGTTCAGTTCAGTCTCTCAGTTGTGTCCAACTCTTCACGACCCCAGGAGCCCACCAGATGCAGCTTAATTGTCCCTTGCCACTCCCTGATAGGGTTTTGATACGAGTCTGGAGGCAGTTGATTTATTGTGGTCTCTGCAGTCAAGTCCGGAGAAGGCAATGGCACCCCACTCCAGTACTTTTGCCTGGAAAATCCCATGGACAGAGGAGCCTGGAAGACTAGTCCATGGAGTCGTTAGAGTCGGACACAACTGAGCGACTTCACTTTCACTTTTCACTTTCATGCAGTGGAGAAGGAAATGGCAACCCACTCCAGTGTTCTTGCCTGAAGAATCCCAGGGACGGGGGAGCCTGGTGGGCTGCCGTCTATGGGGTCGCACAGAGTTGGACACGCTGAAGCGACTTAGCAGTAGCAGCTGTAAAAGGAGAGAGAACTAATGCTGTTCTGAAGCTGCCACTGCCAGGGATGTGGGTTGTGGATCCTTGCAATGTTTTATCCATCAGCATAGCTTTCAACAGCAAGTGGGAATGTAAGTCCCTTTCCTCCTTCCTGTTCTTTTGTCACAGATTTCGAATCCTTTGGGATGAAGAAGTGGAAAGGATGGGTCCCGAGAAAGCCTCTCTGGGCCGCGTGGTCTGGAAATTCCAGAGGACGCGTGTTTTGATGGATATCGTGGTCAATATCCTGTGCATTATCATGGCAGCCATAGGGCCGGTGAGTGCAGTGGGTCTCCTCTGCCCTTGTCTCCCAGGCCCCCGGATTGGCAAAGAACGTTATTAGTTACTTTCTCTATGAGCTGGTGGGTTTAGTACATTGTTGTTATCTTTGCACTCCTTGGGGTAGAATTTTCATAAAGCTAAACCTTGTCAAGCACGGCAGCTACCACTGAAATTAATTAAAACGTTTGCCTCATAAAATCTGCTTGCATTATCTGAAGCCTCCTGTACCTACCTCGAACCCCAGCGGCACTCTCCTCTCCCCACCGCACTGTTTTACAGACAGTTCTCATTCACCAAATCCTCCAGCAGACCGAAACCGTCTCCAGGAAGGTCTGGATGGGCGTTGGCCTGTGCGCAGCCCTTTTCACCACTGAGTTTACCAAAGTCCTCTTTTGGGCCCTCGCCTGGGCCATAAATTACCGCACGGCAATCCGGTTGAAGGTGGCCGTCTCCACCTTGGTTTTTGAAAACCTGGTGTCCTTCAAGACGCTGACACACATCTCTGTTGGTGAGGTAAGCTGGTCCAGAAGGAGTCAAACTTTAGGAAACTGCATTCAGACTTTGCTGAATATGCATGAGGTGTGCTTCCTGGATGGAGTATCTGCCCTCTCTTTTGGGTGTCTATGTCCTGTTCATCATTTCCCTTCTTGCTGCTAAGTGAAGGGGTGGACACTCAACACACCAGAAGAATTCAGGAAAGGAGGACCCCATTCAAGCTGGAGAATTTGGAAAGGCTTCCCTGTTCCAGTTGGAACAGGGCTTAGGGGTGACCTCATTCAGTCCCTCTGATTGTCAGTGAGGACATTGAAGCAATACAGAGCATGCTACGGTATTAAATAAAATTGACTAATGGATCTGATGATTCCAACTGTGTAGCATTTTGGATGCCAAGTCACAACAAAGACCATGCCTGTTGGACTTTAGAGTTAACATTTCCTTAAGCCCTTAATCCGTAGCAATAAAATCTTCACCTTTTACATGAGAATATTTCCCTGGCCAAGGGAACCCTAGGTAGTGTGAGGTAAGGGAAGAGACTGTTTCTTCCAGTTGCTCTTTCAGTTTGTTTAAAGCATCTGGTATCAATTATGATTAGATTCACTTGTGTAAAACCAAAACCCCCAAATAACAGTGGGTTAAACAGGATGAATTTATTTCAGTCTGTGTAAAAGGAGTCTGAAAGAGGGTGCTCGAGGGCTGGAATGGGGGCTTCCAGGCTCTTCTATCTTTCTTTATCCCTGCCTTAGTACATGGTTTCCATAATTGTTCAGGATGGAAACTGCAGGTCCAGACATCCCAGTCATGTTTCAGAGAACTGGTAGGAAGAAGCAGAGAAGAAAAAGGGAAATGTCTTCCAAGTCGAGTTGGCTCCCTGTCAGAATTCACCCCCAAAGCTCCTTGGCTTGTGTCTCATTGCCCTGAGCATAGCCGCATGGTCACAATGCTTCCACAAAACAGGCTTGGAAATGTGGTCTTTTTCCCGGGCCCCTGGATGCCCTGATTGATTAAGCAGGGTTGAGCTAACAAGGAAGAAGGAGAGAGAGCTGTCAGGTAGACAGTGGGCTTTGCCGACGTACTCCTAGGTGGTATTTACGTCTTTCTTCATTGGGATTCTCAGTCCTAAAAGACGGGCTTCTCCAGAGTCATACTAGAATGAAACTCACAAAACTCACTGTGTTGGTTCTCTGAGGACCTCCAGCCCCTTTAAGGCAGTTATCCCTTCCTTCCGCAGATGCCCCAGCCATTCCAAAAGTCGTCAGTTGAAGAAATGCTCGGGTGGCCCTTCCAAAGCCTGAATTTGTGTGCTTTCTTTTCAGGTGCTCAATATACTATCGAGTGATAGTTATTCCTTGTTTGAAGCTGCCTTGTTTGGTCCCTTGCCAGCCACCATCCCTATCCTAATGGCTGTCTGTGCAGTGTACGCCTTTTTCATTCTGGGGCCCACAGCTCTCATCGGGATATCCGTGTATATGCTATTCATCCCCATCCAGGTAATAGCAGGTCTTTGCCGTTGTATTTCATGCACACCGTCACTGAAGTGGGTAGAAAGCTTTGCTTCCAGGGCCTGGCCCTGAAACCTGAGCCCTTACTTTGGGCTCATGGACAGTATAGTTTTTAAAGAACTTGAATTTGAATGCCCTGGGGAAGGGGGCATGCTTCTTCAATTTGTCAAAGTCCCCAGCGCTTCCCTTGTATCCTGGTGGTTCGTTCATTTGTATCACCTGGCCAGACTCAGGTTGTGTCCCCAGAGAACACTGACCACAACTCAATGGAAGGATTCAGCTGAGGATCTCTCCCTTAGAACTTTCCCTGGCACTTACACTCCGACCTCTGGATTTTTAGGCCAACAGCAACTCAGCAATTCTCTTTGAACACTGTACCTTGATTTCAGATGTTTCTGGCTAAACTCAATTCAGCTTTCCGACAATCAGCAATTTCAATGACAGACAAGCGAGTTCAGACAATGAATGAGTTTCTGACCTGCATCAAGCTGATTAAAATGTATGCCTGGGAGAAATCTTTTACCAACACCATCCGAGGTAGGATGAGCAAGTGCTGAAAGAACCACTTACCCTGTAGAGTGTGGTTTTCCAATGGGTTCTTAAGATTCTGGGTTTGGGAATTCTGGAAATGGACTGAGGGGACCTCCAAGCTGATCTGCAGGCTTTTCGAAAGAGTATAGAGATTTTGGGATAGACCCAGGCATCTCTTCTAGGGAACCCAAAGCTTAGTAGGTGAGAGCATATGGTTTAGCCATACTGAGGCTGGTGAGTGCTTGTACTGGCCAGCTACGCTTCACAAAAATAATCCACTAAAGCATTATGAGCAGAAGAGCTGGCTCAGGCTATTTCGTTGACTTGGAAGCTATCCATATGGGCACATGTACGCACTCACATTTATACACATGTCCCCTCCTTCCTGGCAGCAGCCTCATCAGGATTGGATGTCCCACTGACTTGACACGCTTTAGGCAGATAGGAGAATGCATATATAGCTGTTTTGTTTTAAAGATGATATTTAAAACTCTCAATCAAATAAAAATGCAAATCTAATTGCAGGAACATTTACATAATTGCTGACATAGACTCAGGTGGTTGACCAGTTAATGATCTGAACCACTGTTATAACCGACTCTCTGGATCTACAGTTACACTTGTAGACCAGCCTGTAATTGGACCCAAAGTTGTGTATCCACAGTTTCAAAAGTGGCTTTAGAAAATCTGCTTTTGAGCTTGCCAAAGGAAGTGTCCCAAGTTGGGACACTGGCAGCCTTATGTACCCTCCTTCAAGAGCCAGAAATACTTCCATGCACATTGAACTTCACTTTAATACAATTTATTTGATGTGATTATATTTGATTCCATTTTATGTAATTCAATGTAACTCAATTTAATTCAATAAATATGTACCAAGTTTCTACTATGTACAAGGCCACGGGAGTCACACAAAATAATTAGAAAGGATCTCTATTTTTAAAATGGAGGAAGAATGAGCTAACTAAGTTCAAAAATAGCTATAAGTTTGTTGGCTCTACTTCTAGGATATATCCAGAATCTGTCTACTTCTCTTCATTCCACTGCCACCCCAGTCCAAGCCAATATCCTCTCCCTTCCCATTTATGGAAAGAACTTCTAGATGCAACCTCTGCTTTCTGCCTGCCCCATAAAATCCACGATGCACTCAACAGCCAGAATGACCTTTTAAAAATGTCAATCAGATCCTATCTCTCCCCTGCTGAAAAATCTTTAGTGACTTCTTATCACCTTAAATGTTTTCAAATTTAGGACTTCTGAATGAAGTCCAGATTCCTTCCAACAGCCTATTAGATCCAGCACCATCTGACCCCTGCTGACCCCCTGACCTCATCACATCTTATCCCAGGCCTTGATAACTCTGCATGAGCCACTTGAATCTTCTGTTTTTAAAACAGCATCCACTTCCATTCATGCCTCAGGAGCTCTGCAGTTGCTGTTCCCTCTGCCTTGACTGTCTTCTGCTAGATCTTTGTGCTGACTTTATCTTAACTGTGGGTCTCCTAAAGTAATGTCAGTGATGCACGAGGCCTTCTTGACCACAGTCCCAAGCAGGTCCACTCCCTCTTTAGCTCTTAGTCTTGCCACCCTGTTCATTTCTTTCATATCACCCAACACAGTTTGTAATGATCTTATTTACTTGTTTATTTCTTGTCTATTGCTCCTACTGGAAAAGCTGAGACCCTCTTTACCCCTATATTCCGTAGAACCAGGCACAGCCTCTGGCATATAGTAGACATCAGATTAAAATTTATTAAAAATAATAAACAAACACATGAATTAATTATAGAATAAAATGGGTAAAAAGCCACAAAAGAAACTGAGAGGATATCCATGGGCATGAGAGATGAGGAAAAGCCTCTTGGCAGTGGTGGCATTTTAAAAAGACCCTGAAGGACAGGAGGGATGTGGACATCACAGGAGCTGGGGAAGCCCCACTGGGCAGGAGCAAAAAGGCTTAGAGGCTGTGCATGGAGAGGAGGTGGCTGCTGTTCTCGAGAAGAAGGGTGTGTGGAAAGCAAGTGTTGAATCCCAGAACTGGGTTCTAATTCTGCCCGGACCTCTTAAGGAGCAAGTCACTTAGCCCAGGAAGACTTTCGTCTACTGTCAGGGGGCATAGTGATGGCTTCTCCTTTGTCATGCAGTGGGGAGAGTGGCTTGATGAGAGCCTGCCTGTGCAGGGCTCAGCCCAGCACCTGGTCCATGGGTTGCACTCCCGGAGCAGGGCTGTGGCACCATGCTGCCAACGTGGAGGGTTTTTGTGGAGGAGGCTGGTGTTGCTGTTGAGGACTTTAAACACCAGGGGAGGGATCCTTGAATTCTGTCCGAAAGTGGTACAGAGTCTTGGTGTCATCTGGACTATGGAAGGCAGACATGTTCTTGGGGTTTTGTAGCTGTTCCTGAGACACAGGGCAGGGGCCTCAATCTGGCAGTCTTCAGACTGGCATATGTGTTTTGTTTGGCTCCTACAGTACTCTAACTTTTTCTATTAGTTCCCAGGATTTAAACGTAGGGCCATGTCTCACAAAATTCCAGATCTCAGACTTCAGAACAGTCTAGTGAGCCTGGGACACCCTCGCTCTGGTCTTGCTCTCTGCCCGCTCCCTTCATTTACATTACTTACCTGTGAGCATCTGAGCGTGTGATTTCCTGACACACAGGGAATCAGATCGGAAAGGACCTTGGAAGCCATCCAGCAGTGGCAGCTGACAAGCACTGACCCCCAGTACATGCCGGCATTGTGCTCAGGGCTGTCTGTGCTTCCTCTAATTTAAACTTCTCAGCAGGAGCCCTTAACACTAACTTGCAGGAGGATCCAGCAGAAGTTATGCTTTTTTTTTTTTTAAATTGAAGCAGGTGGCGCTAGTGGGAAAGAACATGCCTGCCAAGGCAAGAGCTGTAAGAGATGCAAGCTGAATCACTGGGTCGGGAGAAGGGCACAGCAACCCATTCCAGTACTCTTGCCTGGGGAATCTCATGGACAGAGAAGCCTGGTGGGCTACAGTGCATAGGGTTGCGAAGAGTCGGGCATGACTGAAGTGACTTAGCATGCACACACACAGTTGACTTACAGTGTTGTGCTAGTTTGGGGTAAACAGCAAAGTGATTCATATATATATATATATATATAGGCTTCCCAGGTGGCTTAGTGGTAAAGAACCTACCTGCCAATGAAGGAGACAAGAGATACGGGCTCAATCCCTGAGTCAAGAAGATCTCCTGGAGGAGGGCATGGCAATCCACTCCAGTATTCATGCTTGGAGAATTCCACGGAAGAGGAGCCTAGTGGGCTACAGTCCATAGGGTCACAAAGAGTCGGACATGGCTGAAGCAACTCAGCACACATGTATATATATATATTCATGTATGGATGACATGGAAAAGAATCTGAAAAAGAATATTTTTCAGATTCTTTTCCAGTATGGTTTGCGGTAGTTTAGTGGCTAAATCATGTCCGACTCTTGTATTTAGTTGCTGAGTTGTGTCCGACCAAGTCCTGTCTGACCAAATTGTGTCTGATTTCCCAGGTAAGAATACTGAAGTGGGTTCCTGTGCCTTTCTCTAGGGGATCTTCCCAACTCAGGGATCCAACCATCACCTAAAGGAACTGGGTAGATCCTTTACCAGTGAGCCACCTGGGAAGCCCAAGTATCTGTTAAGACCAAACTCCCAATTTATCCATCTCCCTACCTCTTCTTCTTTGGTAACTGTAACTTTGTTTTATATGTCAGTAAGTCTGTTTCTATTTTATAAATAAACTCATTTGTATTATTTTTAAGATTCCACATATAAGTGATGTCATATATTTGTCTTTTGTGACTTCACTTAAAATTTTATATATATGATAATCATCCATGTTGTTGCAGATGGCGATGTTTCATTCTTTTTTATGGCTGAGTAATATTCCATTGGACTTCCCTGGTGGCTCAGATGGTAAAGAATCTGCCTGCAATGCAGTAGACTGGGTTTGATCCCTGGGTTAGGAAGATCCCTCAGAGAAGGGAGTGGTTACCCTCTCCAGTATGCTTGCCTGGAGAATTCAATGGACAGAGGAGCCTGGCAGGCAACAGTCTGTGGGGTTGCAAAAAGTTGGACACTACTGAGTGATTAACACTTTCAATATTCCATTGAGTAATATGTTTCTCAATGCTGGTGCTTGACATGCAAATTAAAACCACTATGGATTGTTTCTATTTACTAGGTATAAGGAAGAAGGAAAGGAAGTTACTGGAAAAGGCTGGATTTGTCCAGAGTGGAAACTCAGCATTGGCCCCCATTGCATCCACCGTTGCCATTTACTGACATTCACCTGCCACATCCTCTTAAGACGCAAGCTCACCGCCCCTGTGGTAAGTGCCTCTCTAGAACTGGCTTCTTCTGGACCAAACTCTGCCAAGTGCCGGATGGGTAGCTCCTCCCCACCTTTGCCCAGCCCTGGCACCAGAACACCGTATCATGGTGAGCTAGGTGACACCAGAATTCCATCCCAATTTCTAAAACCAGTACTTGGGCTAACAGGGGGCAGAGGAGAGCTTAGTAGCAATTCTTGTTTAGTCTACCACAGCATAGGGATAGCAGTTAACGTCGGAACATAGTTTTACATTTGGAAAACAAAATTGAAGCCCAAGGAGCCCTTTGTTCATATGTATACATATAGACGACAGGAGCAGAGTTTGTGGAACTTCGCTGGGTGGGAGGAGGTATCGGTGTTGGGAGAGGCAGCATGGTGTCTAGATCAGAGTCCCCTTTGTTTCAATCCCCACTCCACTCTTTGCTGTGACTTACAACAGTTCATGGAGCCTCTCTTGCTTCAGTTTTATCATCTGTCAATGGGGTGATGACACTCTCTATGGCTGTGAAGACAGAAGGTCTTTTACACAAAGCACATGGGCCAGTGCCTAGAATGCAGCAAATTCTGTAGAAGTGTTTGCTCTTCTTATTAGCCTGATGCTCACCCAGGCCGGGCAGAACCGAGTTGAAAGCCTCAGAGGGAGAATTGGATTGAAGTGGGGGTGGGGGCGGGTCTTGAATTACAAGTGGGCTGCACATTCAAAGGTAAACCTGAGCTAGAGGGGGAATGGCTCCGAACTGAAATAAACAAACAGATATTGAACAAGTATCTGAAGGGCAAGTGGTTGGAGGAAAAAACACAAAGACAAGAAAAAGAGAGAGAGGAAAGTAAATAAACTAGGAGAAGTATGCTCACAGGGGAAGAATTGCACCAAAATCAGGGATCTGGAGGGAAGGTGGCGGGGACATTTGAGAAGGCAGGATCTCCTCTGGTGCGTCCATTGTCAGGCCGTCGGTCCCATTCCTGCCATGTTCTTTAGAAGGCACTTTTTGCACAGTGTTCTGTTACACACACACACAAACTCTGGGGGCTTGAACCTAGCCACAAACCCAAAGCCAGTGTGAATGTCAGTGATGATTGTACTGGAGCCTGAATGAATGCTACCTGATTCTTGTAACTGCTGTCTATGATCCCAAGCCAAAAAAGAAAAAAAATCTTTTTTTTTCCCCAGAACACACCAAGCAAATTAATCTGAAGCCAGATTGAGTCCATGTAGTTAATATTTTCTAAAACAATGATTTAGAAGAAATCTAGATCCAGAACAGTTTACTTGAATGCGAGGCTTGTATTTCTTTAGACTAATACTCCTTGCAGTCTGCTTTTCTGCCAGAGTCACATCAGTAGGAGGTCAGCCCTGAGGTGCTGTCACATCAGGCAGCCTGGGGGCTCTGGGTTTCCTGAGCCAAGAGATGCTTTGGAAACTGGAAGAGCTGAGTTCTCTTTGGGGATGTATTTAGAATCAGATGTGATGAAGGCGGCGGGGCGGGGGCGGGCTTCCCCAGGGCCTCAGGGGTAAAGAATCTGCCTGAAATGCAGGAGCCACAGGAGATGTGGGTTTGATCCCTGAGTCGGGAAGATCCCCCAGAGGAGGGCATGGCAGCCCACTCCAGTATTCTTGCCTGGAGAATCCCATGGACAGAGGAGCCTGGTGGGCTACAGTCCACGGGGTCGTAAACTGTCTGACATGACTGAAGCGACTGAACTCACTCATGACGAAGGGAGCATCCTTCATCATGCTCCTAATGAACTAAGTGGGATTAGTGGACGCCTGGGAGCCCTGTCCACAGGGCCCATTCAGCAGCAGAAAGGATCACTCCAGATTTGTTGAAGGCAGTTGTGTTTTTAATTTCTTAGATGGGTGGTTAGGGAGAGGCTGCTAATTACAAGTCGGACAGATGAGAAGATGAAATCTGAGAGATGAGATCGTGTCCCCCCTGGGGCACTCACAGAGCAAGGAAACTTGTCTTCACTGAAGCTGTATGATATTAGCACCCACTAGGCAAGGCTCAGTGGGGAAGGCCCTAGAGAAGAGGATGAGTTTTTTGGAAATGGCGGTGGAACAAAGGCTCTCAAATCAGTCCCTTATGAGTGTGTGGAGGTAGAACATGGAGGCCAGCCCCTGAGGGCAGGAGAACGAGCAACCAGTTTAGGCCAAGCACATCATTGCAGGGAGCGTCCACCTTCAACACTGCCTGTATGGTGTTCTATAGGATAGAATGCTCTATCTCTGAAGGGTCAGATGCCTCTGAAAGAAGGGGACGATTTAGGAAAATCTGCATATGGTTTCAGTGAATTGTCTAGGCCAAATAAGGATGTGGGATGGATGGGCTTTCCAAATGCACTCAATTAGAGGCCCTTCTCGGACTTTATCCTCTGGACTGACAGAGATAAGGGGATAAGTTTCCCACCATGTTGATGAAAATCCAAAAACAAAATAGATTAAGATGTTGATATCTTTAATTTGCCATCCCATGATTTCTGAGCCATGAAATGAGAAAATTGTTCCTCTGAGAATCCCAACTGTGCTACTGTTTCTCTTTTCAGCAAGTTTAATCCCCATGGACTTAATGGTTCAAAGGCAAGGCAACAGCCCATCTTAAACTCTATACCTCTCTTTTGTTCTTCAGGCATTTAGTGTGATTGCCATGTTTAATGTAATGAAGTTTTCAATTGCAATCTTACCTTTCTCGGTCAAAGCAGCGGCTGAAGCCAATGTCTCTCTAAGGAGAATGAAGGTATAACTAACACTGGGTGAGTAGGGAAGAGAGATCTCATTTTTGGGTGGGAAAATTCTCAGAGAAGGGGAGGCTGGGGCTTCCCAGGTGGTGCTAGTGGTAAAGAACCCGCCTGCCAGTGCAGGAGGACAGGAGAGGCTGGTTCGATCCCTGGGTTAGGAAGATTCCCTGGAGGAGGACATGGCAACCCACTCCAGTATTCTTGCCTGGAGAATCCCGTGGACAGAGGACTCTGGTGGGCTACAGTTCAAGGGGTCTCAAAGAGTTGGACATGACAGCAACTTAGCACGCATGCACGTGTCAACCCTTTGGAAGGCTGGGTGACTGGTTTGGTGGATATTGGGAGAAGACCCTCCATTCACTGTTGGATACATAAATATGCATCAAGCAGGATAGAGGCGGAATATTATAGGTGGCCTGTTCTTTTAGTAAAAGTAAGATGGAATCTCCACGCAGGGAGATGATGTTCCTGACCCTCTGCTCTTTTTCCAAGCTATAAATCTTAAGTTGTTCCAGGAGTGGAGTTCGGTCTGCACTGAGCCATCCCCTTGCCTATCTAGTTTGTCCTATGATGGTGACAGGAGTGATGATAGCGTGGGGGCACCACATTTATACACTTGTTTAGCCCCTTTATTTTTTTAACTTATCCATTCACCAAAGACTTATTGTTATGAGTCCCAAACAGGATAAACCAAAAGAGGACCACACCAAGACATTTTGCAGTTAAAGTGGTAAAAGGCAGCAGGGGCTTCCCAAGGGGAGCAGTGGTAAAGAATTCACTTCCAATGCAGGATATGCAACAGATGCAGGTTCAGCCCCTGGGTTGGGCAGATCCTCTGGAGTAGGAAATGGCAACCAACTTTAGTATTGTATTCTTGCTCGGAGAATATACGTGGAGAGAGGAGCCTGGCGGACTACAGTCCACAGGGTCGCAAAGAGTCAGACACAACTGAGCAACTCAGCAAGCACATTAAAAGCAGCAAGGGGAAAGCGACAAGTTATATACAAGGGAACTCCCACAAGGCCAACAGCTGACTTCGGCAGAAACTCTGCAGGCCAGAAGGGAGTGGCACAATATATTTAAAGCGATGAAAGGGAAAAGTCTACAACCAAGAATACTCTGCACAGCAAGGTTCTCATTCAGATTTGTTGGAGAGATCAAAAGCTTTACAGATAAGCAAAACGAAAAGAGTTCAGAACCATAAAACCAGTTTTACAAGACATGTTAAAGGGACTTTTCTAAGCTAGGAAGAAAAGGCTACAACTAGAAACATGAAAATTACAAAAGGAAAAAGCTCTCAACAAAGGCAAATATACAGTAAAGGTAGTAAGTCAACGATGTACAAAGTTAATAGGAAGGTTAAAAGACAAAAGTATTAAACTAATCTAAATCCACCATAAACTGTTCAGTTCATTCGCTCAGTCGTGTCCGACTCTTTGCGACCCCATGAATCGCAGCATGCCAGGCATCCCTGTCCATCACCATCTCCCGGAGTTCACTCAGACTCATGCCCATCGAGTCAGTGATGCCATCCAGCCATCTCATCCTCTGTCATCCCCTTCTCCTCTCGCCCCCAATCCCTCCCAGCATCAGAGTCTTTTCCAATGAGTCAACTCTTCGCATGAGGTGGCCAAAGTACTGGAGCTTCAGTTTTAGCATCATTCCTTCCAAAGAAATCCCAGGGCCGAGCTCCTTCAGAATGGACTGGTTGGATCTCCTTGCAGTCCAAGGGACTCTCAAGAGTCTTCTCCAACACCACAGTTCAAAAGCATCAATTCTTTGGCTCTCAGCCTTCTTCACAGTCCAGCTCTCACGTCCATACATGACCACAGGAAAAACCATAGCCTTGACTAGACGGACCTTAGTCGGCAAAGTAATGCCTCTGCTTTTGAATATGCAGGGATAACAAAACAAAAAGATGTAAAATAGGCAAAACAGCACGCATGAGGGGAGGAGAATAAAAACACAAGGTTATTAAAATGCATTTGAAATGAAGAGATGTGTAACTTAAAATAATCATGTATTCATATGTAGATTGCTATATATAAACCTCATAGTAATCACAAATCAAACATCTATAAGAGATACATACTCACACAAGAGAAAGGAACCCAAACATAACACTAAAGATAATTGTCAAATCACAAAGGAAGAGAACAAAAGAAGAGAGGGATTTTTTTTTCCTCAAAAAATTAAAAAATAGAACTGCCATATGACCAGGAAGTCTGGAGTATATATGTGAAGAAAACCAAAACATTAATTTGAAAAGATACATGCATGTGTACCCCACTGTTCATAGCAGTATTATTTATAAAAGCCAGATATGGAAGGAACCTAAGTGTCCACTTATAGATGAATGGATAAAGAAGATTGTGGTACATAGATACAGTTAAATACCACTCAGCCATAAAAAGAATGGAATTTTGACATTTGCATCAACGTGGATGGATTTGGAGGGCATTATGCTAAGTGAAATAAGTCAAAGAAATACAAATACTGAGCGATATCACTTATATGTGGAATCTAAAAAAACCCCACAAAACCCTGACTAGAACAAAAAAGAAACACACTCACAGGTACAGAGAAAAAATTAGTGGTTATAAACTACTGTGTATAAAATAGATAAGGTACAAAGATATATTGTACAGCACAGGGAACAGGGAATATAGTCAATATCTTATAATAAATTTAAATGGCATATAATCTATAAAAATTTGCAATCACTATATTGCACATGTAAACCTAATATAATATTATAAATCAATTATACTCTGATTTTTAAAAAGATTTACTGTGTGCTTCCATATACACAGCACTGTGGAAAGTGCAAATACAAAGAAGGAGGTCTTTACTCTGAAAAGCCTCCAGTCTAGTACAGGACCAGGTACCCCAGTAACTGCTATATGCAGTAAGGATGTGATGTGCAGGAAGGACAGAGTAAGTGGCTTTGAAGTTGAGGCGAGAAAAGGAAAGAAGGAGGGGATTTCAGTCAAGAGAGCAATATGTTCAGACGCCTGTGAATTGATGGGAAGATCTTATTCACTCAAGCCTGAAATGTAGATGTCATTTTAAATGTCTTAGGGCGGCGCTAGTGGTAAAGAACCTGCCTGCCAATGCAGGAGATGTAAGACACATGGGTTCAATCCCTGGGTCAGGAAGATCCCCTGGAGGAGGGCCTGGCAACCCACTCCAGTATTCTTGCCTGGGAAATCCCATGGACAGAGCAGCCTGCTGCGCTATAGTCCATGGGGTCGCAAAGAGTCGGACGTGACTGAGTGCATGCACGTGGGTGCCTGCACCCCTCTTCTCCCGTTCCATCCATATCCAACCAGTCACGAATCTGCTGACTCACCTCCTGATTGCTGAATTCCTTCAAGTTTAAGAGGTACCATTGTAAGACTGGATTGAAAGATTGCGTTATTATTTTTTAAATAAGACACAAGTTGATCTCATCACATTATTAGTATAATGATATCCGATGTCTTAGACTAGAGGACGGAGAAGGCAGTGGCACCCCACTCCAGTACTCTTGCCTGGAAAATCCCATGGATGGAGGAGCCTGGAAGGCTGCGGTCCATGGGGTCGCTAAGTCGGACGACTGAGCGACTTCACTTTTGCTTTTCACTTTCATGCATTGGAGAAGGAAATGGCAACCCACTCCAGTGTTCTTGCCTGGAGAATCCCAGGGACGGGGGAGCCTGGTGGGCTGCAGTCTGTGGGGTCGCACAGAGTCGGACATGACTGAAGTGACTTAGCATAGCATAGCATAGCATAGACTAGAGGAAAAATTCTATTTCTTGACTCTTCAACCTCCACTCTGTCCCTAGTGGGGATCACCCACTAGGGATGGGGATCACCTCCATTTAAGGCCTCACCTGAACTATCACAGTGACTTAAGAACCAATTTTCTTTTTCCAGGTGTCCTTTTCAAATCCATGTTGCACTGTTAATTGAACTGTTAAATGATTTGTCTGATCACTGATATTAACCTGCTTGAAATCCTTGTCCTTCACCCTCCAGGGCTGAGCCCTCCATCAGCAGGTCCTCAGTTACGTCTCCGCCTCATTTCCTTTCTACCTTGGGCTCTGGGCCTGGTGATCCTGAATTTCTTGCTTCATAACCCTTCTCCCTGAAAACCACACTATTGCACATTTCCTCGCATTTGCTCACGCTGTGCCCTCTACTATAAGATAAGGCTCTCCTCCCCTCCCCTCCCTCATCACTGCCTATACAATACTGTAAGGACTCAGCTCGGGCATCAGTTACCTGGGTCTCCAGGATGGGGATCAAGGATCCCATCTCTGACAGTTATAGGGTGCAGTCCCTACCACATTTCCCTGAAATGACCCATGCGTGTTCCCGTTCCTACGAGACTGAAATCTCTTCAAGGACAGAAAGTGTGCTTTATTAATACTTGCATTTCTATTGCTTACCCCAGAATCTAGCATAGAATAAGCACTTGGCAGGTGTTTTGTTGAACTGAGCCGAGTGGGGACTTAGGAAGGCGACACAGCAGAGATAGAACATGTGACCTTAGTTTCATAAAGTCCACTGCCCAAAGACTGGCATAAACCGGCCCTCGTGGGCATGAGGGTAAAAGTGTAGCTGGAATCAGCATTCTCCAATGTGGGTGACCCAGATAGGCCTTGTGGTTAAAGAGTCGTCTGTCCTGGATAGTATGAGCTAGTGGACTATTTTTGTTGCAGCTTCTCCTGGGGGGAATATCTTCAGAATACCTTTCCTGGATGTCCCAGGTAGAATTGCCAAGATTGTGATTTGAGGTCATTAGAAGATATATTGGGATGATACTTGCAAAAAGATGATATCTGCCAAGTTAATTTTGTTTCTTTAATCTTAGAAAATTCTCATAGCTAAAAGCCCCCCATCTTACATCACCCAACCAGAAGACCCAGATACTGTCTTGCTTTTAGCAAATGCCACCTTGGCATGGGAGCAAGAAACCAGCAGGAAAACTGGCCTAAAGAATGTGCAGAACCAGAAAAAGCATTTTCTCAAGAAACAGAGGCCAGAGGCATACAAGTTGAGTCCATCAGCTCAGGGAGCCCCTGACGAGAAGGAGCAACACGACAGCCCCAAATCAGTTCTACACAACATAAGTTTTGTGGTGAGAAAGGTGGGTATGTGTTCCAAAGGTGTGGCCTGAATATGATTCAGTTTCAGCAGGAGGTGGTGGTGGGATGTCTCCATTTCTCCCCAAATTTCAAAGCTAGTAAATCAACCATGGGCTTATCTCTCCAAGCCGAGAGAATACCGTGGTCTTAGTGGTTGTTTGTGCTGATCTTCAAATTACAGAGGAGTTGACAACCAGTTCCAGTGTTGAACGGACACTCCATTTCAGGTGGCTAGACTCAAGCTATAGCCTTCTAAATCTTTTCGGACTTGTTCTTAATTTCACATTGGAGTCCTATGATAGATTATAACAGCTGACAATTATGAGCAATTTCTATTTACCAGCCATGAAATGAACTCATTTAACCACCCCGATGACCCTATGAGATGGGTATATAGCCACCCCACTTGATGACTGAGGAACCAGAGGCACAGCAGGTTAAATACCTTGTTCAACTCACACAGCTCAGAAGTGGCAGAAGAGGGCTTCACACCCTGGGCGCCTGGCCCCACAGTCTGCACTTAACCATTATGAGACACTGCTCTTGTGAAAAAACAAAATGAGAGCAATAAGCAGCCCAGCAACAGAAGCCAGCCAGAGTCTGCTGCCTGCCCCGCTCGGGATTGCGGGTGGGGTAGAGTGTTTAGAGAAGCTCTGCATTTGGGGAATGTCTGACCTTCTCCTGCGTGTGGTTTTCTTGCCCTGGGAACTCAGCAGCCGTGCTCCCCGGATGGCAGTGTTGATTTTGTTGCAAAGGGCTCAGCATTAATCTTGTGCCTAATATTTTAATCTCCCCTCTTGTTGACTCACCTTTTCCCCATGTGAGCGCTATAGAGGGAGAGCTTCTTATGTGTTATGCGACGCTAAGCTCAATAGCTGGTATGGAGTGGTACTTATTGTAGTTAACAAGGCTGTCTGCACACATTCACTGGAAATGCTCTTTGGTTGGCTGAGTGCAATCGAGCTTTGCTCTCAGCTAAGTCCTGCTGTGTGCAGCCCCCTTGCTTGCTCATCACTTTCCCCGCCTATGACGTGCAGCACCCAGATTACTTCAACCATGCCTTCAGAGTTGCTCCCAAGAGGCCTCAGTGAACTGCTCTTGGGTTGCGAAGAAGCTGCCTCTGCACTCTGCACTTGCTTTCCTCCTTCTCAGTACATTGGTTGCTCCTGACTTGTCATCAACGACATGGTCAATGTTTTGTGAAGTAAGGTGAAGTCAAAAGGGCAGCACACTCTCCTGGGGGTTCGAGCTCTGCCTCTCCAGCCTAGTGGACCTGGCTCCAGTCCCTGCCACTGGTCAGCTGTGTACCTGAACATACTCTAACCTCTTGAAGTCAGCTTCTTTACCTGCTCCATGGGTATTTTAACAATCGTACTGGCTTCCCAAGGTGGGTGTGAGGACAGAAAGATATCACACACAAATGCTAAGTCCTCGTGGAGGTGAGCTATGGTTGTTTCCTTTTCCCTCCAATAACCATGTCCAGCTTAAGTGCTGCCCTTAAATGTCCTAAATTCAAGACATCCATGTTTTCCCAAATTCAGTTCCAAGATTCTATTAGACTGTAGCTTCTTCAAGGTCAGGGCCCATATCTTCTACCCAGCTGTGACCTTACACTGGGCCCAGTGCCTGGCACAGAATAGATTCCCAGTAATGTTTTCTGAATGAGTGAATGAATAATCAGAAACTCAGGGATGAGGCCTTGTGGATTTCTTGCTGAAAACTAGGATGAATCTAGGCTGAAACAAGGCTCAGACCTGGCTGCAGGTAGTAGACAGGACTCAATGAAAAGTCAAATGCCTTTAGGCTGGCTGGATCCATCCTTATGTTTCTTTGTCTCAAAGTCTCCTTAATGCCCCCTTTCCCTGTAGTTCTTTTAGTGGAATTTAAATGATTGGTTTTATTTATGTGCAGCTCCGATGACTACAAGGCATCTGCCCTGATCACTGTTTTATCGCTAGTGCCTACTGCTGTGAAGTAGGCCTTCCGTGGAGACTTACCCAAGGGATGAGTGTGGACAGCCAGGAACCCTCATGTGCTGGGGTAGCAGGCCAGCAAGAGGCCCTTCTGATCTAGCTCCGGTGGAAAAGGAGTCATATTTGGTCCCATGCTGGGCATCTTTGTTCCGAGGGATTGGTACAGGTCTTTTTTTTTTTTTAAATAATTTTATTTATTCATTTTTATGGCTGTGCTGGGTCTTTGACGCTGTGCAGGCTTTTCTCTAGCTCAGGAGAGCGGGGGCTACTCTTCACTGCAGTGCAGAGGCTTCTCTTGTTGCAGAGCATGGGTGTTAGGCTGTGAGGCTTGGTAGCTGCAGCCTGTTGTCTCAGTAGTTGTGGTTCCTGGGCTCTGGAGCGCAGGCTCAATAGTTGTGGCACACGGGCTTAGTTGTGCCTGTGGGATCTTCCCAGGTCAGGGATTGAACCCGTGTCTCCTGCATTGGCGGGCAGATTCTTTACCACTGAGCCACCAGGGAAACCCTGGGAGCAGGTCTTAATGAGAATGTTCCAGATGTTGCAACCACAGCACTGCAATAGCTGCTTGAACTTGAGTGGGTCTGTGCCAACCTCAGAGTCTCTGCGTGGACTCCTCCTCTGCCTCCTCTGCTGATAGCTACACAGCTCACCCCCTTACTGCCCCGGGTCTCACTCAGACATCACCAGTAGCAGGTACTATCACTGACCCGTCCGTGTGTCCTGGCCACCTTCCAATGGCCAGATCAGCATCTGTGTGCCTGGGTGCCCTCCCCACCACGCTCAATGAGCCAAGACATCAACAGTCAAGGGAACAGCTCTCAAACACTGGCTGCGGGATATTTATCCCAATTCCTTCAACCATTGGGAGGAAAAGACTCAGTTTCTGCGATTCCTTGAGTTTCCCAGCAGCACTGAGCTTCATTTGCCTCCTGTGGGAGCTGACCCAACAGCACACCCTTGATGGGGCACCTTCCTTCTCCTGTACCATCCCCCCAGTTGGTGTTTCCTGCACCTCCCCAGTGAGCTACCGTCACTCAACTCCTTGCTTTGGGTCCTCTTTCTGGGAGAACTCAAGCTAAGATATCCACCTTCCCGGTAAGGCCCCCGCCCCCATTTCCTGCCTGCTTTATTCGTTTCCACAGCATGCATCTGTCATACTCCATATTTTATTCAATTATCTTGTTTACTGTCTGCCCAACTAAAGCATAAGCTCCATTGGGGTAGACCCAGACTGGACTGTTGTGGTCTTTGCTATACTGTGCTGTTGCTGGGATTCAGAACAGCACCTGGCACAAAGCAGGCTTTAACAATGATTTACCAGTTGAATTCATAAATCTGCAGCCATAAAAAATCCATGAACCCAACATGCTGAAATAACTGCCCAGTAATTTTGGACTGAGATGTTATGGTGGGAGGGTGCTTTAAGAGGACTTTTAGAAAGCTCCCAGGCCTCTGCACTTCAAGGCTGTCCCTCCGGGCTGTGCAGCCTTTAGCGTCCATTGAATTTGCTTTCCTGGAGTCTGGGCACAGGACAACTCTGATCTTCAGGGCCTGTGTGTCCCAGACCAGCACAGGCTGTTTCGCATCAGTGCTTATACATGATTCCTAGAAGTCCTCTGGGCACTCTGCTGGGCTGTGCAGGGGAGGCACTCGGTTAGGGCTGAGGTTCCAGCACCCTGCCAGGCTGTGTATCAGGGCTGGGGTGTGGAGCTGCGGCTGCCACCTCACAGAGCCAGCAGTGACCCGTTGGTCCCTGCCTGGCCTGGCCAGCACAATTTGCGGATGACCCTTTAAGAGCTGGGAGACTGACTGTCTTTTTTCTGTTTTTCTGATAGGGCAAGATCTTGGGCATCTGCGGGAATGTCGGGAGTGGGAAGAGCTCCCTTATCGCAGCTCTGCTAGGGCAGGTAAGCTGCGTGCGCAGCGCTGTGACAGTGAAGTGGTTCCCTGCCTGCCTTGTCCGGGGTCCTGGCCTGGGCCGCACTGGATGCTGTCCTCAGAGTTAACAGTGAGTCCCAGGCAGTCGATGCGCTTGGCAGCTCCAGGCCTGCGGGGCCGGACCTTCCACACTCTCTCTGCTTTGCCCGCTGAGTTAAGCAGTGAGAGCTTTCTTGCCTGGAGCTCCATCTTGGTCAAAGGGAGAGACGGGTCATTAAACCCACGGTTTTCTCATGACATGCTTGGCCTGCGCCGATTAGAAAGGCCAGCCAGGTGGCTTGGCAGGGAAGCACCCAAGAACCTGCAAGTCACGGGAACTTTAGATCCACCTCCGTTTCCCCAGCGTCTGCCCAGAGCAGGTGCTGGTCCTTGGAGGAGGGGCTGAGTGAATGCATGAACCAAAGCACACCTCATGGTAGGAATTGGGGGGCTCTTGTCCCTTGTCTGCTATTTCTAGCTGCGTGACCCCAGGGAAACGGCCAAGCCGTTCACTGTATCCACAGTAAATGAACCGTTCACAGTTACCAAGGCTTCCCAAGTGAATGAGAAACATTCAGGCAAAAATATTAAGTCCCTTTTCCCCTCACTCTGCGCTCCAAAAGAGCTTGAGACCCGGGACTGCCTTTGCCTGCAGTAGAGACAGGGGAATGCCAGGCTCAGAAGATCTTCTCCAAACAGGGTGACTTCTGCTGGCCTCAGCTGGCTCGCTTGTAGGAAGAGTGACAGCTCCTTCCCTGCTTGAAGGCAGAGGTGGGGACCGAGGCAGGTGAGCTGCTCAGTCCCTTGTGGTCTGGGATTTGGCATGTGTCTCTGTGACAACCCTAGAGTCGGCAGGTGCATGACAGGTGACCCAACTAATTCTCCACCTGGAATCCTTTCCACGAAATCCTGTAAGAGATGAGCCAGCCTCTACTCAGATACCTCCAGTGATGAGGGACTCATGACCTCACCCTGATCCCTCTTTGGAGAGTTTTGAGGTGTGTGGGAGTGAAATTTCCCTCCTTCTAACTTCTACTCTTGGCCTGCTCCTTTGGAACGTCCCAGAGAAAACAATCCAGCTGC
The DNA here is from genome assembly GCA_006408695.1 of Aepyceros melampus. Taxonomy (NCBI): domain Eukaryota; kingdom Metazoa; phylum Chordata; class Mammalia; order Artiodactyla; family Bovidae; genus Aepyceros; species Aepyceros melampus. The sequence goes on from SJXQ01005722.1 coordinate 44,115, forward strand.
CATGTGACAGGGGCATGGTGTCCACAGCAGCCACACAGCCTGTGTTCTCCAGCATGCAGGGGCTACCTCTGCCCCTTCTGGAACATTCCCACCTGGCCTCTCAAACGTGTTTGAGTGCCTTGGTCAGCACAGCTGGGCTTTGTGTGTGGCGAGACATCCTGTCACCCTCCATGCCTTCAGAATTTGTGCTCGTGGAATACGCATGTGGCAATGGTTCAACGGGGGCTTCCCTGGTGGCTCAGTGGTAAAGAATCCACTTGCAATGCAGGAGCCGCAGGAGATGTGGGTTCAATCCCTGGGTAGGGAAGATTCTACCCAGGGATTGAGATGGGCATGGTGACCCACTCCAGTATTCTCGCCTGGAGAATCCCATGGACAGGGGAGCCTGGTGGTTACAGTCCATAGGGTCGCAAAGACTCAGACATGACTGAAACAACTTAGCACACACTCATGCACACACGCAAAAGTGCAACAGGGCCCCGAGGAGAAGACAGTGAGGCCTGGCTCCTGAGGGTTCTCTGGTGTTGTTGCTTCAGATGCAGTTACAACAAGGGATTGTGGCCGTCAATGGGACTCTGGCCTATGTTTCCCAGCAAGCATGGATCTTTCATGGAAATGTGAGAGAAAACATATTATTTGGAGAAAAGTATGATCACCGAAGGTAATATTAACTTTGAAAGTGTGAAGTACTTTTGTGTTTGGTACACTCTGCTACAGAGGCTGATGTCATTAGTAATGATTGCTAAGTCGGTTTCTTTAATGAGTTCTGATTAAACATTCATCATACGTGGAAGGGTGTTGGTTTTTCTCTTCCGGATCCCAGAGTTCAGGAGAGGTGCCTTTGGCAGACCTAAGATCACACTCCCAGAAATGAATGGAATCAGCACTCCATCCCAATGCAGAGTAGCATATGTTCTGAGGTTTTCTGTAACAGTGCATATGGTGTCTGACTGCAGAAAGAGGAATCTGACAATTTTGCTTTAGGCCAAGTAACAGGAACTTTCCTTGAAACTGTGTGCAGCAGGTATGCAATTAATCAACCCTGAAACTATTAACTGGCACCAGAGCTGTCAGGATATGTTGCTGTTGATGTCCTCAACATGAAAGGAATGAAAACAAAATTCATAATTTTTGAATCCACGGATAGGGCCATTATATTTAAGCTCTGGAAACACATTCTTAAGATTCTTTGCCAAGTTTGATCTGTTGCCACGTACATTCTCTTGTTAGAGTCCCATAACTAATCATTTAGGGGGACTCTGGCATCATATCCCCCGTTTTACAGAAGAGACTAAGGCTCAGAGAGGAGAGTTGACCTGCCAAAGAGAGTTGACCCTGCCAAACTCCATTCCTACTGGCTGGCATTGGCCAGCATGTGGGTTCTCAGCAAGAGAGATGTTACCTCCCCTCCTGTCCCTGGTCATGACATCCTGCTGTCAAGAGGCTCAGTCAGGGAGTCCTTAGCACTGGCCAAACTGTTCTTCCCAGCATCTCCTGGCCTGTCTTTTCCTGTGCCTCCTCCCAGCCCTGTCTGGAACAGCTTTGCTCCACAGAGGCGGACTAGAGGAAGGGATTCTTGTCTTTATCTCTCAGGGCATCAGAATGCAAGTATTTACCAAATACCTGCAAGACACAGGACTGTGCATGACCATGGGGGCCACCGGGGTGGTCAGATGTGTCTTTGGCCTTCAAGTGCTCGAGTCTGGAATGCGTGGTAGGAGACGCACAGAAGTGACAACAGGCCAAGGAGGAATATGCCGAGGGCAGGAGACTGTGCCAGACTGTTCGGAGGCAGCAGAGACTACAAGAGGGAAGAGAGAGTGGCACTTGAATTGGGCCTTGAAGGATGGACTGAGCACCCTTTGTGTGTGGCATCTCCAGCAGAGGTTTTGCTCTTGGGATGGATATTGAGACTCTCAGGACCAAGGGAAGCAGGAGGGTGGGAGGAAGTTTAAGATGGGAGTGGAGGTGGCAAGATGAAGATGTCCCGAGCAGCCTGAGTCTCATTGTCAAAGACTGGCCAAGGTGATAACATTAGTTGTAACTACTGCTGATGGAGAATTTGAGCATCAGACAGTGTTCCCACTTCTCCCAACCCAATGAGTTATTAAAATAATGTATAGAGTGGAGAGTGAGGATCAGGGAGGTATAGTCATTTGTTCAAGGTTACCCAGCTGGATTCAAACCAGGTTGTTCTGATTCCAAAGCTAATGGTCTCAGCCACCAGGTGTAGTAGCCCTGAAGCTGACACATGGGTGCAATGCTAAGGCATCAAGTGCTTCCAGAACCTGGTGCAGACCTGTGATCTGCCTGCTCACTTTCTGCTGGTGCCACCCACATGCATCTTCTTGTCCATCAGTGGTCTTGCATCCTCTGGGAGATCCCCTCCAGCAACCTCAGCCTTCACTGGTGACTCCCTGCTCTGACCCCCATGGTAATTTTCCCTTCAGAGGTCTTGTGTGCACTGATTTCATCTTTCTCAAAAGGTAGGAAGCCTGTGAGGGGAGGGACCGGGACCCTCCCCGAGTCAACTCTGCATCAGATAGGCGGGAAGAAGTCAAGAGGGAGTTGCCCTTGGACATCAAAGATCAAGCAACCAGCCACCTCCTTGCCTGCCCATGACACCAGTGTGCCTTTTGAGCCACCCTGGGTTCCATGGATGTGGGGTCTTTCTCACCGTACTGACCTCGAGCTTTGCACCCACAGGTATCAGCATGCAGTTCGCGTCTGTGCCCTCCAGGAGGACCTGAGCAGCCTTCCTTACGGAGACCTGACCGAGGTGAGTAGAACCCAGAGCTCAGCCCCACAGCAGTGCATAGCGGCCCAGATGCCGCTGGGCTGAAGCTCTGCAGGCTCTGGCTCCATCATATCCAGGTGCCTCAGAGGACCGAAGGGTCCCAGGAGATGTGGGGAAAGTCAGGCTCTACCATCCTGTGTTCTCCACCCGGGTCCTTTCCTGGGAGATATCACAATGGGTGTGACACCAGCTCCACTTGGGTTGGGCTCCGCCTGGCCACTCCTGGGTCACTTCCAGTTTGTCTGCCATCTCAGGGATGGTTTCTGGCAACAGCTGCTTCCCCACCTCCCAGGCTGGCTTGTCCTCCAAAGACAGAGGCTGGGAGTACAGCACTGTGGCTGGATGCTCACGGGCCCCTTCTTGCTTTGCGGCCCCACCCGCCCAGGAGGGTAAGGGTCATCTCCAAATATCTCCCCTGAAGGGTGCTCATTTAAAGGGCGGGGGCTGAGCCTGCCAACTCAGGTGGCTGAGGGGAGCCCCCAGGCCACCTTCTGTCTCCCCATCCCAGTGGGCCCTCCGCGCAGTCTTCCGATCTGCCAGCAGCCCAGAGAAGGAAGGCATCTGACGAGAGGTCTGTTCAGAGCACATTGTCAATCTCTGCTGGTGCCGCAATGTGCCTGCATTAAGGGAAGGGCTGCCACAGCCGCTGAGGCCCGAGCACTGCCAGCATCTGCTTTCACCTGCCCCTGCATGCTTGCCTAGCTGCGCCCTCCCTTCCAGGGTCTAGACCTCTGCTCCTGCCGATTACCACCATTCGAGATCCCACTCCAAATCCATCCCCTTGTGGAAGACTTCCCTGAGTCCCAGAGTCTAAAGTGATATGCCCCAGAGTACTCCGTTTATGCTTAACAGGTGCTTAACAGTCGGCACCTGTTAAAGTCTCCCTTGTGCCATTGCTGCTGCTGCTAAGTCACTTCAGTCGTGTCCGACTCTGTGTGACCCCATAGACGGCAGCCCACCAGGCTCCCCTGTCCCTGGGATTCTTCAGGCAAGAACACTGGAGTGGGTTGCCGTTTCCTTCTCCAATGCATGAAAGTGAAAAGTGAAAGAGAAGTCGCTTAGTCGTGTCCGACCCTCAGCGACCCCATAGACTGCAGCCTTCCAGGCTCCTCCATCCATGGGATTTTCCAGGCAAGAGTACTGGAGTGGGGTGCCATTGCCTTCTCCGCCTTGTGCCATTACTATGTGCTTAACTAAAACTGCCCACCCCTGCTAAGATGTGAGCTCCCAGTAGAGAGGGTACTCTTCTTGTCTGACTTCACGTGTCCTGCCCTAGTGCTCAGTCCAACGCCTGCCTGAAGTCCTGGAGGCTCGCTTTGGGGTCAGTTGGATAGAATCACCTCAAGCAGGCAACCTAGGCTTTTCACCTTTTCAACAGATGTTTGCTGGGCACCTGTTCTGGTCCAGGCGTGGTGCCAGGCCTTAGGAATGTAACGGTGAACAAAGCAAACACATCTCTTCTTCATAGAGCTTAGAGTTGCCTAGTGGGAGTGAAAAGTTGACCCACATGTGGACAAATAAGGATACTCCCTCCTTGACCCTCTGATCCCATCCATGTCTCCCCGCTGTTCACTTGTCCACTGACTTTCCTGCTCCACAATGAGAGATTCCTGCTCAACAATGCCCCCTGGTGCTACTGGTCAAGAGGAAGCCCTCCCTATGGGGTTGTACTGGGGTGGTGTATTGTGAGCCAGGTACTCCTCACTCAACACTGGAAGGAGCATTTCCCTAATTGCCACTGCCCACCAGGCTTCCTGCAGAAGTGGAGCCTCCCACTGCCCAGGGTACCTGGTACGGCCAGGGCATTGCTGGAAGGGGGTGGAGGAATTGGACCATGGTGATGAGCGGTCTGCTGAAGAGTCTCCAGGAAGCTCCTGGTCCCCAAGGACTGCGGGTGGGAGATGGGGCCTGATGATGGACCGCAGTATTACCCTTGTCCACAGATCGGGGAGCGGGGCCTCAACCTCTCTGGGGGGCAGAGGCAGAGGATCAGCCTGGCCCGCGCCGTCTACTCAAATCATGAGATCTACCTGCTGGACGACCCGCTGTCGGCCGTGGATGCCCACGTGGGGAAGCACGTCTTTGAGGAGTGCATTAAGAAGGCGCTCAGGGGGAAGACCGTTGTCCTGGTGACCCACCAGCTGCAGGTGACTGGGACCAGCAGGACCCATGAGGCTATGAAATGGGTGTGGCCTCTGATGCTCGCAAAGACTCCTCTTCTGCCTAAACCTGCAGTCCTCACCTGGACCAGGTCAGGGAAGGGGCAGGGGACACTGTGATGGTCCCCAGCCATCCAGGCTTGTATGGAGCCCTGCCAAGCCCTCTCTGGGCTTGGCCTCCTTTACCCCACCTTTAGGCTCAGTGGAGCCAAGACCATCCATTGGAGGGAAATTCCCCAGGAACACCTGACCCCTACCTGTGGGGTCAACACGGGACACCTCCTCCAGCTCTGGATCACTGATGGTGGGGAGGTGGGAAGCCAGGTAGGAACAGCCTTCTCCTCCATCAAGGGCTGGGCAGGCCTGAGGCCAGGGGGAGGGGGTGACAGGAGATGATGAATGCTTGATCGGGGTTCAGATGCCCCTTGTATCACTCCCTAGGGGAAAGGGGCTGGAGACTAGGACTTCAGGGCTGAGGCAAGAAGCTTCTCCCCACTCAGAGCCACTCTCAGGCTTAGGAACATGAATATTGCCCAGGAAAGGGCTGACAGCTCCCTGAATAAGCTTGGGGATTTGGCAAAGTGGTGATGGTACTTACTGTGTCAGCCCCACGGAAAGGGTTCAGGACCCCTCTCCACCCTGAGATAAGTTAGGTCAGTCCTGGCTTATCTACAGTGAGTAGGTAAGTGAGTCCCCAGAGGTGTGTTCTGTGCGTCTGTGTGTGTGTGTGTTGCCGGAGGAGAGAGCCCCCAGCATTGGACTGTAATGAGAAGTCAGTTGGAGCAGCGGCAGCAGAAGTCCTATTTTCTGACCCTTTGGCCACCCAGGGGGAAATGTTAAACTAGGAGTAAGAGATGGGACTCCCGGCTTTTGCAAGGGTAAGACAAGCTGGGGGAGGACTCCGAGCTGACAGCATGTGAAGTTGCCATGGTTACAGGATGCAGTAGCCAGCATCTTTAGGCTCCTCTGTCAGTGGCCAAAAGGTCTAGCTGAAGAAGGCCGGGTTTTTCAAGGATCAGGAAAACCAGGCCTTCCTATATTTGTGGCTTTGCCCGAACCTCTGCCTCTCTGTGCCAAGGGTTAGAGGTCTCAGAAGAAGCACCGAGCATCTGAATTTAGCGTATGGGGTTTACCCCAGTGGTGTCCATCACCTCCAGGAAGCGTCTTAGCTGGGCGGGTGAGATAAGAGCTCCTTGTTCCTCTGCTAGGCAGGGGCAGGGTGTGGACAAGGCTGGGTTTCTTCTGGGCCCTGTGAGGTGACTCAGAACAGGCTCTCGCCCAGCCTGGGAGCTAAGTGTGGTGACCGCAGCTCTGTCCCTGAGGCGCCAGTCCCTGGAGACCACAGCCAGTGGGAAGGGCTGTCCTCCTGGAGGGTCCGACGGATGTGGGTCAGAGCTGTCTTTGCAAGAGTCCTCAAGGGGCACAACGTGACCTTGGCCCTGGCCGAGTCTCTGAGCCTTGCTCACCAGCAGAATGACTCAGACTGGATCCCAGGAGGCTTAGTCTCCTCAGAGACTCTCTTTTGCACCAAGGTCATTTCATCTTACTTTTTGCGTGTTGAAAATAAGGCAGCCACTAGATGGCGCTGGAGTCTCAATCCGGTCATCCTTTATGGGAAGCAGGGGCTCAGAGGCGGACCTAAAGCCCCCTGGGCTTTTCCAGAACATTTCTCCGGCTACTTTCACTTGGGGGTCCACAGGCAATCTGGATGCTTTTGGGTGCTCAGACTGGACAATCGCTCTTCTGAAACTTGAGGAAACAAATGAAATGAGGCCAGCGGTTGCCTGCTGACATCCGACCCAGGGCCAGATTTTGTGTTTGGAGGACAAAGCTGCACAGATCACTCTCCGTCTCACTGGAGAGGACTGGGAGTCCACTGGCCAGAGGGGCTTCACCAGGAGCGTCAGGGGCTGGGACATCTGTGCCTTAGTTTCCCTTTCTGGGAAATGGGCTGATAATCATGCTGCCTGCTTTCTTGATTGGATTGTGGGAGACAGAGAGGAGATGAGATCAGACTTTGAAAATTAGAAGATGCTGTGCAAAGATGAGAAGAGACTGTGTCTGAAAGTGTCTCAACTGGATGTTAAGACCCAGCTATTCCTCCTTGGGCTGTCTGGGAAAGTGGACATGGAACCAGGCAGGTTAGTCCAAAGAAGCCAGAAAGGCTGGAGCTGTCCAAGGCCAAGAAAAACTGTTGTCATTTGGCTTCTTCCCCACAAAGCCCAACGGATGCAGAGGGACCAAATGTAGCTACTTCTTTCAGGGTTTCAATCAAGAGCATCAAGTGAACCCTTGTGTGAACCCCAAAGTACAAGGGAAGACCTCTCACCTTAATTGCAAAGCCCTGTTCAGGCTGAACTATCTTAGATATCATAGCATCTTGTCCACCTCTAGGAGGGTCTTCCTGCCCCTAGATGAGCTGATCCTATGGGGAGGAGAGCTTAGTCTCATTCCAAAATGAAAGGAAAATTCTCTTAGCAGCTCTTTGATCTCAGACATGATATAGAAACGAAAGGAACTCAAATTAGAAAAACAGAAGTGCTTTGGACAAAATGTAGGATGCTATCATTAAAGGTACAGATAAGGCTGTGTAAACTCCTCAAGCCAGGTGATGCGGCCTGGAGGCCAGGGACTGTGCCATGGGCTGCATCTCCTGGGCTGGAGAAGGATGGCGAGGAGGGATTGTAATGTTACAACAGAGGGGAGCCATCGCTGAGGTCATACCTCCCTTCTCCACCAAATCATGGCTTCAATGACCTTGTTAATTTCATACTCCAAGTTCCCGTGATCAGATTTCTTAGCAAGGAGGCTCATATAGGGACCAATAGCAGAGGAAGTATCAACGTGCTTCACAGTGACAGCTAAAGGCCTCCTTTGCTCTCATGAGACACATAGGCACTAAGTCAGTGTTTCTCAACTGGGGGCCACTTTATCTCCTAGTAGACACTGGGCAATGTCTGGAAACACTTTTACTTGTCACAACCTGGCAGTAGGGGTGCTCCTAACATCTAGTGGATAGAAGCCAGAGAGGCTTCTAAATATCCTGCAGTGCACAGGTCAGTCCCCACCTCACCCCCAACTAAGAATTATCTGGCACTCAATATCAGTGTTGCCAATATCGGGAACCCCTGGATCACATGAGCCCAGGACGCTACTGGATAGGAGTCCAGCACCATGCTCTTCTCTCTCTTCCAAGACAGAAGCTCACTGTAGATTGCTTTAATATCCCTGCAGTTCTTAGAGTCTTGTGATGAAGTCATCTTGTTGGAAGACGGGGAGATTTGTGAAAAGGGAACCCACAAGGAGTTAATGGAGGAGAGGGGACGCTATGCAAAACTGATTCACAATCTCTGTGGGTTGCAATTCAAGGTAAGTCTCTCCCTACTTGGGTGCAAGAGACTGGGTGCCTCCCCTCATAATCTCTGGCCCGAAGTTCTGTCATTTCGTTTTCAGAGGAATTTCATTTTGTTTCTAGGATCCTGAGCACATGTACGACACAGCGGCGGTGGAAGCCCTGAAGGAGAGCCCTGCTGAGAGAAATGAAGACGCTGGTACAATCAGAGTTCCCATCACACCTCTGACATCACTCACGGCCCATGAGTGGACACAGTCTTTCTTTATTTCTCACCCTAGTTTCGGCTCCCGAAGATGAGAAACGTGAAGGAAAAGAATCTGAAACAGAATCAGAATTTGTAGACATAAAAGGTATTTACTGTTCATTCCTGCGGTTACTTACTCTTAAGTATTTGTTGGGCGTCTACCGTTTGGGATAGAGAAGTGCAGGCATGCTGTCCTCTGTGGGCAGCTGGAATTGTATGGTTTACTGTAGTGTGAGCCTTGGGGTTCAACTCCCTGAGTTTTAATTCTGGTTCAACCACTTGTTAGTTTTAGGACTTTGAAGCAAGAGGCTTGGCCATGCTGAACCTTAGTTTCTTAATCCATAAAACGGGGGAAATAAGAGTACCGACTTCATAGGTTCTTGCAAAGATTACAAGAGAAACTCTACATAGAATGACTAGCACAGTGCCTCACATATAGTTGTTATTGTTATCAGTTGTTGTTATTGTTATTTGGAAAGATCAAAACAATGCAGAGAGAGTATGTGTATAATCAAAGCACTGTACACACAGGAGATGAGATGTTTCCCGGTCTTTATGCTGAGTGTTGAGAAAGAATTGTATAGCAGAGAAGAGATCGAAGTGGAATAAGGGTATTCATTCTTTCCACAAATAAGGACTCAGCATTCTACTATATGCCAGCCACTAAGCTAGACTGCCCCTGTCTTCAGGATCTTTTGGTCTGGTGGGGGCCATAGGTAAAAGGATAATCATGGGCAGATGTGATAAGAGGAGTAGGGAGCTGAAGTGGGAGTAAGAAATCAGGAAGGGAGGGCGTCACAGAAGAGGTGACCTTTGAACTGGTCCTTTAAGCATATGTAGGAGTTTGCCCGGGACACTCTGGTGAAAAGGTGGGGAAAGCAGGGGGATTTGGGAGTCGAGGGTAACGGGTAATTCCAGGAATGCAGAGAGAAGAGATGTGGGAGATAAACCTGGCAAGGACCAGGCTGGTCAAACCCCGTCTCCTTCTTAGACCCTGCTGCCTTTCATCCCTTCATCCCTTCAGCATTTGTTGGCACCTGCTCTATACCCTGCCCCTCGAAGGGCACTGAGAAGACAGGAATCAAAATGCACCTTCCTAAACATGCCCACAGCGAGGCCCCTCAATAATGTGTGGCTGAAAAAAAAACCTTAGTATATTTCATCACATTTAAGATGCCATCTATTTTAAGAGCAGCGTCATTTTATGTACCACTAAGAAAAGTCTCTGCCAATTAAATGATATGGCATGCTACCGAACGGGGCACATCCTGATTTCAGAGATGTTAAAATGTGGGAAAAAATGTGAGTCTTCACATCGATGGAAGTTGGCACCATTAATGGTGCTTGTGACAAAACCATGCCCATTTGGACAATATATTTTTATCGCTCTGGAGGCGGCCAAGGCTGAAGTGGGGCCCTGGTAGTCTCTTCCATGCTTTCCCAGGAAAGCTGCAGGCTCCTAAGGATTTGGGGTCTTGTGGGGAGAGTAAACCCTGCTCCTCTTCTCCTCCTCACCCTACCCCCTTCTCTGGAGAGGAAAGGGAAGGTGTGAAGCCAAATGCTCTGAGAGCTGTAGGAATGGAAGGGTTGAAGGTGGCACAGCCCGCAAAGATACGCAGTGTCAGCAGCAGACGGCAAGGGGGTCTGACAAGTCCTTGAACGTTCCAGGATGCTGTTCATTAGGCTCTGCTGACCCATCAAGGCGACCCCTGCATGCTGCAGCCCCAGAGGGAGACACGATGATGAGCCAAAGTCAGGCTGAACATTTTAAAGAAGCTCGAGCGAGTGTTCCCAGGCAGAGGGGATAATGGCAGTTCTATTCACAGAGGCACCTTTGAGATGCGAGTTCTCCTTGCCAGGGCAGGGTACCAAGAGCCCTGCGCAGGGGGACCCCCCTGTCAGGCTCCAATCACCTCTGTTTACAAGAGCCAGGTATAAGCATAGGATGCTGCCTCGGAGCCGACATTCTCGTACCTCTCATGCTGGAGAGGGGAGAGATGCGCATTGGAGAGGGGAGAGATGCGCATTCACTCCTGGCTGCTGGGAGCTCATGCCGCACCTCTAGATGCTGCTCCAGTGGGAGCTTGGTGGTCCTTTGCCCTTACACCTTGGGAAATGGAAAGGACTTGGGGGAGCCACGTGGTGGGATCCCGGGGCCCACCTGGGAGGATGCCTTGGTTCCTTCTCATGGTGTGATCTCCATGGTGGAGGCCTTCTTGTTGGCCCTGTAGTAGATGGCGTGGGTACCCTCAGCGCTTCTGCACCACCCAGCCCAACTCCCAGTTGGCATTTCACACCTGCAGCCTTTTGCCTGGAGCTCTCTGGGAGCTGCCAGCCACGGGTCAAACCTGAAGTGTGGGGAATTAACCCCCTGGGGGGAGCCCTCACCTGATGCCAATGAGAGTTGGTGTAGAAACATCCCAGGTCTCACTGATCATGCGAAAAAACCTCTGAGGTGTAGTTATGCCCTAGTCTGAGAGTTCTCTGTGCTGAGATAAGCTACCATTGCTCATGGAAGTGGGTAGGGAGGGGGAGCAGGGAGCGCTGCCTTGATGAGACACCTTTTACTGTTGACTTCCTTTCCCTGTACCCCTAGCTCGGAGTAAACTGCTTGTGTTCACATCCTCTTCTTAGGATCTGCTTCTGTAGAGCTAGACCAAGATTGTCTTCCCAGAGCTGAGCACATCAGTGCAGTCGCTCCGTCGTGTCCGACTCTTTGCGACCTCATGGACTGCAGCACTCTGAGCACATAGTAGTTGCTTAATAAATATGTCTCAGGAGACTGAAAGCCCCCTGCCTCACTAGGCTGTCATGAGGACCAAACAGAGCAAAACGAGCAAAAGTGTGTTGGGAATTTCAAAGCACAGGGCTAGTGGAAGGAAGGCTGACGGCCGGCCTTAGTGGTGGGGGTGGAGAGGTGGGCGGCAGGGGGCCGCCCCGCGGGGGTTGTCACAGGACTTGTGTTTGTCTCCACAGTTCCTGCGCACCAGCTCATCCAGACTGAGTCCCCCCGGGAAGGAACTGTGACCTGGAAAACGTATCACACGTACATTAAGGCTTCTGGAGGTTTGGTAGAAACAACGGGTTTCTTGATTTAATTTGCATTAAAAATTCTTTCTTAAACTGTTGGGTTCATGTTTTATGATTCCTCTAACAATTGCTCTCTTTATGCTAGGGTCGTTTATCAGTGCTTTTATTTTTTTTTCCCCCTTATAATCCAAAGTCTGATAAAGCAGCCTTTTAATGGAATCATCCTTTATCTCCATTAAAGCTGCCAGACACTATTTGTTGAAACTGAATGAGCAGCAGCGTGACCTGGCTGTGGTGCGTGTGTAACCTTGCACTCTAATCTCTGAGTGCCGTGCCATCCGCTCGTTGCCTGCCTTCAGGGCGAGAATCACTGCCCTGTGCAAAAGATATTTCAGTTCCATTTCCTGTCATTCTCCAGCAAGACCGGGTTTTTTAAAATTTGTTTGTTTTCAAAACATTGAGTCACTTAGATTACAGTGAATAGTGGTGTTTTATCCTTTTTAAATATGTTGACATTTGGATCCATTTTCCAACCAGGTGGAATAGATGTCCCCGTTGGGGTTTCTGGGACCTAATGCTCAGAGTTGTCACGTCAGCCTAGAAAGTGGTTCCCGGGGTGGAAGCCCTTTCCCTATAGGCTTCGATTTTCCCCGCCAGGATTGGACCCTGAGCAAGAGGAGCCCACCGCTGCTGCGCGGCCTCTGTAACCCCTGGGCTTCTCTCTTCCCCTGCAGGGTACTTGCTCTCTCTCTTCGTGGTGTCCCTCTTCCTCTTGATGATCGGCAGCTCTGCCTTCAGCAGCTGGTGGCTGGGTGTCTGGTTAGACAAGGGCTCACAGGTGAGTTCCCCTTTGGCTCTGGCAAATGTTGAGTCAGTTGCTAACAGAGAGTCTGAACACAATGAGCCTCCCACAGCCCCTGCCACAAGACCGAGGTCAGCGGCTTACAACTACACAACTTGACTCCCGCAATCCCCTTTGATCTTTCAAGACAAGCAGGGCATCTGAATTTGTATGTGCCTCTTTCGAATATTGAAGGATTGGCTAAAAAGCTTGTGCCAGGCAAATGCACCTGTCTGGAGTCACGCACAGGCAGGATAGGGTCAGTTTTTTGCAGCCTCTGTTGTAAGGGACCTCCGAGGAGAGTCTGGGAAGGACTGGGGAAGCCTAACGCAGATTTCCATCTTCTTGTCTCTGAAGAGAAACTGACATCTCATCACGGACACGGACACTATCTGATGTTAGTGGCTCCCACTTGGCTTGGCTCCCCAAAGTACCTCTAAAGGAAGAAGACATGCAGAAGTCAGCCTGGATCTGCTGCAGGGCCCCTGCAGGCCTCTCACTGCCTTCCTAACTTGCATCCAGGCCAGGCCCCTCCTGAGGACTGATAAGTCTACTCTCCCTCAGGCCTGCTGGAAACTCTCCCAGCTTTTGGCCCATGGTTTCAAAGCTTTCCTGGAGCCCCCAGGAAATGCTGTGGGGTTGCCTCCCCGTCCTCCAAGATTACATTTTGGTATAGTTCTGTTTCTATGACAACCAAAGTAGGGAGGCCTTGGGAAGACACAGGCAGAGGAGAGGATGGGATTGCTCTCCTGGAGTTCAGCACAGCTCCCTGAGACCAGTCTCAGGGGGATGGCCTGCACTTTGCAGAAAGAGAGGCACCTCTGGAACATTCCCCCAGATCCTTGCTTGCTCCTGAAGAGCCCTTTTCCTGGAGAGCCCAGGGTGTTAGTCAGAGTGAAGCCTGCCCAGTAGGCCAGCGCTAGGCTAACTGGGCAGCAGCCATGACCGCCTACCCACGTGCTGGCTCCACCCCCAGACACCGTGGACACCGCCTACAGCACAGTGACGCCTCCTCGTCAAGCTGGTCCTTTGGTCGATTGGCTCCCCAGGGATGCTCTTGCTTTTATGGATGCCCATCCATCAGCCACCGCCTCTGGTTTACATTTCCTCTAGGGCTGTAATCAGCAAAATGGCATTTAGAAGGAAGATGCTTGTTTGCGCCCCAAAGGCAGTCCTGACTTTTAGCACACAGCTCAGAAAGAATGAAACTGCCAAATTCTCAGGAGGAGGAGATGGCCTCTCCCCAGAAAGGAGACAAAAACGTGTTCTCCTGGGGCACAATGGAGCCAAGTGGGGTCGCTTTGGATCCCCCCCAGAGTCTTTGGTTCATCAGACTCCCTCCTACCCGCTGGAGACTCCAGGGCAGTGAACCAGTGCCCTCCCAGGTGCACCCCCAGAAAAGGAAAGAAAGAGGGCCCTGGGGCTGACCCCTCCTACAGAGATGCTCCTGAGTCTCCCCAAAGGCCCAGTGGCTTCTGCTTCGGGTCCCTGATTCCCTGACCTGTCTGCGCCGCCTGAGGGTTGCACAGCCAGCCTGTGGAATCCGTATGTTGTTGCTTCTGTGACTTTCCTGGCCCAGCATCACCTCTGGTCCCCTGAGGCACTGTTGGTTTCCAAGACGACTGTCCTGTACAGGTCTGGTCTGTCTGTTGTGCTTTTTCCACTGACCGTGCTGAGCCTCGTCAGCCAGGCGCCCTTGTCATCCCAGAGAGCCCAGCAGGAGGATCCACGCAAAGTTCAAGAGCCGCACAGGGAACTGACTTGACTTTACCACCTGATTCATTCTTAACATTTATGCTCGTCCGTTTAGTTTCTTTTCCCTGGGAACATTCTCTGGAAAATTCCCATTCTTTTGACGGTTGATCAGTTCTTGGTGCTTCTTGTTTTCCTCCCAAGATGACGTGTGGGCCTCACAGCAACATGAGCACGTGCGAGGTGGGCACGGTGCTGGCAGACTCCGGGCCGAGGGTGTACCAGTGGGTGTACCCAGGGAGTATGGTGTCCATACTGGTGTTTGGCATCACTAAAGGCTTCATGTTCACCAAGACCACGCTGATGGCCTCCTCCTCCCTGCATGACCGAGTGTTTGACAAGGTACAGCCCCCTGCCCCTCGCCCTGGGGGCTGCATGCATATCCCGGTACACCGGTCAGTGGGGTTTATACAGATCACCCGCGATGTGCCAGACGCTGTGCTGGGCTCTGGGGTGGACACAGTTGCTCGCCGAGCTTACCGTTGAGTCTCCCATATCTAACTGTCAACAACAAAGGCAACTCTGGGGAGCTGCAGGCGTGTCATGGGCCCGACAGGGCTGGGGGTGAAGGTGAAGGTGGTCAGGAAGTTTTCTTCCTGAGGACACTGCCATGGAGCCGGCGAGCGCAGGTCCAGAGAGCATCTCTTGAGTACATGGGATCCCTTCCTCATTCCCCGGCGGCTGGGGAGGTCCCTGGCTGGATTGCACAGGGGGGGTCCTCATAGAGACAGTGGAACTTGACTTTTTATTGCCCTGGGGCACAAAATCCCTCCATCCTTCATGGAGGCTGAATCCCTCCCTGTCACGCTCCTCCACGCTGGCCTCAGCCTCACTTTCCCAGGATGTCGGGCCCCAGAGGGAAAATCAGGCCTGGTTCGTGATCTCAGGCACCAGCCAGGCCTCCCGGCGTATCAGAGAGCGGTGGGGGGGCCACCAAAAGCGCACCTCGACCCTGAATCTTTGTGGTCACCCGCAGATCCTGGAGAGCCCCATGAGCTTCTTTGACAGGACGCCCACTGGCAGGCTAATGAATCGCTTCTCCAAGGATATGGACGAGCTGGACGTGAGGCTGCCGTTTCATGCCGAGAACTTTCTGCAGCAGTTTTTTATGGTGCTGTTTATTCTTGTGATATTGGCCGCTGTGTTTCCAGCTGTCCTCTTAGTCCTTGCCATCCTGGCTGTAGGCTTCTTCATTCTGTTATGGTAGGTCGATGCGCTGTTTAAAGTGGAGCGCACAAAACCTGGGCAGGGACTGGGTGGTGTCCGGTGGTGCTGAGTCCTTGCTGTCTTCTCTGAATGCTGGAGCACGTTGACTTGGGTGCTGTGCTAAGTGCTCGGCGTACATCAGGCATTTGATCCTCAGAGCCATGCTGAGAGGTGGGTAGGGTTGGGAGATTAAGTCATTGGTCCCAGATCAGGAAAGTAGCAACAGTGGTTGCTCTCTGACTGATGTTATGTTCTTAACCATGGGGCTCTGCGGTTTCTGTTGCTGCAGGAGAGAGGAGACCAGTACTCAGTCTCTCTGAACTTTGAGAAATAGCCCCCCTGACCACTGATGTGGTCAGCTGTTTGGCACTGGGTGATGGGGGAGGGTCCCTGTGCCCACCTTCTCACCCACCCTGGGGAAAAGCAGGAGGGTAGCATCTGTCCCAGCCTTCCAGGAAACCCAGCTCTGCCCTGTCCTGGATGAGCTGGAGTTCTCAGCCAGCCGCTGGTGGTGGTGTATGAGGGCTAAGAATTGGAGATCAGATGAAATTTGTACCAGAGTCCCAACTCTGCTGCACAGTTAGCTGCAGCACCTTGGAGAAGTCAAAGGAATGCTGCAAGCCTCAGTCTCCTTATTTCTAAAAGGGTAATCATCAAGACAGGCGCCTGCCCTCTTCCAAAGGATTCTCGCAAGGATCAGATGAGACGAGACTGCCTAAATGTTATACAAACTTTGAGTTTCAATAAAATTCAACAGAATTGCTTTGGACTGGACACACAGCATCTTGAAGAGGGTCCCCCAGATTGCAAAGGATTCAGCCCACAAATCCTGGACCCACATCCACCCATAAACAGGGATACCACCCTCAGAGTTGAGCTTGCAAAATATTGCTTTGACTGCAGTGTGGAGGGTGGATGAAGCTTCAGAAAGATCGGAGAAGGGCTATAGGATTGGAGATTCTTGCAGGGCAGAGTCTGTCTGAGAGATGAGACATAAGCAGCAGCACTCCTGGCAGAAAACAAGTAGATCCTAAAGCCATTTCCACTGAGGTTAGGGGATGGGAGAGGCCAAGGATGCATCCGTGATGGGGAGCAATGTGAAGACAGATATGAGTGACACAGGAGGAGACGCAGTTGAGGGTGATCAAGATTATGGGTTTGGTTTTGGATAGTTCAAGGCTGTGAATCAAGTCCATGGATGAGCCAGGCGACAGTGGGTAATGGGAGTGCAGGAAGCATGGGTGGAGAGGCAGACTCTGCATCCTCGGCTGACGCTGGCATCACCATGGGAACCAGCACGTGTGCCCTGGGAGTTGGGGGAGCTGGGCTCTCACTTCAGTCTCCCACTGCCCCTTTGGGACTGCGAGGGAGGACACATGGGCCTCCGTGTCTGGCCTCAAGGGTTTATTGTGATGATCTAATAAAAATGATGTCTGCAGGTCTTTTCTACAAATATAAAAGGTGTGTGCCTGCTCAGTTGCTCAGTGTCTGACTCTGTGACCCCATGGACTGTAGCCTGCCAGGCTCCTCAGACCGTGGGATTTTCCAGGCAAGGATACTGGAGTGGATTGCCATTTCCTCCTCCAGGGAATCTTCCCAATCCAGGGATCAAACCCATGTCTCCCACATCTACATTGGCAGGCAGGTTCTTCACCACTGAGCCACCAGAGAATCTCCCATGTCGTAGGTGCTGCGTCTTATTAAGAAAAGTGATTCCTTGGGCTAGTGTTAGTTTTTATAATCCACGTGTTTGTCTGACCGTCGTTCCTGTCTATTCTTCTCTCTGTGTTTTTTATTTACTTTGCAAAAGGTTCTTCTCTGCACTGCATTCTTATTTCCTGTAAGACAGGCCAGATCAGGCTGATCCAGACTGAATTATTCGATGTTTCTAACTAACTCACTTGAGCTCTGAACAAATGAGGTTTCCCTTACTCTGCCCTGGGTCAGATTCATTGTCATGGATCAGCTGCCCCTGTGCACGCTGAGGGCAGCGATCTCTCACTCACTGGGGCCCGGGGGGAGTTACATACTGTGAAGAGTCTGGTTTTAAAGTCAGTTCCTAAGGAGATGATGTTCGTATATTGCTCAAAATTACCTTTGAAACTGCCTTTAGAAGACCGCACGCTGGCAGTTGATATGCCAGATTCAGATTTTCCTCCAGAATTGGAAGAGCTCCCTTTTTATTTGGTTGTGTGTATAGTCACTCAGATGTGTCCGACTCTTTGCGACCCTTTGGACTGTAGCCGGCCAGGCTCCTCAGTCCATGGGATTTCCCAGACAAGAATACTGGAGTGGGTTGCCATGCCCTTCTCCAGGGGATCTTCCCAACCCAGGAATCTCGTCTCTTGTGTCTCCTGCGTTGCAGGCGAATTCTTTACCCCTGAGCTATCGGGGAAGCCCTTTTTGTTTGGTTGGGCACCCTAAAGTGGTTGGCTTGTATTTAGGAGTTGCAGTGTGTGAAAATCTCTAGTCTTTGAAAAGACTAGAGTCATAGCGTGTGCAGTGAGACCCTCATGCTACAGGAAGCCTTCAGAACTGAGAACGCAGGAAGGAGTGGCTAGACTTCCTGAGACCCTCCCTCCCTGCCTGACACACAGGGATGGCTGCTCCCCGAGGAGAACAGTGGGCCAGCCCCTCCTCCCTCGTTCGGTGGCACCGGCCGTCTTACATTTGTCTTGAGCGCCCAGTTGGGTTTGAGTGAGCCAAGGGGAGCCCTGGGAAACCCTATCTGGGGCTCTCGTGGTCTCCCTGCAGCGTCTTCCACAGAGGGATCCAGGAGCTCAAGAAGGTGGAGAACATCAGCCGGTCCCCCTGGTTCTCCCACGTCACCTCGTCCATGCAGGGCCTGGGAACCATCCACGCCTACAACAGGAGGGAAGACTGCGTTAGCAAGTGAGTCCTGGGCGGGGCTGCCCCTGGGCTTCTGCTCCCTGCTGGCCCGGCTCTGAGGAGGGAAGTCGGAGGGATGGGGACTGACAGATGGAGTGCCGGTAGAATGGAGGGGGAGCCCCTCGTGCACTAAAGCCTTTTTCCCCAGTGTCCGAGGCCCCCAGAGACTCGAGTTCATCCAATGACAAGCTTACCATGGCGCTTTACATGTTTTATTTTTCCTCTCTAAAGGCAGAATGTTTTCAGTTCAGGAAAATAGGAGAAAACAACAATGACAACAAAAATCGCCCATAGGCCTGCAACCCAAATCCTAGTAATATTTTTGTGTATTTCCTTCCAGTCTTTTCTGTTTTTCTATTTCTGAAGCATTTATAGTCATTTTTGTCTTGTTTTATTTTTAAAAAGGAGTTTTTTCATCTTATTACATATTCCTTGTAAAGGTCATTCTGAAAGTGAAAATTGCTCAGTAGTGTCCGACTCTTTGCGACCCTGTGACTATACAGTCTATGGAATTTCCAGGCCAGAATCCTGGAGTGGGTAGCCTTTCCCTTCTCCAGGGGATCTTCCCAACCCAGGGATCGAACCCAGGTCTCCCACATTGCAGGCGGACTCTTCACCAGCTGAGCCACCCGGGAAGCCCAAAAGGCCACATCACATCTCATTTAATAGAGGGACCAGTTTTCTTCTTTTTAAGATGCCGGGACTAGGTTAATAAATTTCTCTGGAGTCCTCCAGCTCCAAACTTCTAAAGCACCATATAATCACATGTTATCACTGTGTTATCAGTCACAGTAGGCTCACTGGGGTAACAAACAGCTCCAAATTTTAGGGGCTAACCCAAAACATGTTTATTCTTCCTCAAGTTGTAAGTGAACAAGTGTCCTTGGGGCAGGGGTCAGCAATTCTGCTCCATACTCAGGCACATGGTCTCTCCGTCTCACAGCTCCTCTGGTCTAATTGGAAGGTGAGAGCAGAGATGTGAGTGGAGGGCCCCAGTGAAGGTGCTTATCATTTATGTACATTCCCTGGCCAGATTTCAGTCACATAGGTGTGGCTAACTGCAGAGGAGGCTGGGAACTGTAGTCCAGCTGTAAAAATGGAATTTGGTGAATCTATAGGACACAACTAAGCGGCTTCACTTTCGTTTTTCACTTTCATGCACTGGAGAAGGAAATGGCAACCCACTCCAGTGTTCTTGCCTGGAGAATCCCAGGGACGGGGGAGCCTGGTGGGCTGCCGTCTATGGGGTCGCACAGAGTTGGACATGACTTGAAGCGACTCAGCAGCAGCAGCAGCAGCATAGTGTCTCTGCCACACAGATGTTCTTATTCCACCCCATCCTTTCCTTTCTTAAAAGCTTAATGTACACTTCAAAGGTTGCATCTCCTTCTCCCTGCCACCCACAACCTCAGTGCAGACCTGGCACTCCAGCCTGTCTTTACTTCAGTGAGCAGCTAGCCTTGCTACTGGTTTGACCCGAACATCATCTGTCAAGGGCCCCGCAACCCCCCTTCCAGTGTCTTGGTCATGGGCCATCATCAGCTCTCAACAAGCAACAGATTCAAGCCTTGTCTTCCAGCAGACTGTCCTCCAAGGTTTCCAGAATGATCCTATAGGAGAGCTGAGCCCCCGCAGTATTGATGGGCTCTGCCATCTTTATCCATTCTTTCCAGTCAGGGGCTTTCCAGAGGGCTTGGGCTTCTGACCTGAGTTGCTTTTGCAACCAGACAAAAACGCTGCAGCACTAAAAAAAGGTTTGAGGTCAAATTCCAGTTTGACCCCAGCCAGTGGTTCTGTGTCTGCACAACCTAGCCAAGGACACAGAGAAGACCACAGATGATTCCTAAGTCACTCAAGCTGTCAGTTGAATTTGTAGGCCTCACAGCGACATGGTAAAAAACATCATGGAGTTTGGAAGAATATTTCAACTGAGGAAAATAAGTTAGAGTGGAAACAGAGAGGGCCAGCCTGGGTGCTAAGAGGCGTTTCAGGCCAGAATCCTTGGAGGAGGTTTAGAACAGGATGGAGCAGCAGTGCCTGAGGACATCATGACTGTGCCAGTGGAGGAAGCTCAGCTCTTAGGGGTTTAAACATCGAATGGTTTTTTAATTTTACCAATAATTTCTTTTACCAGTTGTTCTGAAGAAGCCCCTTTCCCAGGAGGTCAGGGGAACCTTTAGTGGCAATTGTGATTGATGTCCCTTCTGATCTGTTTAGCTCAGTTCAGTTAAAATTACACTCTTAAATGTACACAGGTCATAGCACACGCACCCCCGCCCCCTGGGCATCTGCTCAGAGAATTGGAGCAGTCATGCTGTGTTGCCATATGTCTCGGGCAAGGGGGCAGGGTAGCTGTTAGGAAGCACCTGGTCTGTTGGCTTAAACACCCCCTCCCTTTTCTCTGAGCCTGGTTGTCTGAGGCTGGTGCAAGGAGATGGAGTGGGGGAGTAGGGGAGGGACACGCTCTCAGGTGACCAATGTCTATTTCTGCTGCTCATTTCTGCTGATCCAGCTGCTCGTGCAGATGTGGCGTGGCAGGGGAGAGCCCCCGCCAGGACAGGCCCCCAGTCACTCTGCTGGACACTGCCCATGGGCTCTGCTTTGTTCTTCTGTGAGCTTCACCTGGCAGCCTCATTGCTTTCCTTTGATGTGGGGCCTCTTGCTTCAGGCCAATCAGTGTGGCATCAAGATTGCAGCCCCACATGCCATCTTCCCTCTGAACCCCCACTCTAGGTACTGCAGGAACGGGCAGGACCATCTTCCATACATCTGGGGAATGAGCAACTCCGGGGATGGGTCTTCCCCATCCCCTGGCGGTGTCATTGCTCTGTCGCTCTGCCCCGTGCCCCCTCTCCTCTTTGGCCTGGGAGACATGCAGCAGGGGTGCAAGATGTCAGCTTACTCTTTTTCCCTTCAGCTTTATAAGCAATTGCCTTGAATCTTCTTTCCCTGAACTGGGGAGAACCAGTCCAGCACTCTCTCTTCCTTTCCCTACCATCACAAACACTGAGATTCCCTCTACCTGCCCCCGCCCCCTTTATAGATCAAAGGGGTCAACAGTCGTTTCCACTGGGCCTTTGGGGGACGGCTACCCTGAAGACAAGGGTCCTTTGAAGGTTGAACATGAGGTTCTCAGCCCCTTTTGTTCTCAGTTATGGGTTCCAGCTGCCAGTTCTGGGAAAGACAGAAAGAGTGGCAACCATACTCTGTTGCCACCTGGGATTTCTCAAAATACGTACAAATCAAAGATGCTTATGGTGGCAGATTTTAGAGTCTGGATCTAAGTTCATCTTTGTAAGAGATTCCTATGTACTAATGTGTTGGCCTTTGACTAAAAATTCCTCTTGCCCTACTTCTCTGGTAGCCCTAACCCTAAGTCTGTGGAAGCCTGACCTCCTGTTCTGTCTCATCTCTTAATGTTAGGTTCAAGATGCTGAATGATGAAAACTGCAGCCATCTGCTGTACTTTAACTGTGCTCTCAGGTGGTTTGCTCTAAGAATGGATATCCTCATGAACATCGTCACCTTCATTGTGGCCTTGTTGGTGACCCTGAGTTTCTCCTCAATCAGTGCTTCTTCAAAGGCTTGTCATTGTCTTACATCATCCAGGTAACACATAGTGTAAGGCTAGCCTTGGCCTGGAGGCTCTGGCATAGAGTGTGTCAGGGAGGGTGGACATAACAGAAAACCTAACTCGAATGGGCTTAAATACTAAAGAAGGCTCGCAGCAGGTCACATGGTTAAAAGGTCTGGCAGCTGTATGGGCTTCAGGCACAGCTGGATCATGGCCCCTGGCTTTATCCTCCTACAATGACTTCCTTCATGGTTGTACAATGGTGGCTGGCAGCCTCTAGGGGCTCTAGCAGGAAGAAAGCAGGAGGAAAGTCTTTCCTGCTCCAGCCACTGAACAAAAGCCCTTGCTTTACTCTTACTGGATTAATTTAGGCATCCCAGAACTATTGATAATTCGTGAGCTGATGAGATTGAGATGATTGGCTTAGGCAGGGAGTCACACTCCATCCTCCTGCAAGTCACACAGCTGCCCCACAATGGGAAGAGGGAAGGGAGTGCTGGAGAGGCAGCCACGATGTCCATGACAAATAATTACTGACTTCTCTTTTGAGTTGCTTTGGTGTTTTTCTTTTAAAAAATAACAACAATATGGAAATAATAGTAATAAGGAATGATAATGATAATAGGGAAACACACGCTATTTTCTGCACTGTTTTAAATCCTTTACATAAATTAACTCATTTATCTTCACAATAACCTATGAGTTAGGCATGCCATAATCCCCATTTTACAGATGAGGAGACTGAGGCCCAGGAAGACTTGCCAGCATCACACACCTGCATGTGTCAGAGCCAGGATTTGAACCCAGGCCATCTGGGTCTGATACCCATCTGAGTTTGCACAGAGTAGACACAGGCTACATGCTTCACGTTTCTCTCTTTGGAAGCTGTTTCTATG
Source organism: Aepyceros melampus (assembly GCA_006408695.1). Lineage (NCBI taxonomy): Eukaryota > Metazoa > Chordata > Mammalia > Artiodactyla > Bovidae > Aepyceros > Aepyceros melampus. Next base: position 66,858 of record SJXQ01005722.1, read on the forward strand.
CAGTCCTTATCCCAATAGGGAAACACACGCTATTTTCTGCACTGTTTTAAATCCTTTACATAAATTAACTCATTTATCTTCACAATAACCTATGAGTTAGGCATGCCATAATCCCCATTTTACAGATGAGGAGACTGAGGCCCAGGAAGACTTGCCAGGATCACACACCTGCATGTGTCAGAGCAAGGATTTGAACCCAGGCCATCTGGGTCTGATACCCATCTGAGTTTGCACAGAGTAGACACAGGCTACATGCTTCACGTTTCTCTCTTTGGAAGCTGTTTCTATGCAGTCCTTATCCCAAGTGCTCTGACATTCTAGGACAACGAATCTGAGTGGTGGTCTGTTTCCATTGATTCTGTTCAGGCTGGGAAGAGAATAAAGTCAAGTCTCTCTTTAAGCGGAGAAATTCCTCCTTTTCCTCCCTGACTCTTCTTCCTCCTGTTGAGACTGTCTTTGTCTCCTTTCCCTTTGTTTTCTCCTCCTGTGACTCACACATTGCTTGAATATTGGATTTCTTGCATCAGTGCTCTGTGTTTCCTTTCTTTCATCTCAAAGGCTCCCTGTTCTTGTCTTTTTATTTTCATTCTGGGAATTTTCCTTTGCTTTGTCATTCAGCCATTCTTTGCATACTTAATTTTCACATACTCTTTCTTAGCCTCTGAGTTTTTAAAAGAATCATCTTTAAACATGTGTTTTAATGCTCTCTGAGGATATTAATCAGATTAAACTCTAAACTCTGCCTTTCGTAAGCTCTCCTCTCTTCTTTGACTGCTATCTGCCGTTTTCCAGGGTCAGGCTTTTTGTTTGTTTGTTTATCTGGTTCTGTTTGTAGTCTGGTTCTTGCTCTTCCCTGCACTGGTTTTGTTCATATGTCCCTTCATCTTTTTGTGTTTAAGTATGAGAATCTATGTTGAGTTTTCAGGGTTTCCTCTGTCTCCGTGTCTGCTTCACTAGGTCTCTCCTGATGGGAGGTTTTATGACTGTGGATGGGTGGGTTGGACTTGTCCACAGGCTGCTTCACTTCAGGAAGGCAGCCAGGGAGCAGGCCTCCAGGCACACAAAAGCTAGATTTAAAGGGGCTTTATCTAGGAGCCCCATTTATCCCAAAATAATTTATTCAATTTCTTTAAAGAAGCCTGTGTGTGTGTGTGTGTGTGTGTGTATTGGCCTAGGGGTAGTGTCCAGCTGGGATGAAGATGAGGAAGGGGAAGAAATGGGTCCAACAGGAGTTTTGTCAAGGCACCATCTCTCAGTCAGTCTTTGAAGGCCCCTCATACCTGGAGCCTCTCTGAGTTCTGCTACATAGAACACTCTGGAAGCCCCTGCAGCACACTCTGCCTCAATCCTATCAAAAGGCTTTCATCCTCTTTCCATCTTCCAGAAACTTGTAACTCTCATTCAATAACTCTTCCCAAGCCCCTTGCTGTTCATGTCCATTCCTTGTTGAAGTCTCTCTACCATCATTTTACTAATACTTTGGAAGAGAGAAGGAACAAAAATATATGCTCAGGACACTATGTTGGGCGAGGAAAATGAATTTTCCTTGGGTAGGCTGTGTCCCTCCCTGATGGCTGATCTTACTTGTTGTTGCCTAGTAAAGTGTTAAACAGATGATGTCAGCCAGATTCCTGTACTTGTTTTGGCTTTCCTCAACTGAGGTCATGCTCTTGGGAGATATCACCAGCTTTCTGTGAGACTGTTTTCAAACATGCCTGTAAGGCTGGAGGACTTGCCCACATCAAGATCTAGGGGATATGTTTCTTGCAACTGGCTTTCTTGAGCATTAGCCCCCTTTGGAGAATACAGAAAATCCAGCTGACAGAGCTTCCCTTGAGAACAGAGGCGACTCCTAGATGGATGAGAATTTGTTGTGAAGTCCCACAGAGCAGAAACCAAGAGCAAAGTAATATCACATAACATCATGGAGAGAACAAACACTTCCTGGGGCCAGCACTGTGCTGACAAGGGGATTCTAACCCTGTAGAGGGCTGCCTGGGGCCTTGAAGAGCTGATACCCTTGAAATTTTTTTAACTTTTTATTTTGTATTAGAGTATAGACAGTTAACAACGTTGAGATCTTTACAGGTGAACAGCGAAGGGACTTAGCCATATATATGCATGCATCCATTCTTCCCCAAACTCGCCTCCCATCCGGGTTGCCACATAACACTGAGCAGAGTTCCATGTGCTAGGCAGGGGATCCTTGCTGATTGTCCATTTTGAATATAACAGTATGTACATGTCCATTCCAACTCTCTAACTATCCCTTCCCCACTTCCTTCTCCCTCGGCAACCATAAGTTCGTCTCTTTCTGTTGTAAGTAAGTTCATTTGCTGATACCGTTAAATTTAACAACAGCAGCAAAAATGTATGTGCCTTTCTCAAGAGCAGAGTTCTTTCACTCACTTACTAGATGTCCACTGAGCACCTGCCAGGAGCTGGAACCATGCTGGCTGCTGTGGGTTCAGCTGTGAACAAGCTGGGCAAGTCCGTGCACTCATGAGCTTACGTTCTAGTGGGATGGGATAAATAAGTGGGCAAGTAAATAACTAAGACTTCAAAAACTGTTCAACTGTTATGAAGATAATGAAGCCGGGTAACTGGCTGTCAGTGGGGAAGCTGCATGAGACTCCATAGAGTCAAGGAAGGTCTCTGGCAGGAAGTGACTTGCAGGCTGATATCTGAACTTGACAAAGAAGGAGCCAAGGGAAGACGGAGGGAAGGGAGCTTCAGGGTGAAGGACCAGGGATTTGGGTAGGGCATATCTGTGGGGGAACCACCATCCAACCTGCCCAGTACACTCCTGCCCTCGAATCTCAGGGTTGGCTTCTGGGGGATCCTGCCCTAAGGCGGGTGTCCTTAACAGGCCACGGTCTAAGGCTAGATTCTCTCATGTCTCAAGCAGGCTGATGGGCTTGATGGTTTTCTTCCTCTTCTGCCATCTGTGGTGACTGGGGTTTTCCGGCTGCAGGCGGGGTAATCGGGGAGGGCACAGAGGGCAGGACCCCACAAAGTGGCTTCAAGGGGTGGGCACCCAGAAGTGCAGAGGCCCCCTGGAGAACTTCTGCTTACAGGAATTCCCCACCGCTCCAACCGAGAGAGCTGTGCCAGAGCGATGCTGTGGTGGGTTGACTCTGACCATCTGGAGTGCCAGGGAGGATGTAATTACCATTTGTTTCTACATACAAAGGAAGTGTTTAAGGCAAAACAGCCCAACAGGAGCTTCTTTACATCTGGACCCTTGGCTGGGAGCGGAGGCCTAGTTTTGTGTGGTCCTCAGTGAGACCGGAGGGTGACTCACAGCTGCCCCTGAAGGTGGAAAGGGCTCTGACTGCGGTCACTTGTTCCCCCTCCATAGCTAAGCGGGCTGCTCCAAGTGTGCGTGCGAACAGGGACCGAGACGCAGGCCAAGTTCACCTCCGTGGAGCTGCTCAGGGAGTACATTTCGGTAAGAAACTGGGGCCAGAGGAGGAGCCAGTTAACTCTGGCAGAACTTAGGCATTTGCTTCTTTTTCACGTGTGGATTTTCTTAAAACCTGTATTTATATAGTCTAAAGTCCTTAATGCTGAGGGAGAGGTTCTTTTTAAAAATATTTCCTCAAGGGGTTTCTGTACCCAGAAAAGAGAATTCAGTGGCTTACTTTAGTTTCTAAAAATTAATATTTGACTGACTAAATTAAAAAAAAAAACTAGTCTAACTCTTCTTTAACAGCTTTTTCTGTTCCCCTTACAAATCTTGCTGTTCTTTGAAAAGCAGTCTCGCCAATTCAAGCAATCACTTTTAAGGGCCTTTGAACAGCATTTGGCCCCATTTGCAAACTTAATTAAACACTTTAAAACATTTTAAACTACATTTTAAAATTTAATGCATTCCGTTTCCATTTTAAGTACCTCGATAATCTGATTCAACAAACAAACCTTTCTGAAGTTATATAAATCTAATAATTAAACTTATAAATATGGAGAGCTTTAAGTTCTCATAACAATCCCAATGCAGTATATAAACAGTAAGTTTTAAAACTAAAACCATGTTAAGATAAGTTATTCAATTATACATTTTAACTTAGAATCACAGTCTGAATGTTATTAACATTATGAATAGTTAAAACCCCAAGTATGCAGAGTTCATAAACTAAAAATATTACCATTATAATTTTGCTTCTCTTAAATACTATTATTACTAATTCTAAATCTTCTAGGGGTTAAAAATACTCACTGTCTAGGAATACTATTATTTTATCAGCTAATTGTGGTTGCCTATTGTCCAGCAATTTGAGCTGGTCAGCCACCGTAATGGGGATCATGGGAGCTTTATTTCTCCCTGGTTAACAGGGACTTTATAATTCAGAGGAGGGGTTAGTCTTGTAATGCAGTCACGTTGCTTTACTGCTTAATTAGACTTTGCATTTCTTGGGCTCTTAGGAAACTTTAATTCCTTTTCCCTGTAACTCTGAACTTGACATGCTGTGCCTCCTACTTCTAACACCACAGTGACTCTTGCAGATAATGAAATTGTGTCTGACTGGATTCTGCAAATCTCTCAAGGCTTGGTCTGGATTGCTCACAATGCTGACACATGCCGAGGCTGACAAGGACCAGTATGCACTGCTCCTTATATTTATTCATGCCTCTATTCACTAAGCCCTGGCCATACAACTTCTCTTTCTATTTCTCAAAGTCCTCAAGCTTGTTCTGGCCTCAGGGCCTTGGCACTAGCAGCTCTCTGTCTGGAATGAATCTTCTTACAGTTGGCATTGTCTCAGCACTCCAGGTCTCGGCTTGAATGTCACATCCTCACAGACGTCTTCCTCAACACTGTTCCTTTCGCTTCTACCCCTTTCACCACACATACTCTGTATTCTACAGCAATAGTCTGTTTAATTGTCTTCATTTCTCCCTTCTTTTCTTGTTTTATTATCTGAATTCCCCATTGCAATGTGAGTTTCTGCAGTGTAGTATCCTAATTGGTCTAGTTCACCATCATGAATACCAGTACCTAGAACTGTGTGAATGAATATATGAATGCACGCGTGAAATGAATGAAAAGCAAGTGACTATTAACCTGCCATTTGTTATTCTGCTTTTCAGACCTGTGTTCCCGAATGCACTCACCGCCTCAAGGTGGGGACCTGTCCCCGCGACTGGCCCAGCCACGGGGAGATAACATTCAGAGACTATCAGATGAGATACAGAGACGATTCTCCCCTTATTCTCAACGGGCTGAACTTGAACATCCAAAGTGGGCAGACAGTTGGGATCGTTGGGAGAACAGGTTCTGGTGAGGACAAGCTCTGATTGCGTCTTTTGCAGGCTGTTTTCTTTGCATTTCCACTGGGTGTGCCAATTATATCACACCAGAGGGTGATGTGTGTGTGTGTGGCGGATTGGCTGTTTTTTGTTTCCTGAAATGTCTTTATTGTAAATTGGGATTTCAGGTTGAATGGGTGTGTATGCAGTTGGAAGTAAACACACATCAGTTTTTGAATTAATTAAGTGAGAATCATTCTGGTGAGACGAGGCCCAGAGGATGAGTCACACACTAACAGCCCTGCAGGGACGGGCAGGGTAATGGTGTTAGGGCAGCCAATCACCCCTGCAGAGTGGGACTTCTGTCTGTACACTCATCCGCACAGAGCCATTTTCATTGCATTAAAAATTCACTTGGTTAGACAGATACTCAGATATGATGCAATGCAAACTTACGTGATATTTGCTGCTTCTACATTTGTTGTTCCCAGGCAAGTCATCCTTAGGAATGGCTTTGTTTCGTCTGGTGGAGCCCGCTGGTGGCACGATCCTCATTGATGGCGTGGATATCTGCACTGTTGATTTGGAAGACCTCAGAACCAAGCTGACTGTGATCCCCCAGGATCCTGTCCTGTTTGTAGGTACAGTAAGGTAGCTGTTTTTGATCACTGTGCATCCCTATTTTTGGATAGTGAAATCAGAGTAACAAGAGCTTTGAGAAGTTGTCACACAGTGGCTGGCCTGGGGTTGTTCTATCTGAGGGAAGTCATGTCCTGAGATGTTCACAAGCTTTGGGGGAGCTGAGGACCAAGGCCCTAAACCTGTGTTTTATAAACTGCATTACAAATAAGCAAGATACTATGTGCAGGGTGAGCAGACATCCCGGTTGACCCTGGGATGCCTGTCCAGCATCCTATCAGGTTTAGCCATGGCCACTCCCTAAATTACCCCAGTTTGCACAATACAATAAATGGTTCGTCTACATATGTAGCCATCCTTTGGAAGCACGTCAATTCATTCCCACTAAGAAGTGAGCAGAGGCACTCACCTGGTGGTCCAGCGGTTAAGACTCTGCCTTGCAATGCAGGGGACTTAGGTTACATCCCCGGTTGGGGAACTAAGATCCCACACGCTGCAGAGCCACTAAGCCCACTTGCTCTGGGGCCTGTGAGCCACAGCTAGAGAGAAGACCTGACACAGCCAAATGAACAAATAAGTATTAAAGGAGAGAAGTGAACAGAAGCTGCTCAAGTACAGGAAAATTAGGGCCATTGCAACCTCTACAGGGTTCAAGACCTGTTGGCAAGGCACAAGGGGAAAACCACAGTTTCTCACTTAGCCCAGTGCAGCGGCGGCCCCTTTCACAAGAGGGACCTTTCCTCGACCGAGTTCCAGCTGAAGTAGGGGGCTATATTGAGAGTTGTGTGAAAAGAAGGGCATTCTGTGTCTTGAAACACTAGACTCACCCTGCACGTGAGACGCTCACCCTCTGTGAGGCCTTGAAGCTGCTGACAAAGCTTTGCCTCTCAAGGCAGAGCGAATACACCAGCGAGTGGAATTGCTTGCTGCCTCTCTCTCTGCCAAGACTTTGCACAAGGTCATACCTGCTGTTCTGCACACAGCCACCGAGAGGACCGAATATGTTTCCTTGGTGCCTCGCTTGGCGGTGGTCTGCCCACCTTGGTGTGGTCTCTGCTCCATCCCAGAGTCATGGGTCTGCGGTCTCTCGGCCTGAGGTTTGTATTCCATGGACCACTGTCCCAGGCTAAGCACTGCCCTTGTTGCCGCGGCATCATCACTTACCGCCTCTGCTCTTCCCCTCGTGCTGTGGAAAATATGTCTTCCATCCGCTCATCCTCAGAAATTCAGCTGCTTCTCCTTTCCTTCACTGCAGGTACAACTTGGACCCATTTGAGAGTCACAGTGATGAGATGCTCTGGCAGGTCCTGGAGAGAACATTCATGAGAGACACGGTAGGTCACTGGGGCTGTCCGGGATGTGTCCCATTTCTTAGCCCCAGTGCCCCAAATACCTAGTCCGGGTTTAAGTTTGGCTAGCTGTTTCCTGGCGCCACATCACTCCTTGTTAACAGTTGCAATAGACGATTTCTTAGGCCAGTTCAATGGCCTAAATAGAGTCAAGAGCTCTACCTGCAGTATCTCAGTTGGTCCTGATTACAATCCTCTGAGGTTAGTACTCCTACCCTCGCTTTTAGAGATGCAGCAGTTAAGACTCAGGGTAGTAAGGTATGAGTGGCAGAACGGAGACTTGAACTTAAGGCCATCTGACTCCAGAGCAGAGGAAGTGCCAGTAGCCCCATTTGCTTATTGAAACAGATAAGCTCTGGGAAGGTGAGGGGTGTGGTGTGGAATGAACCATCTGTGAGACGTGGCCCTGTCCTGTATGAGCTGAAGCTGGGTCAGCAGATGCGCGTGGGCACCTCTGCAGCCCAGAGGGAATTTTTCCCCAGGACTTGGGACCAAGGTGAGCATCTTGCAAAGCCGCTTTGACTTAAAATGCTAAATAAATCAGACCCTGTCTTACCTTTCCTTGATGACCAGAAAACACCCATCCCGTCTCTATTTTATCCGTGGCAACAGGGGCACTGAGAGCCATTTACAGTTGTTTGCGTTTCTCTGGAGCCGTCTGCGCACCATTTGTACTCCTTTGGCACGGTGTCTATGGGGTTCTGTGAATCACGCTGTGATTTTAAACTATTAATGTCTGCCTACTCCTTGGTCTCTCCCTGGTGCCCGTTCGCAATATTGAAATGATTGTTGTTTTGCGCTTTCTTTTCTGCAGTAAAATAAAGCCAGCTGATAAATGCAAGAGAAGGGGGCCATCAATATAGCGCATGCAGGCAATTTTATAGGTCATCAGTACAGATATGGCATTCTCTGTGTTTTATAGATAATGAAACTCCCAGAAAAATTACAGGCAGAAGTCACAGAAAATGGAGAAAACTTCTCAGTAGGGGAACGTCAGCTGCTTTGTATGGCCCGAGCGCTTCTCCGTGATTCAAAAGTAAGGAAGCAGCACGGAAAATGGATCGGTCAAATTTTTGATATTCCCTGCAGCGCCGCTCAATCCAGGGGATAGAGCCACGTGTTTGTCTTTCAGCAAAGAGAGAGGAATTGGTGCATTTAAAAACCGATCACTTTTCTTAAGACAAAGTTGTGAAGGGTAAAAATTGAAAAATAACAGCTATTTACAGCAATAGCACCTGCCTCCCCTGGGCCTTTCCCCGGGAGCGCTTGCTTAGGTATTCTTTCTGTCCTCCTAAGTGGTTTGGGTTTGAGAAATCAGCCTCTCAACATTTCTCCTTTGTCCCTGAACAATTCTGAGGCCTGATAAACAGCACTCAGGATACTGAAAAAGGGCTTCAGTATGCCAGTCTATGAGGACCATAAAATTATACTCATTTTTCTTAGTGACTTAGTCATCTTTGCTTACTGATTTCAAGGAAAGGATTGCTGCTGCTTTAGAAATCCCATTCTACAATCAACCAGACTTTTAAAAATACCATAAAAACAAATAAGTGGCTGCCTATTTTGTCCACTCTTAAGAAGATATTTAAACATTAGGTAGATAATTGTAAGCATATTCTGTGTGTTTAAGTGTAAGTTTGATACAATCTTTCAATTAAATTCAGTGATTCAGAGAAAATTCTGCCGTAAGAAATTCAGGCTATTCCATAATGTTAAGTTGTATTTGGGCTTCCCTGGTGGCTCCGTGGTAAAGAATCTGCCTGTAGTGCAGAAGACCTGGGTTCGATTCCTGGGTCTGGAAGATCCTCTGAAGAAGGAAATGGGAACCCACTCCAGTGTTCTTGTCTGGAGAATCCCAGGGATGGCGGAGCCTGGTGGGCTGCCGTCTATGGGGTGCACAGAGTCGAATACTACTGAAGTGACTTAGCAGCAGCAGCAGCAACTGTGGCAGGCATAATAATGCCCCCCCCCCCAACCGCCACCAAAGATACTCATGTCCTGATCTCAGAATCTGTGAACGTGTTACCTTACCTGGGGAAAAGGGCTTTGCAAATGTGATTAAGTCAAGGATCTTGAGATGGGGAGATTACACGGGATTACCTTGGTGGGCCCAGTGTAATTACGTAAGTCTTTGCAAGAGAGAGGCAAGAGAGTCAGAAAGAAAGTGATGATGGAAGTAGAGGTTAGAGTGATACCAGGAAGGGGTCACGAGCTAAGGAATGCAGACAACCTCTAGAAGCTGAAAAAGGCAAGAAAAACATTTCTCCTTCTGAGCCTGCAGAAGGAATGCAGTGCCGACACTACCCTGGCTTTAGGACTTCTGACCTCCAGAGGCAAGTGTAAGATAGTGAGCGTGTGTTGTTTTGAGCCTCTGATTTGTGTGACTCTGTTACAGCAGAAACCGGAAACTAATACATGTGCTGTTATTATGCCTCATGCTGACTCATAAGCGCAGTAGATAAAGATCATGGGGCATTTCTTCCGACTAGTTTGTGGGATTAGAATAAACCATTTATAAAAAGGTAAGTAAAGAATGTACAGTCTTGTTACTCCAGCAAGTCCATTCCCTCTGAGAAAGATAAAGATTGTGTGACATGATGTTTTTCTCTCACTCTTCTTCTAACTTTCTGAGATGGATACATAGCTCCTTAACTTTTCGGCCCTTCTTCTTTTTTAACGAATTGAGCTAAGTCTGTAAGTTTCCCTCTAGGTACAGCTTTGGCTTGGTGTGACTTTCACAACATTCCTTCCTCAACAGATCATTCTCCTGGATGAAGCCACTGCCTCCATGGACTCTAAGACTGACACCCTTGTTCAGAACACCATCAAAGACGCCTTCAAAGACTGCACTGTGTTGACCATTGCCCACCGGCTCAACACAGTCCTCAACTGTGACCGTGTCCTGGTCATGGAAAACGGAAGGTACAGAGAGTTGGTGTCACCTCTCCAGAGGTTTCAGTGGTTTGGGCTCTGTGGTGGGTAGCTTTTTTCTGACAGTTTCAGCTTTTCTTCTCTGCTTTCAGGTAGTCGAGTTTGACAGGCCTGAAGTCCTTGCTGAGAAGCCAGGTTCTGCCTTTGCGATGTTACTAGCCGCAGAAAACAAAGTCCGAATATAAGAGTTCCAAAGGACGCCATCAGCTGATTTTAGAGGAAGAGGAAGCTGTGTGAGGCGAGTTAGATGCGCCTGTGGGGGCAGGGGCTGTCAGCTCAGGGGTTAGATCTGGTCCACCATCCCGTCCCCGGCCCTGCCCTGCCCTGCCCTGTCCCAGAGCCTGGAACACAGGAAGAGCCGGGGTGGAGGTCGCTTCCCTGCTTTGCCCAGCACATGCCTCCGGGAGGGCTTGGGTCTGGCTCTCAGTGATGAGCAGAGGCAGAAGAAGCTCATGGATTAGAAAACTGACCCTCAATTCCTAAATCCCTCATCATCTCTCCTGTGTTCTCATCAGTACACCTCAGAGCCTGGGGATGAAAACATTGTAACTTCCAAAAAGGTTACGAACAGAATGGGAAAATGCCTAAGGATGTACTTTGTAAAGGTTTCCTGCCTGGTTATCAGAAGGAAAAAGAAGAGTTTTCTTCCCACTTCCTATTCACATCTATTTTGAGTGTGTGACAAAAGGTAACTACACAGATCTGTAGCTTGAAAGATTGATTACAGTGTTTGGTGAAAAAATTAAAAAAAAAATCATATTGTATGTACCATTTGATCTATTAGAACAACAAGGGAAACAAAATGTTGGAGTTTGTCTGTAAACGACATTTTTATATCTTCTATATTGGTCATTAAAATGCAGTAGGAAATTAAACTACCCTGAAATGTTGCCTTGCAATTATTTTGCTGAAGATATTCTAGTCATTGTACTGTTTCCTCTCACAGACTCCCTTTGCTTTCAACATTGACTCAGTAATAAACCCCCACAGCGTTTCTCAAATAAAAGGTTTTCTTTCCAGCCTTAAGGTTTGCTACGACGGAGGCTATAAAGACATAGTCCCAGTGGCTCAGGAGTGAGTGCTGCTAATTCACAATAACATTTGATAAGGGGGAAAAAAAAAAAAGGAAATCCAAAGGGTTCTTCTGCAGTATTTTCCATAGTCGGTCTGCTTCTTCTTCCTTAGGACTGAAGTCCCTGGTGGTGTTTCGGTGAGGTGTCCTGGACTCTCCTCCCGGCCCCCAGGCTGAGCTCTAGATGTGGCATGGGGCAGCCATGGCCCATGAACTCCCCACCCCAAACCCTTCTTAATCTTGGTCCCGTACTTCACCCTACCCTTCCAAACGATGAGGAAGACAAGCCTGGCACATAGTAGTCAAAAATGAGTGACATGAGTGCTTGGCACCATGAGGAACTCATCCTGGCAGGTACCCCTCATCTCCTTACTCCTTGGGTATATTTGCATGTTGAGGGTTTAACCTGGAGAGACTGAGACTTAGGGCAGACAAGCTATGAGCTAGCATTTCAAAGGCTAGGCCTGTGGGATGTGCCTTCAACAAGTCACTCTCTGGCTCTCTGACCAGGCCTGGGCAGGTATCTGCAGGACAGGAGGTGAAGTAAGTACAACCAGCCGCAGGTAGAGCTGCCCATCTGGTGAGCCTCAAGGCCCTGGCTAAGGTAGTTGGGCAGCAACTCTGCCACAGCAAAAAGGGTACACAGCCAAAAGGATGTGGTTGAAAAGTCCACGAGTGAGGAGGCTCCTTCTGTGGGCAGCTCCATGCCGTTTGGATCTCCCTGGGAAAGAGCACAGTACATCTTAGAATGCTCCACTGCCCCAATCTGATTCTTCCTGCATCATGGTATGTGACCTTGATCTGGAGTCATTAAACCCACATGCATGGGGCAGCTGCCTCACGCTGAGTGTAGCCTTCACCTTGATGGATGTCCGGTGGCTCCCCCATGTGGCAAGCAGACCAGGCAGTTTGTGCTGGTCATGGGAATCCATGCCAGCTGCGTGATGTGGGGAGGAGGTTTGTTTTCTACCAACTCAGCACTAGCCAGACAGTCAGGCTATGATCTTAGGAAGGCAGAGGGGAGCCAAGGCTACAAAGATCCCTGTGGCTTGTTCAGGTGCACTGAAAGATGAATCGCCTCCTACCACTTGCTTCTGCCCACACGTCCCTTTGCTGGTACCATCTAGACTAGAATACCAGCCTGACACCTAGTGAGCCCCTGCCATGTGCCAGGCACTGTGGTAAGCATTTTTACATGAATAATTTCAGTGAATCTTCACCTCACTCCATGAGATGGATGCTTTTATTATTCCCATTTTACAGAGGTGGAAACTGAGGCTCATTCAGGTTACTAACTGAGCTGTAGATGTATAAGAAGGGAAAAACAGAGGCAGGACTTGAACCCTAGCCAGTCTGACTCTAGGACCCTGCATGTAATCCCTCCACAAGAGCCCTTCCTGTCCCTTCCCCTTGTCCTGAGCAGGGACAATGATGGTTGTCAGCCTGGCACACAGCAGAGACTGACTTCTGGTGGGAAGATTGTTGTTTGCATATGCAATGACATGGAACAGTCTCAGAGAGCCCTCACCTCCCAACCCCTACTGTTGTTGAAATGTCAGCCAGGAGGATGGTATGTAGAATAATAACAGCCAATGTTTAGCCGGTACATGCCGACCTCCCAGAGACACTACAGGTTTGGTTCCAGATCACAGCAATAAAGCAAATATTGCAAACATGTGAGTCAGACAATTTTGGGGAGGGTTTCCCAGTATGTGTTAAATTTATATTTGCTAGACTATAGTCCACTAAGTGTGCAAGAGTATGCCTAAAAAGCAACGTACATATCTTAATTAAAAATTACTTTATTGCTAAAAAATGCTGACTGTTATCTGAGCCTTCAGTGAATTTTTTTTTATTGGCATCATTATTATTCTTTTATTAGCATTAGAGATCACTGATCACAGATCACCATAAGAAATACAACAATAATGAAAAGTTTGAAACATTGTGAGAATTACCAAAATGTGAAAAAGATACAAGAGAGAGCAGATGCTGTTGGATAAATGGTACCGATTGCTCGATGCAGGGTTGGCATAAACCTTTGGTTTGTAAACACTCTGTAAAAAGTGCAACAAAGCAAACAGCCATCAAGTGAGGTGGGTTATAGCCCTTACAACACAGATTAGTTCGTTGAATCCTCACCAGATCACTGTAGAGAAGGTACTGATCTCTATGTTACTGATGAGGACGCTGAGGGACAAAGAGCCCCTGGCCCATCACACAGCTGAAATCGGAACCCAGGCAGACTGACGCTGGAATGTGTGCTCCTCACACACAGCGTGTGGCCTACATCTCTTGGAATAGATTGCCACTAGCCCCACCACAGAGCTGCCAGGTGGGTGACCCACAAACTGGAGAACAACTATACCAAAGAAGTTCTTGCACTGTTGCGAAAGTTCTAGGCACCACAACAGACTTTCCCACCTGGGGATCCAGCAAAGGGACTGAGAATCCCCAGGGAATCTGACATGGAAGGTCAGTGGGATCATAGCAATTCCACAGGACTGGGGAAACAGAGACTCTTGAAGGGCACGAACAAATCCTAGTGCGCAAGGATCCATGAGAAAAGAGCAGTGACCCCACAGGAGACTGAGCCAGACTCGCCTGTGAGTGTCTGGGAGTCTCTGCCAGACGTGTGGGTCCACAGTGGATTGCTGTGGGGTCAGGGGCACTGGGAGCAGCGATCCTGGGAGGCTCGGCATAAGTCCTTTCAGAGGAGTTTCCATTACCCCTATGATAGTCTAACCTGAGCCCAAACTATAGAGAGGGAGCACAGCCCCACCCATCAGAAAACTGGATTAAAGATTTACTGATCATGGTCTTGACATACTCCTTTTCCTGTTTGAAACCAGTCTGTTGTTCCATGTCCAGTTCTAACTGCTCAGTGTAACTCAATGAAACTATGGGCCACATGGTGTAGGGCCACCCAAGACAGATGGGTCATGGTGGAGAGTCCTGACAAAACGTGGTCCACTGGAGAAGGGAATGGCTAACCACTTCAGATTCTTGCTATGAGAACCCCACGAACAGAATGAAAAATCAAAAAGATATGACACTGAAAGATGAATGCCCAGGTCTATAGGTGTTCAATATGCTGCTGGAGAAGAGTGGAGAAATAGCTCCATCAGGAATGAAGAGGCTGAGCCAAAGCAGAAACAATGCTCAGTTATGGATGTGTCTGGTGGTGAAAGCAAAGCCCGAAGTTTAAAGAACAATATTGCATAGGAACCTGGAATGTTAGGTTCAAGAATCAAGGTAATTCAAAGTGGTCAAACAGAAGATGGCAAGAATGAACATCGACATTTTAGGAATCAATGAACTAAAATGGACTGGAATGGGTGAATTTAATTCAGATGACCATTGTGTCTACTACTGTGAGCAAGAATCCCTTAGAAGAAATGGAGTAGCCCTCATAGTCAACAAAAAAGTCCGAAATGCAGTACTTGGATGCAATCTCAAAAATGACAGAATGATCTCTACTCATTTCCAAGGCAAACCATTCAGTATCACAGTAATCCAAGTCTATGCCCCAACCAGTAATGTCAAAGAAGATGAGGCTGAGTTCAGTGAAGACCTACAAAACGACTAGAACTCACACCCCCAAAAGATGTCCTTTTCACCATAGGGGACTGGAAGGCAAAAGTAGGAAGGCAAGAGATACCTGGAGTAACAGGCAGGTTTGGCCTTGGAGTACAAAATGAAGCAGGGCAAAGGCTAACAGAGCTTTGTCAAGAGAAGAAACTGGTCACAGCAAACACCTTCTTCCAACAACACAAGAGATGACTCTACACATGGACATCACCGAATGATCAATACTGAAATCAGATTGATTATTTTCTTTGCAGCCAAAGATGGAGAAGCTCTATACAGTCAGTAAAAACAGGACCGGAAGCTCACTATGGCTCAGATCATGATCATGAACTCCTTATTTCAAAATTCAGACTTAAATTGAAGAAAGTTGGGAAAACCACTAGGCCATTCAGGTAAGACCTAAATCAAATCCCTTATGATTATACAGTGGAAGGACAATTAGATTCAAGGGGTTAGATCTGATAGATGAGAGTGTCTGAAGAACTATGGACAGAGGTTCATAACATTATACAGGAAGTGGTGATCAAAACCATCCCCAAGAAAAAGAAACACAAGGCAAAATGGTTGTCTGTGGAGGGCTTACAAAAAGCTGAGAAAAGAAGAGAAGTTAAAGTCAGAGAAGAAAAGGAAAGATATACCTATCTGAATGCAGAATTCCAAAGAATAGCAAGAAGAGATAGGAAAGCCTTCTAAAGTGAAAAATGCAAAGAAATAGAGAAAAACAATAGAATGGGAAAGACTAGAGATCCCTTCAAGAAAATTAGAGATATCAAGGGAACATTTCATGCAAAGATGGGCTCGATAAAGGACAGAAATGGTATGGACCTAACAGAAGCAGAAGATATCAAGAGGAGGTGGAAAGAATACACAGAAGAACTGTACAAAAAAGGTCTTTATGCCTTGATAACCATGATGGTGTGATCACTCACCTAGAGCCAGACATCCTGGAGTGTGAAGTTAAGTGGGCCTTAAGAAGCATTACTACAAACAAAGCTAGTGGAGATGGTGGAATTTCAGCTGAGCTACTTCAAATCCTAAAAGATGATGTTGTAAAAGTTCTGTATTCAATATGCCAGCAAATTTGAAATACTCAGCAGTGGCCACAGGACTGGAAAAGGTTAGTTTTCTTTCCAATTCCAAAGAAGGGAAATGCCAAAGAATGCTCAAACTACCACGCAGTTGCACTCATTTCAAATGCTAGCAAGGTAATGCTCAAAATCCTTCAAAACAGCCTTCAACAGTACATGAACCAAGAACTTCCAGATATACAAGCTGGATTTTAGAGCTTGTAAGCAGAGGAATCAGAGACCAAATTACCAACATCCATTGGATCATAGAAAAAATAAGGGATTTCCAGAAAAACCTCTACTTATGCCTCACTAACTATGCTAAAGCCTATGACTATATGGATCACAACAAACTGTGAAAATGTTCAAGAAATAAGAATACCAGACCCCTTACTTGCCTCTTGAGAAACCTGTGTGCAGGTCAAGAAGCAACAGTTAGAACCAGACATAGAAAAATGGACTGGTTCAACTTTGGAAAGGAGTATGTCAGGGCTGTACATTGTCACCTTGTTTGTTTAAATTCTATGCAGAGTACATCTGTGAAATGTCTGGCTTGATGAAGTTCAAGCTGGAATCAAGATTGCCAGGAGAAATATCAATAACCTCTGACATGCAGATGATATCACAGTATTGGCAGAAAGCAAAGAGGAACTAGAGATCTTCTTAATGAACATGAAAAAGGAGAGTGAAAAAGTTGACTTAAAACTCAGCTTTCAAAAAACCAAGATTATGGCACCTGGTCCTATATCTTCATGGCAAATAGATGTGGAAAGAATGGAAACAGTGACAGACTTTCTTTTCTTGGGCTCCAAAATCACTGCAGATAGTGACTACAGCCATGAAATTAAAAGACGCTTACTGCTTGGGAGGAAAGCGATGACAAATTTAGACAGCATATCAAAAAGCAGAGGCATCACTTTGCCAACAAAGTTCAGTGTACTCAAAGCTATGGTTTTTCCAGTAGTCATGTATGGATGTGAGAGTTGGACTATAAAGAAGGCTGAGTGCCAAAGAATTGATGCTTATGAACTCTGGTGTTGGAGAAGACTCTTGAGAGTCCCTTGGACTGCAAGGATATTAGACTGGTCAATCCTTGACAAAATCAACCCTGACTAGTCATTGGAAGAATTGATGCTGAAGCTGAAGCTCCAGTTGGCCACCTGATATGAAGAACTGACTCATTTGAAAAGACCCTGATGCTGGGAAAGATTGAAGGCAGGAGGAGAAGCAGATGACAGAGGGTGAGATGGGAGGATGGCATCACTGACTCAATGGATATGAGTTTGAGCAAACTCCGGGAGATAGTGAAGGACAAGGAAGCTTGAGGGGCTGCAGTCCATGGGGGTCACAGAGTCGGACATGACCGAGTGACTGAGCAACCACAGTTCTGAGTGGCACCACTGGAAGCCTAGACTCTCCAGGTGAGAAAGAGCCCAGAGTTCAGAGTTGTAAAGCCTGTGTATTGGTCAGCATTACGCTCAGCTAAGCTGCTGTAACAAACAGCCTCCCATTTCAGGGGTTCATTTCGCATTCACATGACACGCCTATCACAGGTCAGCTGTATTGGTGCCGCTTGTCTTCTTCACCCTGTAGCCCAGGCTGGAGGAGTGAGCAGAAGGGCCACGCGCCCACCTCACCACACTTCATGGACAACATGTCACTTGGCCGCTCCGGAGTTCAGCAAGGAGGTGGGTTATGTACTCTGGCTCCAGGCAGGGGCATGCCAAGGCAAATGTCAAATTTTTCCTTGCAGGAATTTGTAGATTCCACCTCTTGGGAGGGGCAGCAGATATTTTGAACGATATTACAACCTACCACAGCCTGGCTTTGGGGTCTTAATTTTGGCACTGTGTGGCTGTGTGATCTGGGGAAAGTAGCTTGTCCTTTTTGAGCCTCCATTCCCTCCTCTATAAAATTTGGGGGTTTGGACTGAGTTCTTTTCAGTCTTGACTTTCAATACAGGAAGAATAAAAAGGAGATATGAAAATAGCTTCTAGAGAAGAGAATTTGGAGTTCCAAGGGGATTATAGTGAGCCCTAGATGTTTAGCAAATGTTAATTTGTAAAGTAAGCTACAAAGTAAGTACAGAACAAGGTTTAACTGAATTCTGAGTCTTCCCTTAGTGTCTATTTTGATGCTCATTAGAACGTAAGAAATTCTTTGAAATTTTTATTTCATTTGGTGTCCCAGCTTTGCTGTGTTCTGTTAAAATGCCTATTAGATGATTATACATTCAATATTATGAATTAGAATTTCTCCAATATCTTTTGTTAGATGCCAGCAAAAAATAGAATAAGCCACTTACAAGTATTATTATAAAATAACAACAAATTGCCTGTGATATGTTTCAGAATGGTCGATCTAGAGCATGGATGGGTTAAACTATAGTCCATAGGCCAAATCCAACTTGGTTGTTTTTTGTTTTAAGCTTTTTTTTTTTGGTCTTGCCATGTGGCAAGCAGCATTTTAGTTTCCCAGACTAGGGATCATACTCATGCACCCTGCCGTGGAAGCATGAAGTCGTAACCACTGGACCACCAGGAAAGTCCAGTCTGTCTGTTTTTAATCTATAAAGTGTTTTTGTAACAGAGCCATTGTCATTTGTTAATGCATTACTGATGGCTGCTTTTTGGTAGAGCTGAGAACAACCAAACACATGTCTTCAAAGCCAGAAATATTTATTCTCTTGGCCCTTTACAGAAAAACTTTGCTGACTCCTGGTTTACGCACTGATGTGTGATGCAATTCAGGCCAATGAAAAGTCAGCTGGGGTGGGGCTGGCTTTAGGAAATTATTCCCTCCCATGGCCTGGTGTGTGCATGGCGTCTGGAGCTGCAGCAGCCATCTTGTGCCCGCGAGGAAGTGGAGAGATGGACAGAGAATAAGTCTTTGCTTGTGACACTGAGCAACTGGTTTGCTGACCCTGCAGTCATCCCCTCCTCTTTGTCATGTGAGAGGCTGAATTCTCCCTAGAGATGAGTTGCTGTTACTTGCAGCCAAAAACGTCATAAACAATGCAGGAGAAAATGAAGTCTTTCTTTCTGGGTAGACACTGAGTCTGACCCAAGGAAAGCGAATTCAGGTCCCTGCCCTGGAGTCACACCAGTCTTCCTCTACCTTTGGATGTGGTCTGTATGGGCACGAGTTCATATCTAAGCAAGGAGAACTTTCCAGTTCACATCTTCTGCCCTAGACTCATGCCACTTATGACTATTTTCTTCCTTGCTGCCTGAGACCAGAAAGATCCAGAAAGAACTCACAAATTTTATCCTTGCTATTCAAGTGAACAAGTCTGAAATTGGCCCAGAATTACCGGTCAAAATGTGAAATATTCTTTGCTAAGAGGTGGAATCACTTTGGCCAGAACAGTGTGATTTAAAATGAATTGAAAAGCGCAGGAGGTCAGTTTGTGGTCAGATGGACGATCAAAGAAATCACTTTTCTTTTGGCCCTGGTAGAAGGTCACCTCTGGGTGAGGCTAAATCGGGCACTAAAACCTTCAAATACATGCTGATTTCCACCGAGAGGGTCTGCCTGACTTCCCAGTGTGCGTGTTCACGGCTTCTGCTGAAAGGCTTTCCCTCTGTGGGACTGGCATTAAAGGGCCAGACCCACGTGGTTGCCACGGTTTCAGCACGAAGCAGGGAGGCAGCCAGGCTGATCTTTACCCTCAGCTCCAGGAGCCTCTGGCAAATTTGGTTTATGGCAATTGTTTTATATTTCTTTAAAATATTTTTATTATGTTAGAGTATATATAATGTAAAATCTACCACTTTAACTGTTTTCAAGTGAACAATTCAGTAGCATTAAATACATTTACACTGTTGTGCAACCATCACCACCCACACAGCCTCAGATCTTATTCATCCTTCCAAACGGAAACTCCAGACCCATTAATAATACCCTCAACTGCACCCTCCCCCAGCCCCTGGTAATCACTATTCTACTTTCTGTCTCCATGAATTTGACGACTCTGGACACCTCCTCTAAGCAGATTTATATAGTGTTTGTCTTTTTGTGACTGGATCATTTCTTTTAGCATAATGTCTCCAAGGCATGTGTCAGAATTTCATTCCTTTTAAAGGCCAACCTAGTAAGTGTGAAGGCTTCCGTGGTGGCTCAGATGGTAAAGAATCTGCCTGCAATGCAGGAGACTCGAGTTCAATCTGTGGGTCAGGAACATCCCCTGGAGAAGGAAATGGCAACTCAAAATCCCATGGACGGAGGAGCCTGGTGGGCTACACCCCATGGGGTGGCAAAGAGTCAGACACGACTGAGCAAGTAACACACAGTGGCCTTGCATTTCTTTTAATGAAAAATTTGTACCAGGGGCTCAATGGTAAAGAATCCACCTGCAATGCAGGAGATGTAGAAATGAGTTTGATTCCTGGGTCAGGAAGATCCCCTGGAGGAGGAAATGGCAACCCACTCCAGTATTCTCGCCTGAAAAAATATCCCATGGACAGAAGCACGGCGGCTATGGTACATGGGATTTCAAGGAATTGCAAAAGACTGAGAGACTAACACTTTCACTTTCTCTATAAAAAGGAGGAGGTAAATGAATGTCAGAAGAGGTGAGGATGATTAATAGGCCCAGCAGGACAAGTAGGGTCCATGAAGGCGGGGAATTGGGAAGGGTGCTCCTGGTTGGGAAAGTCATCCAAACACATGAGGTGAGCATTCACCTTGTTGGATGACGGCAGGTGACTACCTAACTAGGGCTGAGGACTGGTTGAAAAATTGTCAGGTACTTCGCAGTCTGCATCTCCAAACACAGTTGGAGACCACCAACGGCTGGGATATAATTGGTAGTGGAGAAGAGTTTGTTGTGGAAACAATTAGGGCAGTTGCCGGAAATAGCTCATTAGCAATCCAGGGAGTCTGGCCAGGAAGAGCAGGCCTTGGACAATCCCACTGCCGTGGAGCCAACAAGCCACGGGGGACAGAGTGGTTTGGTTCCACCAAATCACCCCCTCCCCAGGGCAGGTGACGTGTCCTGAGGACAAACTGCCAGTGGCATGCAAGGCTCACATTCACCAGCCGGTAACGAGCCCACTGGAAGCTCTCTCCCCGGCACATGGTAGAAGGGAAGCCAAGTTTCCTCTGGCACACCCGTTTCCACTGCGTGTCTCTTTGCTTCTCAACGGGTAAGTCTGAGGTGATCTGCACAGCAGGATCATTTAGGAAATGATGAGACTGCTCTGTGCAGAGAGCACGCTTGGCTTGGCAACCGAAGGGCTTCTTTGGTAAGTGGTCATCGCGGTGCTTCAACACTAATCAAATTCCTCAGTGTTCTCTGACGTAGGAATTTTAGAGCCAGGTGTCCTCCTCAGCGAAGGCAACATGTTACTATCTGGACTGACAAAGCGGAGGGCATGGCGTGACGGGAGAAC
The DNA here is from genome assembly GCA_006408695.1 of Aepyceros melampus. Taxonomy (NCBI): domain Eukaryota; kingdom Metazoa; phylum Chordata; class Mammalia; order Artiodactyla; family Bovidae; genus Aepyceros; species Aepyceros melampus. The sequence continues at coordinate 88,150 of SJXQ01005722.1, forward strand.
AACGGGCCTGGACCCTGGCCTTCTAGGAAGCGCTGTTGGTGACTTGCCCGGATCCCTCTGGTCAGGGGATGCTCCAGCCAGCTCTTGCTTCCTGAGGGTTCTACCTTTCCTCTTCTCCCCAGAACCACCCTGGCTGCTGGAGTCACTGAGTTCACACAAGGAAACGCAGAAGAGCCTGGAAGTTTACAGTCTTCCAGGTTAAAGGAAGCTCTGAACTGATCAGAGGCCAGCCCCCTAGTCTCAGGGTGGGGCTTTTTGGAAGTGAAACTCACGCTGGCAGGGTCCCATGTGGGATCAGGGAGCCTGCCCAGGACATGGCCAGAATCTGCCCTCTCTTCCTCGTTGTCCTGCTTTCCCTCTGCCCTTACAGATGTTCCCTGGGGGCACCTCCTTGATAAACTGTGTGTGTGCGTGCTCAGTCGCCAAATCATGTCTGACTCTTCATGACCCCATGTACTGTAGCCCGCCAGACTCCACAGTCCATGGGATTTTCCAGGCAAGAATACTGGAGTGGTACCCATTTCCTTCTCCAGGGGATCTTCCCAACCCAGGGACTGAACCCACATCTCCTGCTTTGATAGTTGAGTTCTTTATCACTGAGCCACCAGGGAAGGCCAATATAGTCTTCCTTGATAATGGCTCTCATATAAATCCTTATGTCTGGGTCTGTTTCTGGGAAAGCCTACTTGAGACAGAAGATCAAGGAAACCTCAACTCAAACCCAAACCCATCGTTTCCAAGATCTCAGCCCTTCTTGGGGGACCACTACCCACTTTATTCTTAACCCAGGTCCTAGGCAGTTCAGATGATGCTAACTCACCAACTGTGTCTCAGGGTGGGCCAACCAGTGAGTTACACCTCTGTGGTGTTATGAGAGGTCTAGGGTGGGCACGTGACCCCAGGCCAGGTCAGTGAGAGTCAAACCCAGGACTTTAGCTAGAACTAAAGTGAGTTAGACAGTAAAGAATCTGCCTGCAATGCAAGAGACCCAGGTTTGATCTCTGAGTTGGGAAGATCCCCTGAAGAAAGGAAAGGCAAATCCATTCCAGTACCCTTGCCTGGAGAAGTCCATGGACAGAGGAGCCTGGCAGGCTACAGTCCATGGGGTCACAAAGAGTTGAATGAATACTAACACTTTCACTTTTTCAAGGGGGAACCCTGGAACTCTCCTTGAATGGAGGTGAGGGAGCCACAGACCTCTTTAACTTCCTGCTTCCAGATGTCAGTTTTGATATCCCAGGGAGAGTGTCTGCCTGAGAATGAAGCCAATACAGAAGAAAGAAGACATGGGGAGACATGGGGAAGACGTTACTATGTGCCCTGGGTGTTTCTAATCTCTTTTGGATAGCACAGTGCCTGTTGGGGCTTTGCTGTTGATGGGGTGTTGACCCCAAAGTACCCAAATTTCCCCATCTGGAAGAGCCACACTGTGTCGTGCCTTGAATGGGGAGATGGACCCTCACAAGGAGGCTAGGTGGGGAGCCAGATGTTCTTTCAGGCCCAGGCCTGCCCTGCACAAAGCCTCCTCCTACAGGTCAATCCCAGGGGGTCCCTTGCACTATTACACTGTCCCACAAGCATCTTGAAGCACAGAACTAAGAACAGATTTGTTTAGAGTCTGCCATGTGCCAAATCCTGTTTTTCAACTTTTGTGGGATGACCCCACTCACTTCTCATAAGAGATGTTGTGATCCCACCACTGGAATCCATGCTTCACTAGGGCCTAGGGAAATGAAGTTACTTGCTCAAGCATCCTACATTTTAAAAGTACCATTGAGTTTTTCCAATGATTTTACATTTTAACCTCCTTTTATCATCATGACAGTTTCCTGAATTGGAATTATGATCCTTCATTTAGAATTTTAAAAGGCTTCCCAGGTGGTGCTAGTGGTAAAAATCTTGACTGCTAATGCAGGAGACTTAAGAGACTCAGGCTCAATCCCTGGGTGGGGAAGATCCCCTGGAGAAGGGCATGGCAACCCACTCCAATATTCTTGCCTGGAGAATCCCACGGACCGAGGAGCCTGGCAGGCTACAGCTTATAGGGCTGCAAAGAGACGGACACAAATGAAGTGACTTGGCACACACAGAATTTTTTTAAAAACCCAAAGTTGAAATAAATTGCTTGTGGTCAGATAGAGTCTCACGTAGGGTTCATTCATAGAAACATAGAAGCTCAGGGTTGGAAGGACTTTGGAAACCACACAGTTCCAGCTGTTCATCTAACTGCAGGGGAGATGGAGACTCAGAGGAAAGAGAAGCTTGCCCGAAAGCAACTTGAGGTCTGGTGGCTTAATCTTCTCAGCTGTTTCACTCTACCATGCTCCCTGGAGGGGTGCATTTCTGTCTCTCTGCAACTCTGTCTCACACACACACAGGCACACATGAACGCATATGGCACCCACCCACCCTCTCAGAACTGCTCATCTTCACCCTCACCTTCCAACCCCTTATCTCTCCCTCTGACATTAGGAGGAGCAGCAGGTCTGTGCTAGCTACCATCCCTCTGATGAGCTAGGTAGCATTTCAGCTCAAACCCAGATGACTTTATTCCCACCCAGGAAATATCCTCATTGTCCAATGGAGTTTAAGGTTTCCCTGATTTTTTTCTGAGCTGAGGGGGCAGGCGAGTACATGATGGAGGGACCACCATCCTGGGGTGGGGGGCGGTGGTCAGAGCTCCTGTGTGCAACAGGGCTGCTGTGAGGCCTCTGGTCTTTCTCTGCCCAGACCGTGAATGTCTGGGAGAGCGAACAGGGAGAAGGTGGGAGTGGAGGGCTTCACCAGCCAGGCAGGCAGGCCTGTGGGCTGCCACTAATGCAGAGAAGACACAGAAGGAGGCTGCAGCCAAGAGGAGCTCATAGTTGGAAAGAGAAACCCATCACCCGCACTAGGGAGGTCGTGAAGAATGCAGATCGCCAGAGGCAATGCAGACTCCAACCGGTAAGCGGAGCCTCTCCACTCTCCCTGCTGCAAAGCTACCATGTGTGGATTGATGTATATCTACTGGGTCGAAGTCAGCAGCACAAACAAAATTAATGAGGGCAATAGAATGGAAACGCCTTGTATTAATAGACTCAAGCGAAAAACAAATTAAAACGGCTTTCATGAATGAGGCCAAATGAGGAACCACAACAAAAAGATGCAAGGCAGTCAGAGGTATTGGGGGCAGGATATGGGAAGACACAGGAAATGGTTACCGAAAGCTACTTGTTGGAAGCCCTTGGTGACAGCAGCCCCAGAGATGAGCTATCTGATTAAGCTGAAACATGAAAGCGTGGCGGGATTCAAGAGACTGGCATCAGAAAGGAGGATGAGGGTGAGAGCAGAGGAAAAGTTGAAAGTCAAGAACGTGAAGAACATGATGCTATAAAGTTTGATTTTGCAACTGTGTGCAGAGTGGAGTCCCTGGGGGCAGGCTTGCACCAGAAGAAGGCAGGGGTATTGAGGGGTGCAGCGGAGAATCATTGCTCCATGGGCTCCTGGCACCTGCCTGAAGATGGAGCTCTCTTGGAGGTGTTGATAACCACACTGGGGAAGAAGGCTGGGGACCAGTCAGACCTGGGCAGCTTTTCCAAGGAAAGATGGACGTTACAGGAGTGTTTCAAAGGCTTCAGGCTTCACAGTTTCCTGTGTTCCTGGGAGCTGGGCAATGGGATCTCAGGCTGTGCCGTGCAGGTTGATGACTTTCCCACAGTGGTGTCCCTCTCCCTCCTCTGATGAAGAAAAAGCGGCGGGAATTTTAGCTTCTACCTGGAGAGGTGAGGTTGGGCGGCCCTCCTCTACATGTGCACTATACCCGCCCCATCACAGCAGCATTTTGTAATTTCTTGCCTGTCTTCCTCATTGTGTTGGGACTGCTTAATGTCAGGACTGCCGCTGTATTCCCAGAGCCCAGCAGAGGGCTTGCCCCATAGCAGATACAAAAAAAAAAAAAAAAGTGAAAAAGTAAATAAAAACAGGAAAAACATAGTCTAATTAAAAAACAACTCAAGATTCTGTCACAGACCTACAGAAGTTTGGGTTCTATCAGATTCCAGATTCTAGGTTTAATGAGGAGGAGGAGGGGGGCAGAGACGGCTACACAGGCAGGATTCTAGGGACCTGGGAAAAATGCAGTCCAGCTGGGAGAAATCAGCTGAGCCAGGAAAGGACTGATCTTTATGAGCAAAGAAGGACCTTGACTCAGTGTGGAAAGTCATGGAGGCGCTGTGAACTGCTATTGGCCAGAAAATAGCATCCTGTTTCCTATGATTTCTAATTTATCCAGGAGCCTTTCTTTGGTGTTCTGGAATTTCTGCTAACTCATGTGTCACCATGGTAAATTCCAAATACCTTTGTTCTTGCTGATGTTTCTCCCAGGCTGAGAACTGAAGCTGGTTCTGTGACTGGGAGTCGGTGAACACTTGTTGAGCCCTTGCTCTGGAACAGCTGTAGGCTTGGCAGTTAGGAGGACACCATGTAGACAGGACGTAAATGGGAAGGTACAGTTTAAGGGGAAATGGACATGTTCTACACCATCCAAAGTGGTGGTGGGGTGCAGAGCCAGCCCAGTTAACATCAGGCATCAGGGTTGTCTAGGGATTGGAGGAAGGCTGGGCTGCGCTCAGGCAAGAGGCTTAGGATAGGAGAGAACCAGAAAGAGAAAAAACTGTTTCCTAAGGACAGCAAGGATCAACACCAGGGATGTCAACTTCCATGCTCAAGTTCAAGGAGGATGCTCGGGCCAAAAAGGGGAGAACTACTAGAAAGTCAGAAGTCGAGAAAAAACACTCTGCTGAGAACTGGGCTGGAAGTCCCGATGCCTCTTTTATTGATCGTTAGCCATGCATTGTGTGGGTGAGTGGATTTGTTTAAAGTCTCGGGGTCTGGATGTGCACCTATGCAGTGCTTTACACTGTGAGCCACAAAACCCTGTCCCAAGGTGGGTTTAGAGTTCAAGAGGCTCCACAATCAAGAGTAATTTCAAAGCAAGCACTCTTATGCTTAGTTTATATTTTTCAGACACCAAAGAGGGCACAAAAATCTTCAGCCATTCTTAACCCGTTCTTGTTTTCTCTCTCATCCATTTTGCTCATGCGCTGCAGCAGTGATCTTATTTTTCCCAAGCCACCCCGGAAAACTCCCCCTCTAAACTCTGCCTCCCAGACCCCTTGTGCTTCTCTCCCTTTTCCTTTCTCTAGATTCTGTGCTTCCAATTCTGAAGAGCTGGTCTCTAAGCAGTGCCCTTCTTGAAGGATGGGAAGCAGGCCCAGCCAGAGTGTTCAAAATTGGGTAGGAGATCAGGAAGGATTCAGAACATACTCTTTTAAAATTATATCCCATCACATATATAATAGACCACCAAATGCCAAACGTGAAGCAATTGCCAAGCGGAAGGCTAAGGATCTGTGTGCAAGTTCAGACAGAGTTTCCTGTCTGCTGTGGATCATCACAGAGATTTCCTGGGACAGTACTGTGGAGTGTCCCAGAGAGGACATCTGAGACATCCCATGTCCTTCTAGGGCAAAGTAAAATTTCCCAGTCCTTGGCAAAACTTGGAAGGTCTCCTGTGCCTCTGTGATGCTCTGGACTCCAAACATAGGTTCAACCCAGCATTTCATGGTTGATTTCGCTCCTCCCACCTTCTGCATCTTCCACTAACATTGTTAAATGCCTGTGCTTTGCTGGGCACACCTTAGATTTTCCAACTATAAAATGATCCTATTTTATAACACTGCAGGTTCTGCATTGCTTGAATGCCTCTCAGACCCGGACTCAATCCTGCTCAAGCCAGGTTGTTGGAAAAAGTCCTCCCCAGCTATTTTCCATTCATCTCAAATGTTGAGTTTCCTGACATAATTGCCCAGTCCTGGGGTGTTTCTGCTTCTCCATCTCACAGCTGGAAGGAGATTGGTACCGTTTCCTTACAGATAGGAACAGGGCAGGATGGTTTGTTCCCTCTCAGGCAGCAAAATATTCTTTGTTTGTGAAGTGTGAATCCTCTAGGAATTAGCCTAATCCACACCCTGTCCTTGATACAGGAGAGCAGGAATTCAAAGCAGGCCCTGTAACAGCAGATGAAGCTGTTTAACGCCCACGTCAGAACTCCCAGGCAGCCTGGGCCTTCGGGAGGGCTCTCCCCTGAGGGGTCCTAAGCCCAGGTATTTCTGGGAGGCTGAATATTCCCTCGCCAACATCCCTCCTGCCTCACATACTGGTCATCCAACCCATCCCTGACTTCTTCCCTTGACACAATCTGTGACAAGTGCGCGTCCAGCCCAGGAGCTACCACAGGGCTTCCCAAAGACTGTTCTCTAGAACCTTCGCTCTCCAAGATAAACTGTGAGAGAAGGGTTCCTTGGTCAAATACATTTAAGAAGGCCTCAGACTCTGGGCCTTGGTTGGAGAGTTAACATGTGTCTTGGTTGTGTCTTCATCTCTGTTTCCCAAGAGCACTGACTGAGATAAGGTTTCCTGATTCCAGAGACTTCCCTGGTGATCCAGTGTTCAGAATCTGCCTTCCAATGCGGGGTACGTGTGTTCCATCCCTGTCAGGGAACTAAGATCCCACGTGCTGGGGGGAGGCATGGGCAGCTAAGCCTGTGAGCCACAGCCGCTGAGCCTGTGCACTTTGGAGCCCATGTGCCACAACCAGAGAGCTGGCATGCCGGAACTACTGAAACCCTTGCACCACAACGAAAGATGCCACACGATGCAACAAAGATCCTGCACGTCACAGCTAAGACCCAACACAACCAAAAAACAAGGGGCGGGGGGGAGGAAAGATCAAGGTTTTCTTTTTTGTTGTTGTTGTTTTATTTTTTATTTTTATTAGTTTTTTAAATATAAATTTATTTATTTTAATTGGAGGTTAATTACTTTACAATATTATATTGATTTTGCCATACATCAACATGAATCTGCCACAGGTAAAGTGCTCAAAAAAAAAGTTTCCTGATTCCTAATAGATAGGGAGTGAAGGCAGGGAATTGAGACAGCTTAGGATAAGTTGCAGGGCCAGCGGCCCTGTGGCTGAAGCTTGATCCTACTGGGGAGCTTTGCAGCAGTGAGAGCAAGGTCTGCTGCCCCCGTGAGAGGGTGGGGTGGGAGATCTGGGTGGTTACACACCTCCTCCCTGGCTCTTTGGCTGGACGGCTGCTCCTCAGGCATGCCCAGGAGCAGGGTCGACTTCTTGCTTGTCTTGGGGGAGCAGGGTCAACTCCAAGGGGCAAACAAAGCCTTTAGTAACAGAAATGCAGGTTCCAACCATGGAACTTTATTTCCCTTCAGGGAATACCAGTTCCCACACTGTGACACATATCGGATAAACCTGGCTCAGGTAGTTAGCAGGCAAACATAAAACCAAAGGCTGAAAGTAGTGCTTTGGTATGAGAATAACAGGCTCTCTATCCAGAAGAGGCAATACTTGAGAGATGGGGGAGGCCCGAGGGGTTGTCAGGGAGGCAGGCTGAGTCCTTCTTCCCCTGGGAGTCAGTGCACAGATCTGGCTCAGAGGCAGGAAGAAGTGGCACACTCGGGCCAGAGACGGTGGGGACGGAAGGACTGCGTGCTTCCCGGCAATGGGCAGATCCCAACAGCATCTAGGGTCTGTGAGAGGGTAGGCGAGGGGGCGGGATGTGTAAGGGAGGAGACATTTGTCAGAAGGCTGACATTCTAGCTCTGAGACTGTGTCATTTTCACATCTTCATTTTGATGCTAGCTCCAAAATTGGAGGAGGCTTCCCAGGTAGCTCAGTGGTAAAGAATCTGCCTGCCAATTCAGGAGACACAGGGAACATGGACTGGATCCCTGGGTTGGGAAGATTCCCTGGAGGAGAAAATGACAACGCGCTCCAGTATTCCTGCCTGGGAAATCCCATGGACAGAGGAGACTGGTGGGTGACAGTCTATGGGGTTGCAAAGAGTCAGGCACGACTGAACAGGGACACAACCCAGCCAGGACTGGAGGGCAGGAAGAGGGGAAAGCCAGGGCACTATTTCCCAATCTCTCTGCTTATTTGGCATCTCTAGCACTAGCTAGATGCCAGTGAAGGAGATGCAAGAGACGTGGGTTTGATCCTTAAGTCTGGAAGATCCCCTGGAGTAGGAAATGGCTACCCACTCCAGTATTCCTGCCTGGAAAATTCCATGGACAGAGGAGCTTGGCAGACTGCAGTCCTTGAGGTTGCAAAGACTCAGGCACGACTGAGCACAAATCCTGGAATAGCCTAGCACTAGCTGGGTCTCCCAGTGCCCCCAGGCAGTCTCTGCCGTGGCTTCATTTCTACCAGAAACCTCGGTTGTGAACTTTGTACCAAAGATGGAAGCCTCACTGCTGCTTGCAGTCGAATCCTCTCCCTCAATAGGCATTTACTCTTGGGTTGAGAGGAAACTGCCCTTTTCACACAGCTGGAGTGGGAGGCGGTGAAGGGGAAGCAGTATCCAAGGTCCTAAAGTCTTTGCCTGGTGTGGCCAAAGCCATCCTCTTTCTTCTTTCCTTTCCAACTATGTTAAAAATCCCACAAGACATTCTGTGCTGAGATTCTCAACCAAGTCTCAAGCCTTCAGATTGCCAAGGAGGCAGGGAGCTTCTTGGGGTTTTCACTCAAACAGCTGTGCTTTTCTGTTGATAAGAAATAATAATTGTCCTTTGTTCAATCAGAGAAATGGATTAGCCCCTTGGGAACTGACAGATTTGGTTTAAATTAATCTTCCAAAGATGTATGGAGAACATGAAAGAAAATTTTCAAATTAATAAAAAGAACGAAAGCACTTGTCAGAAAAAATTTAAAGAAAACAAGGAAACTTAATTCCCTCAATCTCAGCCTCATTTTCCTTCCTACTCTCTACAGCATTCCATCCCAACAGAGCTGCTCTGGGGGTGGAGTGTGGTTCCAGGACCCTCCGATGCTTCTCAGGTGAGAAATGCCCCTTTGCATTTTAATTCACTCAAGAGACAAAATTCAGTGCTGGCTCCTGGGGAGATGAGTGCCTTAGCCACTTGGAGAGGAGGCTATGCCTGTCGACTACCCATCTCTCTCATCCATTGCCTGCATTCTGTATCCCAAATTGGTGTCATAAGAAACTACATTTCCCAGACTCCCTTGCTCCCTGGATGGAAAGAGAGGAGGAGAAAAGCCAGCGCGTTTCCCCATCTCCCTCTGTTTACGATGCCGCTTTATAGCATACACAGCAGTGGCCCTGTCTCTTCCAAGGCTTTGTTATTTTTCAGTCTCGAAATCATGTCCAGCTCTTCTGTGATCCCATGGACTATGGTCTTCCAGACTCCTCTGTCCATGGGATTTCCCAGGCAAGAATATCAAGTGGGTTGCCGTTTCCTTCTCCAGGAGATCTTCCTGACCTAGGGATTGAACCCGCATCTCCTGCATTGGCAGGCATCCATGGCTTTAGCCTCCACCAAACCGTCCCTCCCTCTGGTGTCCCAGGTACATCCTAGCAGCACCTTATGGATTCAACACCTACCTGGAAGCCTGGCCTCTGCGATCTGTAGAGCTATATTTTCTCATGTCCTTCCAGTACTCAGAAAATATGACTTCTTGCCACTGCTAATTTCTGGCTCACCTCACTGTCCTTTGCTTGGCTTCTTGGCTCTTGCATTACTGGTGTCACCAGTTCCCCATACTAAACCTGCTTCTGTTTGGAAGACCAGGTGTGATTTCCACACTTTTGACTGGATCTTGGTTAAAATGGTCTATCTGATGGGTTGGGGACTGGTAAGACCTCCACTGGCCAATGAGGCGGGAAGCTGATTCCCTTAATTGAGGACTCTGCTGAACAGAGGCCAGGCTGCAAGGAGCAAGGATCTGGGTTAACGTCATTATCACACAAGAGTCACAGAGGCTCCCTCAAATGCTCTAGTTCTCACAATTCATCTCTACCTGACCTAGAACATTCCAAGACTGTTAGCATTACTATTACTGTCCTATTTTACAGACGTGGAAATTGAAGCCTAGAGAAGGTGAAGGTGAAGTCGCTCAGTCGTGTCCGATTCTTTGCGACCCCGTGGACTGTAATGTACTAGGCTTCTCTGTCCATGGGATTCTCCAGGCAAGAATACTAGAGTGGATTGCCATTTCCTTCTCCAGGGGATCTTCCCGACCCAGGGATCGAACCCGGGTCTCCCGCATTGGAGGCAGACGCTTTAACCTCTGAGCCACCAGGGAAGCCCTGAAGCCTAGGGAAGTGAAGTTAAATGCCAAAGGTCAGTGTGGGGTTTGAACACAGGTAGGCTGACTCCAGAGTTCTATTCCTGACCACCATACTACTCTGATCCCCTGATCTGTTGTCCCCATGGTCTCCCAAATAAATGTTACCCAAGGCCCCTTTCTGATCGGCTCAGACCTGCTTTGGTTAATTTTGACTTTAAGTGGAAATTAGACTAAACAAAAAGAAAGTATATGCCTGATTTTTGCCTCTTAAATCTTATTTGACTTCTAACAAAGATAAAAGTCCTTAATCAATTATGCTATAAAATAGTCAAAGCAGCCCTCAGGTCCTGAATGCTTAGCTATAACTGTGGGGCTGCCTCACAGAGAGAGAACAGTATGGAGGTTCCTCAAAAAACTCAGAGTCTCTGAGTTTGACCCAACAACCTCACTGCTATACCCTGAAAAATATGAAATACCCTGAAAAGTATGATAATTCAAAGTGACACATGTACCCCAATGTTCACTGCAGCACTGTTTACAATAGCCAGGACATGGAAGAAACCTAATGTCTGCTGACAGATGAATAGATAAAGAAGTTGTGGTACATATACACAATGGAATATTACCCAGGCATAAAAAGGAATGAATGTGAGTTAGTTGAACTGAGGTGTATGAACCTAGAGCTTGTTATACAGAGTGAAGTAAGTCAGAAAGAGAAAAGCAAATATTGCATATTCATGCATATATATGGAAGCTAGAAAAATGGTACTGTAAACCTATCTGCAAGGAGATCCAACCAGTCCATTCTGAAGGAGATCAGTCCTGGGTGTTCTTTGGAAGGAATGATGCTAAAGCTGAAACTCCAGTACTTTGGCCACCTCATGAGAAGAGTTGACTCGTTGGAAAAGACTCTGATGCGGGGAGGGATTGGGGACAGGAGGAGAAGTGGACAACAGAGGATGAGATGGCTGGATGGCATCACTGATTCGATGGACGTGAGTCTGAGTGAACTCTGGGAGTTAGTGATGGACAGGGAGGCCTGGTGTGCTGAAATTCATGGGGTCACAAAGAGTCAGACACGACTGAGAGACTGAACTGAACTGAACTGAAACCTATTTGCAGGGCAGGAATAGAGACGCAGAGGTAGAGAATGTAACTGTGGACACAGCAGGGGAAGAAGAGGGTTGGGTGGGTTGGAAAATGAATGAATTTCAGTCAGTTGAACTGAGGTGGATGAACCTAGAACCTGTTATACAGAGTGAAGTCAGAAAGAGAAACACAACACATAAACGGAGTCTAGAAAAATGGTACTGATGAACCCATTTGCAGGGCAGGAATAGAGATGCAGACATAGAAAACAGGCTTATGGACACACAGGGGGAAGGATGAATTGAGAGAATAGCATTGAAAATATATTTTACCATATGTAAAACAGATAGCTAGTGGGAAGTTGCTGTAAAACACAGAGCACTCAGCCCAGTGTTTGGTGACGACCTAGAGGGGTGGGATGGGGGTGGGGTTGGAGAGAGGCTCAAGAAGGAGGGGACATGTATATACTTACAGCTGATTCGTGTTGTTGTATGGAAGAAACCAACACAACATTGTAAAGCAATTATCCTTCAATTAAAAAAAAGATGCTCCCTCCAATCCAGCAGTAATGAGCCATCCTCCACACCCTCTTACCATCTGTATGAATGCTCCAAGGACAGCTGACAGATGCTGGGTGAGGTTAGGAGAGGACTTCGCTAAAAGAACAAGCAAAGTCTGTTACTCTGTATGGGGGTGGAGTCCTGACACTAGCCCCATTAGCAAATATCTCTGAACAACTGGTGACAATCACTGATGCACATGCCTTTTCTTCCAAACACATTTTAGGCCAGAGACTAAAATTCTGTGTCCCTGTCCATCCCCTAGGAACCAGCCCTTATTAAGAAAAGAACTAGTTGTACCCAAAAGTTCCTCAAAATGACAAATTAACTAAGCTTTTTATAAAATGTGGCCTTGGAGATGAGAAGGAACTGGGTTATTCCCAGTGAGTCTGCTCCGCTGATGTTGTCTTGCAAAGAGTCCTATATGGAGTGACCAGGAAGGCACGAGGTACCTATTCGAGAAGAAAAGAATTTGCGGAGATCAAACTGGGCTGACCTGATTTCTTACGTGGGAACTGTCCTGCTGCTGAGAATAGAAACCCAAGAGTGAATATGTTTCAGGTTTCTATCACCATCACCATCATCATCAACGACATTATAATCCTCATCCTTAGACAGTGTTTATTAAGTCTGCAGGATCAGGCACCTTGTGATGACAACCGAATAAACTTGGCGTAATCAATGATGAAATTTGGGTCCTCGTCTGGTCTCAATTCAATCCATCAAATAACCATTGACTATTTTCTGAGTGTCTGTGATGTGCTGAACCATTAGTTTTCGACCATCTCTGTACAGTAGAATCACCTGGAAAGCTTTACAATAAAACCTGAGATCAGTTAAATTCAAATCTCTGGTCATGGGACCTGGTGTTTACATTTTTTTTTTGCAAAGCTCTGTTGGAGACTCTAAAGTAAAGCCAACATTGAGAAGAATTATATAAGAAATGTGTTTGGAATCATGGCCAGATTGAAAGAAAAAAACAATCCTGGCCTCTAAATATTTGCTACCTACTGCCTAGTTAGGGAAATAAGATGTAGTTAAAAAATGATGTACGTGTTAGCAAATGAACTAAGACAAGACTCAAAAGATGTTTCAAAGTAGAGAGAGAGAGAGAACTTTCCATATGAGAGGAAAGAAAAAATAAAGTTTAGAAGGTGTGGAGATGAGAGTAAGTTCAAGTGTTCAGGAGGACTTTGCAGGAGAATTGGAGCTTGAGAAGGGATTTAGGAGAATTAGATAACAGATGTATCATTCCAAGTTGAAGTGGTCTCAATAGTTCTAGAAAAGCAGATTAAACTTGTTTTTTCCTTTAGCTCAAGAATATATTCAATGGTGGGTCAGAAAGAAGATTGAAAAGGTAGGTCATGGGCTGGATTGAAATGTCCTGTCTTGTTGTTCACTCACCAAGTGTCTGACTCTTTGTGACCCCATGGACTGCAGCACGCCAGGACTCCCTGGCTCCCATCATCTTCTGGAGTCTGCCCAAGTTCGTGTCCATTGAATCGGTGATGCCATCCAACCATCTCATCCTCTGTCGCTCTCTTCTCCTTCTGCCTTCAATCTTTCCCAGCATCAAAGTCTTTGCCAGTGAGTTGGCTCTTCTCATCAGGTGGCCAAAGTATCGGTGCTTCAGCTTCAGCATCAGTCCTTCCAAGGCATATTCAAAATCGATTCCCTTTAGGATTGACTGGTTTTGTCTCCTTGCAGTCCAAGGGACTCTCAAGAGCCTTCTCCAGCACCACAGTTCAAAAGCATCATTTCTTCAGTGCTCTGCCTTCTTTTATGGTCCAACTCTCATGTCCGTATGTGACTACTGGAAGGACTACAGCCTTGATTATGTTACACAACAGATTTCTAGAACTTATTCATTGCATTTAACTGAAACTTTCTACCAATTGAACATAGTTAACAATACTGTATTGTGCACTTAAAATTTTTAAATTTGTTAAGAGGGTCATGTTTGATGCTGTTGCTATATTCAGAAATGTCTGACTCTTTGGGACCCCACAGACTATAGCCCACCAGGATGCTCTGTCCATGGGATTTCCCAGGCAAGAATACTGGAGTGGGTGGCCATTTCTTTCTCCAGGGGATCTTCAAGACCCAGGGATCAAGCCCACATCTCCTGCCTTGCAGTCAGATTCTTTACCACTGAGCCACGGGGTAAGAGGGTAGACCTCACATGAAACATTTTTATTTCAGATACACAAAAGGACACAAGAAAATTTTGGAGGTGACAGGTATGTCTGCTACCTTGATTGTGGTGATGGTTTCATGTGTATATGCTTATGTCCAAACTTACCAAGTTGTGTATGTATATGCGTATGTATTTGTATATGTGTATATAAATGTATGTGATTATGTGTAAAACTATACACAATAACTGTGTGTAATTTTTGTATATAATTTATATCAATGAAGCTATTAAAAGAAAACAAAAAGAAAAGAAAATGCACTTGGCTTCAAGCTAAGGGGCTTGGTTTTTATTCTGAGCAGAGGAGTCTCAAGAGGTAGAGACTTGTTATTTTTGTTCTTCTGGTTTGGCTTTATGACGTAATGAAATGTACACTGGAGTGGAATGGAAAGAGGGAGTATTTAGAAGACTGTTCTTCCTCAGGAATAAAATCTTGGACCAAGATAAAGGCTGTGTAGAGAGAGGAAGACAGAGAGATGCCTAGAAGAGTCAGCGGGCCCTAATGACCAAAGGGATATGAGTTACTGACTTGTGAGACTGATTGAATGGTGGGCTCTTAACCAAAGAAGAAGACAGCAAGCCTGACATCGTAGAGCTGAAGGCAGGCAGCAAGGATTGGGCCTGCAGCTAAATTGTGACTCAGTCACTTACTAATCAAATGAGCTTAGACTCTTTGAGATTTAGTTATGTCATCTGAAAGTAGGGCTTGCATGTTAGTTGGGAAGACTACAAATGATTATATATTGCCTACTAGAGGGCCTTGCACAGAGTTCATTTGGTGCCATTTTTTCAGTAGTAGTATGAAACATAGGAGAAAATGTTTGGAGGGGTGAGGCTATATAATGAGCTGAGCTTTAGACGTCATATTTGCAAGATTTCTCAGTAGGAACATTCAGTAGGCAGTAGACATTTATGAATCCAGTGGTAAAGTTAGAGCCTGAAATAAAGATGGGAAGGTCATCTACACAAAGGTGGTGGCAGAACCTCATGGACGTAGATGAGGTTGCCCAGAGAAAGTATGTAGAATAAAAAGAAAGCGTGTTCAAGAATGAGTTTGGGTTTTGTATCAGTCAAGACTCTGGTTCCAAAAGACAGAACCCCTACTCATTTGGATTAAGAGAAAAATGGAGAAGGGAGGAATGTTTACTGACTCCTGTAACCAAAGGTACAAGGGAAGGCACAAATGGCCTCATTCATGGCTGCGTGGTTGATCCCGGGGTGCTCAGAGATCACAGGAGGATCCTTCCTTCCAGCTAGCTTCATTCTCATGCATGCTTTCCCTGTTTTGTGACAAAGACGACCCTGAGGACTTACTCTAGTTACTCAGAAATCTCAATAGAAAAGGAGTATATCTTTTTCATCACTCACAGAAAAAGGACCAAGATTACTTCTCTTCTGTTCACTGGCTTTGGACCCATTCCTGAGATAATCACCATGACTTTGTCTGAGCCTGGGTCACACGACCACCCCTAGCCCTGAGGAGTGGACTCAGACCTATCCAAACATGAAATGAAAGAAGAGCAGCGTGTATTTCCAAAGAAAAATTGGAGGTGCTGTTAATCCACTAAAACTGAAGTCCACAGGTCAAATCCCTCCCTCCTGCAACCCATTTTGTAAATAAAGTTTTATTAGAACACAGCCATGTGTGTTTATGCATTACTTATGGCTGCTTTTGAGCTATAAAAACAGAGCTGGAAAGTTGGTCAACCCTTGCATGAGAATCTAAGGCCCAAGGATTTTTGTCTGTTATACTCACTGTTGCATCCTCAGGGTTGGAAGAGTGCCTGACAGATGGTGTAGGCATTTAAGAATATGACAGAATAAATGGATGAAAGGGAAGAGGCTTTGTACAAAGAGTGGATGCCCACCGCCAAACCACAGATAGCATCAACAAAATGATGCGTGTCAGCAAGACAGCATCAGCAAGGGTGACTTGAGCATGAGGAAGAACAGCTGATGCCTCAGGAGCTCCATGAGGAGAGCAGCTCAGGGAGGCAGGTGAGCTGCAGGAAGGGCTGGGAGGAGATTCTTGGGTCTACATGGGGAGAGGGTGCGCAACGTGGTACTGTTGCTGTTGTTTAGTGGCTAGATCGCGCCTGACTCTTTGGGACCCCGTGGATGGTAACCTATCAGGTTCTTCTGTCCATGGGATTTCCCAGACAAGAATATTGGAGTGGGTTGCCTTTTCCTTCTCCAGGGGATCTTGCCAACCCAGGAACTGAACCCACATCTCCTGCCTTGCAGGCAGATTCTTTACCGCTGAGCCACCAGGGAAGGCCACTCCACATGGTGCCCTTCCCCAAAGCTGCTTTAGCGAGGCAGCCAGCTGAAGGTGGATGGACAGGTGGAAACAGTTCGTGTGTGTCATATTTTGAGATTTTGGAGGAGCTTAGAAATGCTCAGTAACCTCAAGTCACCCACAGAAAGCTGAGAGCAGGCCTTGCAAAGAGGCTCATGTTCTTAAATTGCCTAGGTCCCTTGGGAAGGTTTCCTTCTCTCCTGACCTTGGCTTAGAAGTTAATCCCTGAATGCCCAGCCTTCCTGCTCTGACATCCATCCTCCAAACAACCGAGAAGCAAGCCATACCAAGTCCAAGACCACACATGGCTGGAAGGATCTGCCATCCACTTACTGTCTAAGTCATATTTTTCTCCAAGATCCAGAGCTCCAGGCTTTTCCTCATGGGTTAAACATCTTCTGAGACTTTGAAATAAGCCCTAGGGGAATTGCCCTGTGTGCACTGTTTTAATTTTAAGCAGAAAGTATAAGGGGTGTTTATTCTTTTTTTTTTTTGTTTTTTGAGCTTAATTCAAAGACCCCTTCTGCTAACTCATTGGTGTATACTAATTGATGTCAAAATCAACCAACTCAGTTGCATTTGAATCCATTTAAACTTCAGGGTCCATTAAAGGCAGGATCAAGAGTTCCATTCCGCCAAGTATCAGTTCCCTCCCAGAAGAATTTTCCTCATGCTGGGCTCTCTATGCAGAGTCTGAAGTGAGCTAAATTTAGTGAAGGAAGCATTCAGTAGAGCCTCAGTCCCCAATAGGCATCCACATGTCCATTTCTCCTCCCTTCCCAGCCCCTCCAAAATGGGCCGGGGAGCAGCCTAGTATTTCCACAGCCTCTGATTCCAGGAAGGGGGATTGTGAAGGGATTGACTACTTAAATTCCCTTAAGAAAAAGTGGTCTTTGCATCAATTCATCACCTGGGTTAGGGATCCAAAGACTCTCCTGGGATGCTGCTTGAATAAGCATCTGCGTTTAGGTTTTCTTTAAGAAAAGTTGTTTAAACTGTCATCCAAGGTAGAACTTTGAGGTTTTATGAAGTCATTTCCTGGGAAGAGAGAAGGCATTCTGTTGCTTAATGAGGGGCTCTCTCTCTCTCAAGGGTGCCATTGTGCCTTTCTCACCTCGGCTGCTGGCAGCTGCCTGTGGGGGTGTGGGGATAAAGGCAGACATTGTGAGCCCCTGGGTGAGGTCTGCCCCGCCCAGCCCTCACTCTTCAACAGCAGATTCTGCTGGACAAAGATCAAGTCAGAGCCAGGCCCCAGTTTCCCAGGCCACGCTGGACCAGTGAACACTGGGTTTTGCTAAGACAACCTCCCTCCTCGCTGATCTCCAGCTCTGCACCCCCTGTACCCACA
This sequence comes from Aepyceros melampus, assembly GCA_006408695.1. NCBI lineage: Eukaryota > Metazoa > Chordata > Mammalia > Artiodactyla > Bovidae > Aepyceros > Aepyceros melampus. The sequence goes on from SJXQ01005722.1 coordinate 105,790, forward strand.
AGGCTGCTTGATCTGGGTGCCCCCACCCCACACAGAGTCAGTGTGAGTGAACATTTATTTGTGTGCATTTGCATGCATTGAAAAACCAAAAGGTTAACCTCTGCCTGCAAGAAATAAGAAGTAGATGGATGAAGGTGAGCAGGGAGGGTGTGCTTAGAACTGTCTGGATGCCTGGGATCCTGCGCAGGAGTGCATGGCCCAGCTGCCGCCACTAGGGGCTGCTGTGGGCAGGGAGTAGACAGAACTGAGCGCTGTTTACTCAGAGGGAGAAAGAAGAAAGACAAAGCAGGGGTTATTTCAGCTTGTGAATATCCTTGTGATTTCCGAGGATCTGGGTGCTTGCCCTCTGCCCCCATTTAGCAAGTACGTGGGTCCTTTCTTACAGCGTGGCCCTGCCAGGGCAGTCCCATATGAAGGTCTCCTCTGGCTGATCAGGGACTCGTGTTGACAGGTGCAGGCTGCTGTGGCTGACATGGGCTGGGCTGGGCTGGGCTGTGCTTCGGGCTTCATCTGCATCACACGGCGTAGGGAGGAAGAGCATCTCCGACGGGACTGAGCAGAGCTGGACCGTCAGTGAGCAATAAACATGGAAGAGAGCAAACTAGATTAGGGAGGCAAGGTGTCTTTCCCCCAGATTCTGTAGTTCCCTATCAGGCTGAGGCCAAGATAAGGAACTATTTGTGCTTCAGTGTTATCCAGGGTAGCCTTTATTAAGCACCTACCTCATGCAAGATACCTTACTCTAGTTTAACAATATTTACATAAACTCTATTCAGAAGAGCCGTGTTAGAAATTTGGAGGGAGGGATGGGGGAGAGTTAAGAGGCTTTTGAGAACAGAGCTCACAGGAAAAAGGAAAGTAAGAAAAGCCTGTAAGCTGCACCTATTTATTTACCAGGAAATAAAAATTCTCACTGGACGGGAGAAACAGTGAATTAGAGTAACATGCACTGCTTTCTTTATTTCCTGTGGTTTTGAAAATGATTCCCCACTGAAGAGAGATTTCCTCCACATGCTAAAAAAGCATAGTGGCATTGTCATTGCTGTTGTTATTATTATTGTCCTTTTTACCTGGAACATTTTTTGCCAGTGTGAGCAATTGTCCATAGAGGATACCTATCATTGCTTATTAATTTAGCCCTTTTCAATTTGAAAAAAAAAAAAGGCAAACCCATTCCTCCCCTATTGACAAGAGATCTGAAACCAGCAGCATTGATAGCAAGGTGTTGTGCAACAACATTTTGGTCTGGGCTCTGGTACTCTATGGATTGGCATTTCAGGCTCCAGCAGAGGATCTGTAATTTTGGTGAGGGTAGAATCTGGGCAGGACTTCTGCATTTGCTACCTGCAGCCTCCCCTGGGAGCAGACAGCCCGAGGAGGAAATAATTTGGAGCCAGCCTTGCTCGAGTCTCATTGTGCAGTCAGGCAGCCTTGATCTGGGCACACTCTGGTATCTGTCTTGGCCCCCCAGAGACAGTGGGAGGATATAGTCAAAGTTGGAACCTGTGTGGCAGGACAGGAGAGCAGTCTGAGAACTGGTAACTCATTCCTGACACTAATGCATAGTTAGGAAGCTTCTTGTTCTGTCTGTAGCCTTCACTGCCCTCTAAACATTGTGCAATGTGCATTAGGGGAAAATGTGTGAATAAGACTGGCCCTTTGTCTGGCATGCAACTTGTACACAGCGATGTGATTCCCTCCTCCCCTTCTTCCTTTCCTCTCAACTTGCTACCCTTACTCCAAAGGGAAGCTGTCAATTCAGTGATCTCTGCTGAGGAAGGAATGGCCAGCGGTTTAGGAATGGCTGGTGTGCTCAGCTCAATGGCCTGGAGGGCAATTTCCTGGGCTCTCCAGGGCCAAGTGGAGGAACAGCATCAGGGTGAAAATCTGGATGAAAAGCTGGTAACCCAGAGAAACAGACTCAATGGAGATGCTGTGGGAGTATGAGAGACTGCATTTTGCTGAGGGTAACAGCAAAGGGCCTTAAGTCTCTCATGGGTTCTGCATGAGTTATGTATTTTCTGCTTGTAAAGCATTTGACAGGTTTTAAATGCATCAAACCAAGCAGATTCGTTGTGAAGTGTGGTACACATATGCTGAGTATTTTAGAATCATAGCCACCAGGAATGCTTTTCTCCTGGTGTGAAAACACAAAGACAAATAAATACTTCCTCCATCCTTTGATCACAGTTCCCAGCATAGAGATCTCTGGATTTACATAAATATAAAGATGCATTTGTATGTCTGGAATCACACCATACCAGATTTCTCAACTTTGTCTTTTTTTTTGCAGAAGGTTCAGCACTCAGGGACTCTTAGAGAAGGAAGTGATCTAAAGTGATGATTAACACTAATGTCGCTGAGGAATTTCACCTATATCCTTCCTGCCCAAAGGATGGTCCACAATTAGCAGCATCACCTGAAAGCTTGTTGACAATGCGAAATCACAGCTCCACCCCAGACCTAATGAGTCAGGGTCTGCATTTTAGAAAGAGCTCCAGGTGATTCTGGAGCACACTGAAATTTGAGAAGCACCGTTCTTCAGCTCTGACAGATGCCACCCACTTCCCCCAAAGTCAGACAGCTCTTTGAAAGTTTCTACTTATTAGCTATCATCGGGCTTTCTGAAGCAGTACGTCGTCCCCTTCTTTTCCAAGTAAGGCAATTAAATCACTCACCCAACAAATATTTATAGTGAGCCCACTCTGTGCTAAGTGTTTGCATGGTAGGAAAGATGTGTATGTGGAGATAACAGGTCTTCATCCCATGGCTTTCTCTTCTCCAGACTCCCAATGTATTCAAACAATACGGCTCTCAGACCTCTTTCCCATTCTTCTTCAGTTCATCCAAGTTGTCAAAGTTATTCTTTCCAAAGAATTATCTCTCTTAAAAATGGGCACTCAACCAAAACCTTCATAGCTCAGTTGGTGAAGAATCTGCCTGCAATGCAGGAGACCTGGGTTTGATTCCTTGGGTCGGGAAGATCCCCTAGAGAAGGAAATGGCAATCCACTCCAGTATTCTTGCCTGGAAAGTCCCATGGACAGAGGAGCCTTGCAGGCTACAGTCCACAGGGTTGCAAGCATTGGACATGACTTAGCAACTAAAGACCATATAGATATATATGTTTTTCCTTTTAAATCATATGTTCCAGTAATCTCGATTTGGGGTATTCATGAACTAACCACTTGTTAAGATGAAATGAAGATGACACATGGTAGTATCTATCTTACTAATTCAATAGAATATTCTGTATTTGGGCTCATGCGTGCTGCTAAGTCGCTTCTGGTGTGTCTGCCTCTTTGTGACCCTATGGACTATAGCCCGTCAGGCTCCTCTGTCCATGGGATTCTCCAGGCAAAAAGACTGCAGTAGGTTGCCATTTCCTCCTCTAGGGGATCTTCCCAACCCAGGGATCCAATCCAAGTCTCACGTCTCCTGCATTGGCAGGCAGTTTCTTTACCTCTAGTGCCAACTGGGAGACCCATATTTAGGCTTAGAGATGTATATTACCACAATTGGAAGCAGATTCAAAATGTAAATATTTCCAAAAAAAGTTTATTTACCCCAAAGAACTGAAATCAGGATCTTGAAGAGATACTATCACTGTAATGTTCATTACAGCACTATTCACAACAGCCCGGATGTGGAAGCAACTTAAATATCCATTAGTGGGTGAACAGATAAGAAAAATGTAGTATACATACATAACATACATGACATATACACATAACAGAATATTACTCAATCTTAGAAAGAAGGAAAGCTCTACAACATGCAAAGACCTGGATGAACCTTGAGCGCGTTACATGAATGAAATAAACTAGTCTCGGTCAAATACTGCATGATACAACTTACATGAAGTATTTAAATAGTCAAATTCATAGGATCAAAGAGTGAAATGGCAGTTTTCAGGGGCTGGTGAAAGAGAGAACTGGGAAGTTACAAATCGAAAGGCATAAAATGTCAGTTAAGCAAGGGGAATAAATTATAGAAATCTGTGTACGACATTGTACCTATCATTAACAAAACTTTAAAATTTAAGAGGGTAGATCTCATGTTCGATGTTCTTACCACAATACAATTATATTTAAAAAATCATGTATTTCCAATGTTGCCTGAAGAAATAGTAATTTAGAGGGACTTATACTTTTGTGGTCTGGACAGAAGTGTCAGGGAGTCCTGTCGGGGAGGGGGTAAATCCTTTCACTTCTTTGGGCTTCTTCATCTAAAATCAGGCCATTGGCATAGATACGTTTAGGTAAGAGCAGTGCTAATAAGAAAGGCACTGAATGTATTTAGGCATCAATTGCTTTAACACATCGCTTTAAAAAGAGTCTTTAAAAATAAAGTGTTTTAGAGTTAAAAGAATTTGGGGGAATGTGGAGTGATTCAATGCATATGGGGTTTCTCTTTGGCCTTGATGAAAATATTCTAAAATTGATTGTGGCGATGGTTGCACAACTCTGTAAATACATTAAAACCATTGAATTGTACATGTTTAAATGGGTGAACTGTGTGGTATTTGAATTATATCTCAGTAAAGCTGTTAATTAGAAGCATTTAAAAAAAATAAAATGAGGCCGTTGGGACACATCACCAATTGCCTGCATGTTCTATCTTATTATTCTGGGCTCTGACTGGAAGGAAAAAGACTCCCTGCCACCACACGGTGCCACTGGGGCACCCTGCTTCTTTTCACCCCACCCTCCAGGCATGTTCCTAGGCCCTGGAGATGCAGAGCACAGCGCCTCAGCCTTCATGGAGCTTCCTTTCTAAGAAGGAACGAGGAGCCAGTAGAGTGGCGCCGGTTTGGTGGCTCTCCAGCCCACACTCTGCGACTCAGATGGGGGAGGCCAGAGAGCAGCATTTCCTGCTATAGCTGTAGGCCCATCAGTTATTCCTTATCTCTGTTTTGTCAGCAGCCCTCTTAAGAATGAGAGAATGAATAAAGCAAAAGAAAAGCTTTTTGTCTGGGGCTAAACCCACTCTTTTGTTCAACATTGACTTCCACAAGGAGCAACTACATCACTTTTCCTGGGCAGCAAGAGGAGGAAATGGGAGGAGCAGAGTTCCCATGGCACCAAATAAGCAGCATTTTCCACCCCAACGGCAGCAAGAAAGAGCCTGAAGGAAGTGGGCTCCGGGGTATGATTTACAGATGCTCTTATGCCCATCCACTCCCCAAGTAAGTGCTCTGGAAACACAGGTCTGCTATAAAATGCAAAATGTATGTTCAGGGGCAGCCAAGGAGGTGGATGCCCCCCCGGTGCAGATCCAGAGATGAGCACTCCAGATGACTCACTGACATTTCCTGGCAAGCTCTCTTAAGCATCTCTACTGCAAACAGCAGTCAGAATCCAGAAAAGCCTTTGCATAGGATGCCTGCCATTCTACCGGTGCAGGGAACCAGTTGTAGGAGGAAACAACACTTTGAAAAGGCTTTGTGATGGAGAGGAACTTCTGAGATGTTCCTTACAAAGCCTGTGTACAGGCAACCCCAGCTTAATGCAGCCTTTCGTCCCAGAGTCCCCCTTGAGACAGGAACTCCTCTGGTTGGCCAGGAATCCACCATCGTGGAGGCTCCAGGAGCTTGTCACTATGACCCAGTGATGTTGCTGACCATTCACCAAACTCCGGACCTGCTTATGTGTAGCTGCATGGCCCAATGAGGACTTAGTCCTCTCTGCTCCCTTGCCAGTTTCTTGGTTGTTCCGTGAGGGCCCCAGTGACCAAGGAGGGGGCTGTAGTTTTGGAAAGATTTTTCATTCTGCCAGCACTTTGTATTGGTTAGGGTTTTGAGTTGCCTGCAACAGCAAGCAACTTTGGGTTCTTTGTACAAATGGAGATTTATGGAAAGATATAACAGGCAGGAGCTGCTCCATCTGCCATGGCCACAGTGAATGACCTCTGACCATTAACCCTTTTCTTGTCAGCATTTTTCAAGATTGAAGGTCTGGGGAGAGAACATGTGCTCTCATTATCCTGGGGTGGGATTGACTCAGTTTTTGTAGCGAAAGGTGATCACCTGGAATTGTTTTTCACCAAGACCATCACCAGTGGAGAGGGGCAGAAGATGATTCCGCAATAGGAAAGTGGTGGGCCATCAGGGAAGGGGCTATGGTGGGTAGTCAAAGCTGATGGATGTCCACTAGGTAGCTGGCCCAGCCTCCATCTTGCAAAAGGCAATGAAAAAAATTACAATGCAAAGTCTTTTCTTTTTATTGTCTTTTGAATATACTGGAGAGAGCCCATGGGGACCTCGACCTGCATTAGCACGCGGGGCCCTACTCCCAGCCCCGCATCTCCAGGCTTGGCATCCTTGCGATAAAATGGGGGAGTTCTGGCAACTTTGCAGGATGGCTATGAATGAGGAAATGAGTGTGAACATTCTCGAAGAGCAGAGCTCATCCTGTAATTGAGAGGTATTCAGCTTTCTGTGAATGGGCCAGCTGTGCCTGATCACCAGCTTTTCATTCCCTCCTATTCTCACTCCCCTTTCATTTGCCTTTGCTCTGATTGAGTTAGTTTCACTCTGCTTTTGCCTCAGAGGGTTCAGCTCTCAGGTGGCAGAACTCCTTCGTTCCCTGGCAGGCTCGCATCCAGTCTTCTGGGATTTTGTGGTGCTTCTGCCCTCCCATTGGACTCCATGTCAGCTGGTGGGAGAGCTGGAACAAGTGTGGGAGTCACCCTCTGATGGGGGGCCCCTCCTTGGCACCCGCAGAGGACCAGGGTGCCTTCCTCTCATCTGGGCTGAAGCAGAATCTAGTCATTCCACTCGCTGCCGCTCTTGCACATTTTCCTCGGCCTCCTCCTCTTCCCCAGTTCGCTCTTCTAAGCATGAGGATGCTGGGGCCACTGAAATCCAGCAGACTGAGTGCCAAGTCACTTGCATCTCTGTCCGAGGCTCTGAATGTAACACAGTTTTCTAATCTATTCTACTCCAACAAGGTGTCATTTGGCTACAACAGTAGCAGACCCAGATTTTCATTGGAAAGAACCATGGAAAAACAATATTGAGTCCTCTTGAAAAGAACACTCAACAGCATAGTAAAGAAGCATTGGGGAAAGGGCAGATTCTGAGCAATAGAGTCGCCTTAATATAAATCAAGACGAAATAAATTGGGAATCATAATTACAGACTAGGCTGTGAATGTCATAAACCTTAAAAATGTTTGTTAACCACTAACAAAAGAAGGGAGGGTAATGCTGATTTTCATATCTTCCACAGAATGGAGTAAATAAATATTATTTTAAATTGATATATAAAGTTAAAAATGACAAACATTTTCATGTTTTAATTATTATTATTCTCTTAATCTAAGAAGGCTTTTTTAAGGAATTAATACCTCTAGTGGTATATAATTTTTACTTCAAATTTATTAACTCTTTTAGTTTAATGTTATTTTTCCTACTAAATTTAAGTAAAATTAAATTTAAAACACAGCATGTATAGTATCATCCACTTCACAGAAATATAGTTTACATGATTTATGAGGCTTCCAATTCATATATATGTAAAAGAGAAAGACGTATTGGAAGTAATATTTTTATAATTTAAAAAATATTCACACTATTTTACTGGTGTCTATTTCTAGGGGTTAGATTTGGGATAAGTCTTTAACTTCATTCTGTATAGATTTGGCATTGCCTAAATTCTTTATAATGAACACAAACTGTTAAAAACAAAACAGCCCTGTATAATAATTACTCTCATAAAAAAGCATCTTGAGGAAAAGAACCCTGGGTTAATTGGAAAATCCGCTGTAGAGATAAATAATTTAAAGTGGATTCTTAGGATAACATATGTGATTTTTCATGTTTACCCGGACTATTTGAATATGTCTATAAATCCTGGTGATTTATAGCTTAAGATACATGCTTTTTAAGCATAAAGACTTCTGCCAATTAAAAAAACAGACAAACAAAAGAATCCGCTTTGCAACGTAAGGAATACAAGTTCAGTCTCTGGTTGGGGGACTAAGATCCCACACGCCGGGACGACTAAGCTTGTGATGCACCTACTGAGCCCGTATGTTCTAGAGCCCGTGTGCCACAACTAAGGCCCTAGGCAGCTAAATAAATAAATAGATATTTAAAAAGAAATTCTAAAAAGACTTTCGATTTAGCAATTTCTCTGTATGTTAACAGCAATGGTGCTGTTGAAGCAAGACACTGTGCTTTCTTTATCCATGTGGAGGTGCAGAGCTGGTGATAAGTTTGGGGCAGAGGGTGAGGAATGAGCTCTTGTGTTAGAGGCAAATGAATTTATTTTGATCAGTCCTACCAGAGTGAAGCAAAAAGTGAACATACAGCAGAGGTATGATGTGAAGGAAGAGCTGAAAGACTCCTGTCAATGACAGCAAGCTTAGCCGTTAGGACTAAAGCCCTGTTTTATGTTTCTACCACCTCCAGTTTGGGCTTGATTATCATGACAGCCCCATGCTTTTAGACTCTCTCTTACTCGAGTTATTTCTTGGTGGCTGGCATCTTTTCTGCTCTCAGTTCAGGGAGAGTGAACTGAGAGCGAGGGGGTTGGTGGGAGAGGGCTAGCCTGGGAAAACAGGGCGCTGCAGGCTGCTCTTCCAATCCCCAGCACCTATTGAGGAGATACCCTAGGCAAAGTGGATCGCATAGTGCCCTCTGTAAAAGTGGGTGGGTTTATTTTTCAACTGACCTGGGCAAATTACATTCCTCCAAATTTATGCCAGTCTTCTGACCCAAGCCCAGACATTGCTGCCACCCAAAGCACTGATGTTTAACTAGGGCCTTCCAAATGTACGCCCCCAAACAAGACGTAAATGACTAAAGTCTATTTCTACTGAAACTATAGGAAAATTTTGAAATTGCTTGCCATAAAGAAACAAGGGAGAATATGCATTTTTATTTAGACATGGAGAAATATGTGGCATTATTTTGTGTGTATTTTGATATAAATATAACATATATAAAATACAATGAAATATAATATATATAATACACAGTATGATGTAATAGTTATATAAATGCATCTAAAAAGTTCTGCAAATCTCATAACAATGGTGGCCTTTAGGGAGAAGGGAGGGGACCAAGGTTGGCCATAGGGGAGGAAAGAGACCTGAACAGAGGGACATGTGTAACATTCTCTCCTATTCTCCCTTTTCTCTTTTTTTTTTCTTTTTTAAGAAATAGGAACATACTTTACTTCCACAACTGAAAATTACTTTTAAGAATTTAGGAATAATACTCTTCAAAATCACTGCAGAGTATGACTGTGTCACTAAAAGATGTTTGCGCTTCATGGAAGAAAAGCTACGACAAACCTAGATAGTGTATTCAAAAGCAGACATCACTTTGTCCATAAAGGTCCGTATAGTCAAAGCTATGTTTTTTCCAGTAGTCATGTACAGATGTGAAAGTTGGGAATAAAAAAGGCTGGGCACCAAAGGAAGCGTTGATACTTTTGAACTGTGGTGTTGGAGAAGATTTTTGAGAGTTCCTTGGACTGCAAGGAGAACAAACCAGTCAGTCCTAAAGGAAATCAACCCTGAATATTCATTGGAAGGACTAATGCTGAAGGTGATGTTCCAATACTTTGGTTACCTGATGCAAGGAGCCAATTCATTGGAAAAGACCCTGATGCTGGAAAAGACTGAAGGCAGGAGGAGAATGGGGTGACAGAGGATGAGATGGTTGGATGACATCACCAACTTGATGGACATGAATTTGAGCAAACTCCAGGAGATGGTGAAGGGCAGGGAAGCCTGGTGTGCTGCAGTTCATGGTATCACAAAGAGTTGGACATGATTGAGTGACTGAACAACAAAGAAAAACAACTCTCCAGGAAGTTCAGTTATAAACTTAATTATTGCCTAGTCGTAGTGCTTCTTTGTTTTAAAAACTGATATCTGTTGCTTAATTTTTTCTTTCTTTGACAGGTGGGACTATGTTCCTTCTTACTAGTTGTTTGATGTATACCTATGGTTGATTCATATTGATGTATGGCAGAAACCAACACAATGTTGTAAACCAATTATCCAATTAAAAAATGAACAAATTGGAAAAAACTGGTATCTGCCTGGTACCTATGTTTTTTGATACAGTTGATTCCATAACATCACTGGGATGAATTAAAATGTAAAAAGATGTTTGTTTATACATGAATAAATATTATTTGCAACTGGGAAGAGCCATGAACTTGTTCGTGAATGGAACACAGTATTCACTCAACAAAATGCTTGTTAAAATGGCTAGTTGTCTGGCTGGCTGGCTGGATGGATGAGTGGATGGATTACTGGCTGGATGAATAAATGACTCATGTGGTGTGAAAGATAATCATTTGTTAGATTAAAGATGACCTTGAGCACAGTTTATAAATTTGAAACAAAAAATGTGGTTAAAACATATTCTCATTTACTTTGGTTAAGAGCTGAATTTGATAAAGACATGTTTCTTAACTTAAAAAAATCAGCAAAATGAGTGGTTGGAGAAGATGATCTAAATCTAATAGTAAAGCTGAAGCTGAGACTTCTGGTGTGCAACTGGGGAGCAGTAAACTGTTTCTCCTCTCTCTGTGAAATGAGAGGAAAACATACAAATGAGCACCAAAATCATTTAGAAATGTGGCGAGGTGATTACACAAGTTACAAGAGAGGACAACAGTGCCCAGAGGTGCTGCAAAGCAGTCAGGAAAACCGAATCCACTGCACAAATATGGGTTTCATTCCAAAAGGGACAATAGAAAGAGACAGACAGTCACTGGCAGCCAAGTTTCTGCTCCACCACAAATACGATAATGGAACCAGTAATCGCATCAAAGGAAGCAAGAGCTGCATCTTCTCAGAGGCACTCGGGGAAGGGTGCTTGACCAGAGCGATGTCATGTCATTTCCTAAATGATTACCTTCTTCCTCCCTTTTCACTTCCCACCACAGGGTCACTGCCCTCCTTTCCCCACATTGTTACAGCTCCAAGATGTGGAAAATATGAAGACTGAATGTGTAGCATGAAACTTTCATCTTGGTTCCACTATCAGCCCACTCTGTCCCAGCCCATCAGGGCAAACAAAATCTTTTCTCTAAGCTCTAGAGGGCTTTTGGCAGGCATCTTGCCAGAAAACATCTCCTGGTTTATGCAGCAAACAGTCTCCTAGACAACAGTTTGAAAAGCTCAGTATTATATGATGCCCTGGGGTCCATGGTTCTCCAGGAGCTTCTAAGTATCAGCACAAAGGGAACACCAAAGCAGAGAGTGACTTGGAAATTAGTGGGAATGAGAAGGAAGTGGTTTTGCCTATTTACACAACCGTCTAAAGAGGGCAGACTGAGGCTCTGGGTGGAAAGAAGAAAGGAGAGAGAAATAAAGTCCCCCTCCCTCCCATCTTCCCCCCTCTTCACTGGCTGGCAGTGACTGACTTTGGAAGTGCCATGAAAGAATCTCTACTTAAGACACATGCTGTCAAACTTGTTTTCTGCACCTTGAAAAATTCTGTCAAATGCCATAAGCCATTCTGTCAAGAAAACTCTTGTTTTTAACTGCCAGATCCTTTGCCTTGCCTCTTTCTTCTTCAGAGCATTAACCTTCTTCATGGGCTGTTGGCCAAAGATGATGGAGGAGACGGATGCTCTCCTTGGGCGTCCTGATGATTGAATGGACTATTTGGTGATACATTAAACCACTTGCTTCAAACTCTAATGCCTACAGGAGCCAGCCAGGCCTCATAAGTGAGCAAGCAGAACTGATGGCAGCTTTGACAAAGTAGACTGTCCCCTTCCCACCTGAGGACCGGGTCCTCCGCTCCAGCTGACTGTTGACCTGCAAGTCTACCGTTGCCAGATCCACTGATCTGTCCCATCCATTTGAGGAACAACAAGAAACCTCAGAGAAATATAAAGGTTAACACAAACCATTTTTCCTGAAGCTGTTCTGCTTGCAGTAATTTTCCCACTGGCAAATCTGTGCTTTCTCCATCTTTCAGGGAATTGTTTGTTTTCCTCCTATTCTGTACTCTTTTTAAAATAACATAAAAACACTTTTTGCTCTTTAAAAATTTTTAAAAAGTAACATAAAAATGTTATTTACAGAAGCTACTTTCTCTCTCCGTCTGCAATAACCTCTCCAAGGATGGGCAACTAACCCAGCCTGAATGATCCTGGTACCTCGGCCTGCTGGCTGTGGACACAGTGACTGGTCCAGGTCATGGGCATGGGGCCCAGCTTGGGCAATCAGTATCCCTTCCTGTTTCTTCTTCTCTCTCTCTTTCTCTTTTTTAAACAATTGGAGACTTGGGCCAAGAGCCTTCTTTTCATTGTGAAGTTAGGAGAGTGTCAGTTAAGAAAAAAGACTCCAGCCTTGTGAAAGAAGCCAGCTTGAAGGAACACCTGGAGATCAAAAGTAGAGAGTCCTGGCGGCAGTCAAATTCTCTGTCTCCATCGTCTCAGAAAACCGCTCCCTTCCTGTTCTTTTCAAGGACTGGTTTTGTGAGGAAACAAACCTCCTTTTGCCTAGCTAATTTGAGTTGAGCTTCTGTCACTTGTCATTCAAAAAACTCTGATGGCTCTATGGACTCTGGCACTAGAGTTCGATTCAGTCTCATCTGACCCTTGCTAGCTGTGCGGCCTTGAGAAAGTTTATTAACCTCATCGCCTCAGTTTCCTCATCTGTAAAATGGGAACGTGGGGGTGATTGGAAAGATTAAAATAGTCAGTACCCATAGCACCCAGAACATGTGTTGTCATTGACGTATGATCAAGCGGCAAAAAACCCCAGAGGGAAGAACCCAATCTGTCTTCAAAAGGACCCAAGCTGTAAGCTCTCCAAGAATAATTTGAAAGTTGAAAGGTGATTCTTCTTCTAAGCAGCTTCATACTCTTTAAAGAATGGTAGCTACATAAGGAAGACATTTCTCTTTTCCTTTCCCAAACAGAAGGAAAAAAGAACTTTATGAAATCAAATTCATGTTGCATCAAGAAATTAGAAGACAAACTAGGAACTCTGGAACAAGGTGGAATTTATTGCTTTTCTGGGAGGGATGGAAAGTTGAAGAGGGAGTAGAGTCACCATAAGACATTTGAACACCCACCACAAAGAGAAGTTACTAATGGGTGAGAGTAGGGATAATTTAATGCTTGCTTTTATGAGAGAATCCAGGAAATGACAGGCCTGTAATTTTGACTTCAGTTGTAGAGGGAATGAAAATTCTGTTCAGGATTAGAGCAGCAGAGTGCTGTGAAAGTTATTATTTAATTAGGAGCTGTGAGCACAGATTCAAACAAGGGAAGAACTCTCATTTTACAGGCATTATGTTCATTCGATCCTAAAGAAATGAAGAGACAGCAGAGAAGTGAGCTACCAACTTCTCCAAGACAGCCTATCTGAAATGCAGCCCAGAGTGAGAACGTGGGGTCATGAGTCCAAGGAAACCTCCCTGTGAACTGCTTTTACCCCCGAGAGCCCTTGGTGCCAGTCTCATCAGAAATGATGTCATGTGAAGAATAAGAATGGGAAGAACAAGTGAGTGTCAATTTCAGTGTTTCAAACACCAAACTGAGAAAGGAAGAAGTTAAAAGGATGTTGAAGGGGTTGCAGTTTTGATCAGAGAATCAGCTTTGTGGAAGTCTTAATGATAAAACACCAGGTAGAAGCTATGGAGTCAGGGCACAGCATGTCCCTTCTTGGAGATTTTCAGGAAACAATGTGATAGCTACTTGAAGACAGTGCCAGGAGAGGGAGTGGGACAGGTCCTTTTTTTTTCTGTTAATTTTTACGAGAGTAGAGTTGCTTTGCAATGTTATGTTAGTTTCTGGTGTCCAGCAAAGTGAATCAGCTATTCATACACATATATCCCCTCTTTTGTTGGATTTTCTTCCTATTTATGGTATCACAGACCATTGAGTAGACTTCTCTGAGTTATAACATAGGTTCTCAATAGTTGAGGGTGATTTCACAGCTATATTGCCCACTTTCACTTCCTCCACAACACCATGAGTAATATTGACATTTACAGACTCTTGTGGAAAGTTTCAACACTAAATCTCCTTTATAGACAAATGAAGATTTCATGAGTTCCTGATACCTGGGAAGCCCTCTCTGTTGAAATGGTTGGAGAAGGTGGATTGAATGACTAAGGAAACTCATGGTTATGTTTGAAATCACTATTTTTCCAAAGGTGGACAGCAGCCTTAAAAAATGGAGGATCAGGAAAAGGGTGACTGATCAGTCCCAACATTTAGTTTACTCCAATTTGAACAGGTTAAAAAAGGAGGTGAATCAGAGACTGACTTGAATAATCCATGTGCATCCACAGAGCATCCCAGGTTCAGTCTAATCAACTGCAAGGTAACATGGTCTGGTTACAATCCCAGCGACCCATGACCAAAAACATTTCTAGGTTGTCTCAGAGAGGATACTAATTTCAATTCAGACAGTGTTATGTCTCATACTTTGTCAATTTAATCTCCAAGTTATACCCCCAGGAGGTGACCAGGTACAGAGAGGAAAGCTTATCTGAACCAAATGACACAGTTTCTTGTCCCAATCTGGTTCTCATCCTGGTGACCTTAGGCAAGTCATTTTTCCCGCCTAAGCCAGTTTTACATACTATAGATTTGAGGCAGTGAAGGGACAGACCTCTCTCAGGACCATCCGTGGTCCTTCACAGCCTAAAAAGTGGAGTCTAAAAATCCACAGCTAGTCTCCAAAATTTTTTTTCCTCCTTATCTTCTCAGACTTCTCTCTATACTGCCTCTGGCAAAGGCTGAACACTTCATCCCCTCCAGAATGTTCCTGGACATTTATCCCACCATTTTCCTCTTTCTAGAAAGCCCTTCAGCTCCCTCTCTGCTGCTGGAACACTCTCTTCTTTCAAGATCTATGCCATCATTCCTGACCCCAAGAGGATTTATCCATCAGGCTCCACAGGGCATTCGCAAGCCTGTAACAAGGTTTGAGACCCACTGTGGAGGTTCCTCTCAGACAGAAAGCATGAGTTCCAAAATATGAAAACTGCAAACTTCAAATATTTTCAAGATAAATGTTGACAAAAGTGATTAAATTTAACATGAGAACTGGGTGTATTTTAGTATGGTTACCATATCTTGGGCGGGAACTTCAAAGGAAAAAGTATATGAGGTCTTACAGATGTCTCACGGGGAAGACTCCTGCTGAGCCTCAGGCTTGGAGGGCTCTCCCCCTCCTTATTGCTTTGCCAGCACTTTGCGGATACATCTATCCCACCACTAACCCCACTCTGCTCTGTAGCAAGTGGCCTGTGTCCACTGCTGCATCTTGTTCTTGAGGTAGCAGCCATAGGCCAACAGTTTTCAAATTAGAACATTTTACCAAATGCCCGAGTTCATGGCTTCTTTTAAAAATTCAGATGATCTGGCCACACCTCTTCCTTTCACGTTTGCATGAAGTGATAGAGCTGAGAAGTCAGGGATGTGTGGCCTCCCATTTGCTGAGTGCCTTGCGCCATTTGGGCCATTTATGTCATCAGCCTGGCAACTGTAAACCCCTGAATCTGGGGCCCTCCTTTCTTACTTCTTTGTATTACTCCTCTCTTCCTCTTTACACCCAGGACAGTGTCTAGCAAGGTATGTATTTATTAAGCAAATAAGTGATCACAAGGCTTGGAGCTTAACATCCCCAAAATTCACTACGAAAATCAGACTTTGAGTTGCACACAGAAAAACTTTACCCATTTCCTAATGGCATGACGCTCTTTTCCCTTTTCCAGCTGGTTGAGAGAGAGAAACTAATAATAAGCTATGTGGAGTGTAATTGGATCATTTTACTGAAGATGATCACAGCAGTAACAAATTATATCTGTATGATGGAGCTCCAGCATTACTGAATTTTTGGTCAAATTTGCAGGCAAATTATTGTCTTAACTCCAAAATGATGCATCCAAGGATTTGTTAACGCAAGAGTGTCAGATGCAATGGAAATGCATGATGAAACATGAACCAAAAGCAAGATGAGTGCCTACCATCTAGTGTCTCTATTTTACTTTTATTAAATAAAATTAGTTTTCTTTCATTGGATGATAAAAAAATTCTTGATGAGGTGAGAAATTTAGCTGAAAGGAATGCCGGAGAAGCCTAAGAACTGCTGATAAGAGATTTGAAATCATCATTTCAGAAAACTGAATTATTTTTTAAGTTTCATATTTGCTTCTGAGATTCAAGTTACAGAGGTCAGATTTGAGAACATGTGGAAAAATACGCTATTCCATGGCCTCAACTCTTTATTTTCAGTGACGGTTTGACCTGAACCACACATACACTGCAGTACTAACATGGCTGGCTTGTGTTAGCACAGGGAGCATATCATCTTCCCAGCCAGACTCTAAGCTCCTTAAGGGTGGGCACTGTCTCTTCCCACTCAGTCTCTTTACTTTCCTACTGCAGTGCCCTGTGCATAACTGGTACCCACATATCTATGATTACTTGCTAATAAACACACCCAACCTATTTGCCTTTACACACAGCAAAGCTTCACAGAAAGCTGTTAGAAAAGTAGCAAGCTCTAAAATCTGGAAAGGCCATGGAAAAGTGAGTAGATTTATGAGGGGAGTCTTTTCATTAATAATTCATGCAGAGAGAAAACGACTATTGGAAATAGTGCTCTCTTCCAGTGCTATGGTAAGTTTCCATGTTATTGCAATGGAAATGTCACCACCTTGGTAATGGAAAATGAGATTTATATATTGGCAAATTACATCAAATCAGATGTAGTTCAGTTTCAGAGATGGGATTTAACCTGTGAAATATTGGAATCTAGGAAATAATGAGCCAGAATGTAATAGAAATCTCTTGTAGCATTATTTTACAAACCAAGAATACACCCACTATTATCCTTGAAGCGTGATGTGTGTTTCTATTCCTTGGCCAAATAGTCATTGACACCAATAGTCATATTGCTCAGATCAATGAAGGGACATAGTAGATTGGATTATCCTCAAACAAACAAAATTTCCTCCCACCCATCTCATCCAGTCTCCATGGGAGAAGTGAATTTCCCTGCCCTGACTTTGAGCTGAGCCATGTGACTTGTTTTGACCAATTAGATGTTAGTAGATGGGCGTATAAACCGAGGCTCAAAGTGTGCTAGAGGATTGCTGTTACCCACTTGTGCTTCTGCCCTTGACTTGAGAAGAACGTTCCTTGAATAGTCATTGCCGCTTCGGTCTGGGCCCTGAGCCGAGATCTGTGAAGCAAAGATGCCGCCAGAGATCTGCACACATGTCCATTTGGGGGTATTCTGTAACCCCCCAGTCACTGACTGCTGCCTGCCCAAGGCCTCTTTTTATGTGTATGTACAGGAAACTTGAAGAGTCATAGCATCTCAGAGGAAGGAGGGGCACAGGCACCTGGGAAGTACTGTTTTTGAGGATTCAGAACATGGGTGGTTGGATGGAGAAAGATGGCTGTTGACTCTAGAATTCTAGAGCTGGGCTCTTGTCACATAGCTGTGCTCTGAAGAAAAGCTCACCTGGATTGCTGTGAAAAATTTTATCATTGAAGGAATTGAAAAGTTGAAGAAATAAAAAAATTGGAACGCTTATCAATTGAAAAATTGATATCAATTGAAAAATTCTATCCTGAAGGAAGAAACCAATGAATTATAGACCCCTCAAATTCTCCTCTTTCTCTCTCCCTCTCTTTCAATTTAGGGATGGACGCAGTATGGTGCAGCTGACAGGACACTGGATAAAGAAGCAAGAAACTTCATCCTGCTTCTGACTCTGCCACTGCCTCTCTGAGACTTGGGCTAAGTTACTTCACTTCTTGGAGCTTCATTTTCCTCATCAGTAAAGCAGAGCTGGTAATATGACCTGCCTCACAGAGGCATTGAAGGGATTTATGAAATAACAATTCTAAAGTGTTCACGGCAATGTCTGGCTCAAGCTCTGCCTCTGGGGAGAGGCCAATAGCTCTCCCTTTTACAACCTCCTGCAGCAGAAAAGGTTACATATTTCCCCCGTCTGTCAGGTAAACATGTGCGGAGCCAGCACCCACAAGTATCTTCCTGTCAAGGAAATTGGCACGTGGCAGCCTCCCTGCAGAGCTAAACAGGTCTCTAGGGTCTTGAGCTCTTTCCGTAAGAGGCATGTGTTTCCTGCAATCCCTGAGCGGGCCATCCTTAGTAGAAAGGCAACACCTCATATACTCCAATCTGGTCTTTTGACTTTACTTCCTGTTTCACACATCAGTCCCTACCAGGTTTGGTTCCTGGAGCTGCAGTCAGCTTTCAATCTTGCCCCAATAAACTTGACTCAGCAAATGTGTGCCACTTGCAGTCTATTTAAGATCTGAGTACCCTCCCTTTCTCCCAGGCAGATAGGCCCTGATCTGTCCTCTAGAAGTCTGTAATCCCTTTGAGGAAGACTTCTATTGGGGAATGTTCCTGTATCCAAGAGGCTTTTTTTTTAATCTTTTTATTGAAATATAGTTGATTTACAATATTGTTTTAGTTTCAGGTATACAGCAAAGTACAGTTAGTTTCAGTTACACACACACTCATATGTATGTATATATATAATTTTTCAGATTCTTTTCCATTATAGGTTATTACAAGATATTGAATATAGGTCCCTCTGTTTGAGGTTCCCAGGTGGCACAGGGTAAAGAATCCAGCAGACACAAGAGTCTTGGGTTTGATCTCCGGATCCGGACAATTGCCTGGAGTCCTCTTTGGTAATCACAAATTTTGTTTCTATGTCCCAACAGGTATTTATTATCTCTACTAAGATGCCATGCTCTGTGCCAGGAATGCTGCAGCAAATGAAATGATGCCTCATGGAAACATTTCATCTGGGGCAGCTCTGTCCAATAGAAATAGAATATAAGCCACATGCATGCGTGTTTAGTCACTTCAGTCATGTCCAACTCTTTGTGACCCTATGAACTGTAGCCCACCAGGTTCCTCTGTCCATGGAGATTCTCTGAGCAAGAATACTGGAGTGGGTTGCCATGCCCTCCTCCAGGGGATCTTCCCAACCTAGGGCTTGAACCCTGGTCTCCTGCATTTCAGGCAGATTCTTTACCACTGTGCCACCAGGAAAGCCCTGTGAGCTGCGTATGTAATTTCAAATTTCCTAGAAGCTAGATTAAAAAAGTGAAATCAGGTGAAATTAATTTTCATACTGTATTTTATCTAACCGAATACCCGCGATATGTTATCATTTACATGTAACTGAGATAGCCACATTCTCTTATTCATGCTAACTCTTTGGAATCTGGCTTTACACTTAGCACATCTCAGTTTGGTCGCCACGGTTCAAGTGCTGGATAAACATGGCTAGTGGCTGCTTCAGAGGACAGCACAGGCCTAGAGAAACTGCTTGCAGTGGAAGGCAATGGGTACCTGCATTGAAACTGGAATGGTGAGGTTAGGAGGGAGGTGGAGCTGGGCCTCAGAGAAGGAAGGGGGAGAGAGATGGCACGTCAATGCTGCACCGAAAGTCAGCTCTGCGTGCTGATGAGGACTGTGTGATGAGAGTGTGGAGCAGACGTGTTGGAGGAATTCCAGCCCAGATCATCCCTACCACAGAAGCATTCTGAAAGGAGAAAAGCCAGCTGGGAGTACCATGGGCCCAAACGTGAGGTTTGGCCTTTGAACATGGGTTCACTTTTTATTTACGCCAACTATTTATGGAATTTGTTTATGGGCTTCCCTGATAGCTCAGTTGATAAAGAATCCACCTGCAGTGCAGGAGACCCCAATTTGATTCCTGGGTTGGGAAGATCCCCTGGAGAAGGGATGGGCTTCCTTTGTGGCTCAGCTGGTAAAGAATCCACCTGCAATGTGGTTGACCTGGGTTCATTCCCTGGGTTGGGAAGATTCCCTGGAGAAGGGAAAGACTACCCACTTCAGAATTCTGGCCTGGAGAACTTCATGGACTGTATAGTCCATGGGGTCCTAAAGAATTGGACATGACTGAGTGACTTTCACTTTCTTTCATTTATGGAACACCTACAATGTGCCAGAGATTGTGAATATGGTGGTGAGCAAGATGGCCTCTTCCCTGCAGAAATCACATTATGTTGGAGGTGGGGAGTAGAGGAAACAAGCAGTAAATAAACAGAACAGCTTCTGATAGTGATAAATACACGGAAGGGTGGGGAACGAACAAGATGAAATGATGGGCACGGTCTGGTTGGTGGTCAGAATGGGTGGTATTCTCCATTGTCCCCTGCAGACCCGTTCTCTCCCCTGTCCTGTATACCAGGAGGCTGAACTCTGTGGGGTACAGTAGCAGACACGTCCTCTCTTTGTTCTCCCTGTTGGGTCTGGCCAATAGAGGACGCTCACAGGAGACTGAAGAGTGGGAGGCAAAGGTTAGTACACTCCAGGACCCACCTCTGACCCAGCCTGGACCACGGGTTGAGCAGTGGTTGATTTCCTGAACCTGTAGTCCCAGCTCTTGCCAAGCACTGTTGGCATTCTTTCCTCCTCTTGCCCCTCCAAGCCAGGGATCAGTAACGTCCCCCATCTGGCTCATCCCCGATGCTTCACTTTTCTTTCTTGGTTCCTATAAGTCCATCTGTACCTCTGTAAAATAAGCCTTCATTAAATTTTCTCCCGTCACTCCTCTGAGTGTTCCTATCACTTTACTCACAGTCAGGGAGGCCTCCTTGGGCTTCGGCTTGAATGACAAGGAGCTGCCAAGGTGACAGCTGGGCAGGGATGCTCCAGGCAGAGGGGCCCCAGGAGCAGAGGACTTGCAGATAACAAACCAGGTGTGTCACAGGCGTAAGAAGGAGCCCGGAGGGAGCTAAGCTCAGCAAGAAACAAGAGAGCAAGAAGAGTGAGGTCAGATTACACAGGGGCTCATGTGCTGAGGGAAATCTCTGGGTCTAGTCTGAGTACAACTGGAACCACTAGGAGGTTTGGAGCTGAAGACTAACATGTCTAATTGATGCGTTCAAAATACATGGCTCAGGACTTCCCTGGTGGTACAGTGGGTAGGAGCTCACTGCCAATGAAGGGGACACACGTTCAATTCCTGGTCTGGGAAGACTCCACGTGCCACCTGCGACTAAGCCGGTGCACCACAGCTGCTGAACCTGAGCGCTGAAGAGTAGCCCTCGCCCACCACGACTAGGAAAGCCCAGTGCAGCTATGGAGACCCAGCACAGCCAAAAATAAATGCATTTTTATTAAAAAAAAAACAGGGAGTAAACCCTTAAAAAGTTCTCATTGCAAGGAAAAAAATTTTAATATATGGCTCAATAATAATAACAATAAGATTAATAGTCAAGATATTTCTGTTCACAGGAAGAAAGAAAAACAAAACAACAAAACCAAACCCCTAAAGGCTGGGATCATATTAAAAAGTCACAGACACCAACCTGAAAGAGCTCCCAATGAACAAACTAAAACACTTTCAGCAACAAAATAAATAATAATGGTCTTGCATTTTAACCCAAAAAGGAAAATACATAGTCATGAGCCCATCCTGTATAAATAAATGATTGAATAAAGAAATGAATGGAAGGGAAAGGCTGACTCTCCCTTAAGAAGAATTCCAATTAATAATTGGAGAAGCAGTGAGGGGAATAGAAAATCACTATTAGAGCACTGCAGTACTCATTGCTGCAGGCAAAATCCACCAATATATGCTAAAATTCATGGGAAAAAATTAAGAAGAAATAGGATATTTGCCTCAAAGTATCTCATTTCAAAATTAATTAATTACTGTGGTGGATTTAATATATACCTATTAATACAAACTTTCACTGCAGATGGTGACTGCAGCCATGAAATTAAAAGACACTTGCTCATTGAAAGAAAAGTTATGACCAACCTAGACAGCACATTAAAAAGCAGAGACATTACTTTGCCAACAAAGGTCCGTCTAGTCAATGCTATGGTTTTTCCAGTAGTCATGTATGGATTGGAGAAGGCAATGGCACCCCACTCCAGTACTCTTGCTTGGAGAATCCCATGGACGGAGGAGCCTGGTGGGCTGCAGTCCATGGGGTCGCGAAGAGTTGGACACAACTCAGCGACTTCATTTTCACTTTTCACTTTCACCCATTGGAGAAGGAAATGGCAACGGGGGAGACTGGTGGGCTGCGGTCTATGGGGTCGCACAGAGTCGGACACGACTGAAGCGACTTAGCAGCAGCAGCAGCATGTATAGATGAGAGAGTTGGACTATGGATGAGAAAGCTGAGCACTGAAGAACTGATGCTTTTGAACTGTGGTGTTGGAGAAGATTCTTGAGAATCCCTTGGACTTCAAGGAGATCCAACCAGTCCATCCTAAAGCAAATCAGTACTGAACATTCATTGGAAGGACTGATGTTGAAGCTGAAACTCCAATACTTTGGCCACCTCATACAAAGAGCTGACTCATTGGAAAAGACCCTGATGCTGGGAAAGATTGAAGGCAGGAGGAGAAGGGGACGACAGAGGATGAAATGGTTGGATGGCATCACTGACTCAATGGACATGAGTCTGGGTAAACTCCAGGAGTTGGTGATGGACAGGGAGGCCTGGTGTGCTGAAATCCATGGGGTCGCAAAGAGTTGGACATGACTGAGCGACTGAACTGAACTGAACTGAATATAAGCTCTTTGACAGGCCTTGCTCCAGGAGAGTGAGCTTATCTCCTGTATCCTTGAGTGTGAGCTGGGTTCTGTGAGTCACATCTAATTCACAGAGTATGGAAAAGGGAAAACAGTAACTTTATAGAGAGAAACAGATTGACACCAATTTCACCAAGCAATGAAAGTTAACATTACCAGCAATAAGACATGTTGGTCTCCCCTGACATGATGGGATGAGAAGAACTTCTCGTCTTTGTGGTATACTTCCCCAAATCTACAGCCTCATCTAATTACAAGAAATCTTCAGCCAAATTCAAATAGCCTATGGTATTCTTCAAAGGTCAAGGTCATGCAGGACAAGAAAAGACTGAGGAACTGTCACGGATTAGAGAAGACTAGGAGACGATGAGTGAATGCTATGTGATGGCCTGGATTGGATTCTGGAACAGACAAAGGGCATCCAAATAGAGCCTATAGTTTAGTTAACAGTATTACATCAATATTAATTTCTTAGTTTTGACAACTGTATATGGTTATATAAGACATTAAAATTGGGAGAGATTGGATGAAAGGTATATATATGGAAACATTATGCTATCTTTGCGATTCTTCTATGTCTAAAATTATTTCAAAATAAAAGTTTAAAAAAATACATAGTTATATAAATATCTACATATACACACATATGTAGATTGGCTATATATGGCTCACATAATTATGAGGTTGAACCATCCTATGACCTGCTGCCTATAAACCAGAAGCCTAGGAAAGTTGTTGGTGTAATTCAGTTTGAGTTGGAAGGGCTGAGAACCAGGGGACCTGATGGTATAATTCTCGTTTCAAAGTCAGAAGACCAAAGTCTCAGTTCAAGCAGTCAGCCAGGGAAGGAAAAATTCTCGTTTCCTTTTCCTTTTGTTCTACTCATGGCCTCGGTGGATTGAATGTCGCCCACCCACGTTGGGGAGGGCCATCTACTTTACTGAGTCTACCAATTCAAATGCCAATCTAATCTGGAAACACTCAAACATATCCAGAAATAACGTTTAGCCAAATATCTGGGTTCCCTGTGATCCGCCCAAGCTGGCACATAAAATTAACTGTGACAGTGGTCCAAGATGAAAGTACACGTGACAGCAAGAAATTTACATCTAGTCATTCCCACAAGAGAAAAGCAGGAAATTTTAGTACAAATCAAGTTAGCACCCCCTCAGAGCTCTCCTTTCTGCCTACACACTCTTTAACACAGGGGCAGAGGGACGAATTCATACTCCCAGTGAGTTTCAGGACCTGAGGTCTGGCCTCTCTGGGCCTCAGTGGTTCTATCTGCAAAGTGGGAGGTTGGGTTGTATATTTCTAAGGCCTTCTGGGTTTGAGATATTCAACTCTGAGGGCAGATTTACTGGATGATAATAATAGCTCAAGCCACTGCAGCCAAGTAAAAACTTGTTCTACTTCTGGCATAGTAAGATCACCACGGTAAGAGGCAATCATAACAACAACTATAAAGCTAACACTCACTGAACGCTTGCTGTGTGCTGGGCACCGTTCTAAGCACTTGACATGTATCCGCTTACTAAACCCTCAGCACATTCATTATCAGAACCTCAGAACATCATCATTATGATCCTCTCCCCTTTAGCGATGAGAAAGCTGAGTCAGAGAGAGCTGGAGGGAGTTGCCTGGGGCTACACTGCTCAGGAGCAGTACAGTTAGCACTTGAACTCTGCAGGATTATACCAGGGTTCTGGATGATTCTGTGCAGGAAAGCACAGGATGGGGGCCTTGGAGAAGATGATGAAGTCCCAGTGAAGGCAGGGACAGAGGCGCCTCCTCTCCCAAAGAGGGAAGTGTGCATCCTGGCTGGTGTCTGCCCCTTCTCTGCATAGGACCACAAGGAGCCACGTTCTCAGGCCAGGCCTGGACTCTGGAATGGGAGCACTGGGAGAAGGAAACACAGTGACTTGCTGACTCTGAAAGCAATTTCCTTTCAGCTGCCCCCCTGGGAACAGAGGAAGACCACTCTCTTATAGGGATTCTCCCTATCCCTGCTCTATCTCCTTCCAGCCTGGCTTTTTGTGGATGATGTGGGCTCATGGGTATATGCAGTTTATTTATTTTGCTTCCTCTATTGGTTTTACAGAAATTACAAAGTGATAAATACTCAATGTGAAAATATTCAAATAACAACTAACATAGACTATACAATGGAAGAAGTGAAAACACCACCCTCCTTCTTCCCCACCACTCCCACCTTCTGTGGCCTTCCCCAAATCCCACACTCTGGGGACAGTGGCCATTAGTAGGCATTTTCTGAGGATGTGACACTAACTTTTTCTATACCAAAAACAAGCCCATGAGAACCAGGACTGTGTCTTGCTCCTTGTTGTTCTGTTGACTTAAAACAAAAAGACAACCAGATATTTCTCCAGTAAAGATGAGTTTATTCAGGATCAAGAGAGAACTGCAATTTGGGGTCTGCAACTGTGGTGAGCCACACACAAGTCCCCACAGGGCAAGGGCTTTTATACAGGGGAAAGGAAGGCAGGAGGGCTCTAGTAAACAGAGTCCATGGCTTTCCACTGACCAAATCCTAGACAGGAAATAAGAGAGGTCTTTCTTCTTCCTGTTGGGCTCTGCTGTGGTCACAAGGTGTGAGAACTCCCCTTTTTAGTCTCCCAACTCTATGTAAATGAAATTTCCATTTATTCTTTTTTTTTTTTTTTTTTTACAGTTCCCAGAAGAAGTCCTGGGTAGATGGCCAATCATGTGTGTTGAATGCTAGCTGAATAAATGGTTTGTTCATCAATGTACTCTTTTTTTTTTCTCCCCAAGAAGCAGATCTATTGACCTACTTCACTTTTTTTAGAGACCACCAAGCATTCCATAATCTAAATGTACCTTAATGTGTTTCACCATCTCCTTGATAATAAACACTTGGGTATTTCTGTAGTGTTTTTATCACAAATAAGGTGCAACAAGCCCTCCTTTCCGGAGGTCTTAGTATGTGTGGATGACCCCATCATAAGGGTGATTCTCTGACATGGAAGTGCATTGAAGAATGTGCTTAAATTCTGCCCTAAAGATGTTAAAGGACACCACAGCAGCTGGACAGAGGACAGGGGCTTGTGGGGGAGGGTGACAAGTACTTCCCGATGGGTTTAACTCAGCATCTCCTGTTCAGGCTTGGGTTGGGGCTTATAAGGAGCCTCCTTCAGGGCTCGGACAATGAACCTGCAGGCAGCTGAGGGGACAGACGAGGATCTTTCTACCTGGGTGCTGACGACTCCTTCTTGGAACTCTTACTGTCAGTGCTTGTGATTTTCAAACTACTTCACTGGATAGGCTGCTCTGAATCTTCCGACCACCACAATGCAGTTCAGTTCAGTTCAGTTGCGCAGTCGTGTCCGACTCTTTGCGACCCCACGAATTGCAGCACGCCAGGCCTCCCTGTCCATCACCAACTCCCGGAGTCCACTCAGACTCACGTCCACCAAGTGCGTGATGCCATCCAGCCATCTCATCCTCGGTTGTCCCCTTCTCCTCCTGCCCCCAATCCCTCCCAGCATCAGGGTCTTTTCCAATGAGTCAACTCTTCACATAAGGTGCCCAAAGTACTGGAGCTTCAGTTTTAGCATCATTCCTTCCAAAGAAATCCCAGGGTTGATCTCCTTCAGAATGGACTGGTTGGATCTCCTTGCTGGAAAGCTAATGCCACCTGCATCTACCGGAGAGGTGAATGACATAGCTGTTGACACAGCTGCTCCTGAAGCCAAACTCTTTTGGACTTTTCAAGGGAGAGAGTCAATAAATTCCCCTTTTTTGTTTAATCTGGTTTGGTCTCCATCACTGAAGGAGTCCTCATTAAGACTGATCCTAGGACACAAAATGTTAAACACAAGTAGAATAATAATTAATGGTAATGATTTTACTTGTAATTTTTAATGAGGGTATAGTTTATATACAGTAAACTTCAGGTCTTAGATCTTCAGTTCATTGAGTATTGATGATAAATGTATGAACACCCCTATTAAGACACAGGACAATTCCATTACTTTGCAAGACCCCTTGCATCTCTTCCTGGTCCATCTGTCCCCACCTCCCACCTCAAGGAGAACTGCTGTTTTAATGTCTTTTTACCATAGATTTCTCCTGCCTGTTTTAGAACTTCCTCTCAAGGAAACCAGACAGTATGTGCTCTTTTGTGTCTGGCTTCTCTCACTCAACATGATGTTTTAAGATTCACTACATTCTTCCAAATAACACCTAACATATTCCAAGCCTCCTGGTGTGCCAGGAACTGTTCAGTGCTTTCCATTCCTTACCTCCTTGTAATAATCTCATGGCATGTGGTTATCATCCCTATTTTGCAGGGGACCCTGAGACTTGCGGAGTTTGAGTAACTTGCTCAGATCGCATTGCAGAGGACACTGAGACTTGCGGAGTTTGAGTAACTTGCTCAGATCGCATTGCCAGTCAGTGAATCAGTCAGAATTTGAACTTGAGGTCTGACTCCCTCAAGCCAGGGGCCCAAGAACCTGGCGCAGATCATTTGGTGCTGGAAGCAGGTCGTTAACCACCTCACCCAGTCCCCTCTGGGCCTCCCAGCTGCTCCTTCCCTGACCGGGCTGAAATCTCATCTCCGGTTCCACTGTGGTGGGGGGTCACCTTCACCACTCCCTCCCACGTGAGCCAGCTTGGGGAGAGAGAGCCGAGTGTGTGAAGGTGCCTTGGCTGCCGCGGTGAGTTACTGCTCTGTCTTCATCCTCTGAGTGATGATCGTCTGCGAAGCCTGACCCATAAATACAGTTACATTTCTGGGCCTGTCTGTGGAAAGAAAGATTATCTACGGCTATAAAAAAGGTAAGGTGAAGCTGAAAAAACAACTGCCACCCAGATAACCCAAATTAAACAAAAGCCTTTCCGTCTAAGATGACACCCGATTCAGAGCGGGATCTGAGGGGACGGTGCAGAGCTATTAGACTTACAGAGCATGAGCTGGTCAGCCCAGCCCACAACCACCTTTTGGCCATCACCCACCGAGGAGCCAGCAAGGCTGCAGCTGTTAGAAAGCTCTCAGTTTGGGAGAGCAGGAGCCCTGCTCCTTGTCCTGAGGGCTTGGCTTCCTGCCACACCTTCCCATACCCATCAGCCTAGACTTCTTGAAATCAGACAGAAAGGATCCCTGGAGTTCTCTTCAAGGGGAGTGGGAAGGCAGCTATGGGCAGCTGGAATCGGGAGGAATTTGGGCCAAATAAACTGAGCAAGGAAACAGGGAAGGACAGTAACTCTCTTGTCTGCTTTGATGGACCCAGGGTATTTCCTGGCTGTGTGATCTTGAGCAAGTGGCTTAATTTCTCTGTGCCACTCTTTTCTCGTGTGGATCATAATAAAACTGACATGATCAGGTTTTGGGGGCTTCCCTGGTGGCTCAGCTGTAAAGAATCTGCCTGCAATGCAAGAGACCAGGGTTCGATCCCTGGGTGGAGAAGATCCGCTGGAGGAGGGCATGGCAACCTACTGTAGTATTCTTGCCTGGAGAGTCCCTTGGACAGAGGAGCCTAGTGGGCTACTGTCCATAGGGTCCCAAAGAGTAGGACACAACTGAGGCGACTTAGCACAAACACATGAATCAGGATGTTGTGAGGCATAATCGAGTTTATACATGTAACTGGTATGGTGTCTGGTGGATAATAGACACTCAATAAATATTTATTATATTGCTGTTACCTCCACTGTGGTCACCGGGACTGTGGAAGCAGCATTCTGGCCTGAAAGTCCTCATCTTGTCTCTGCCACTAACTGGTTGTGTAGCCTTCAGCGAGTCACTTCCCCTTTCTGAGTCTCAATGACTCTATTGTCAAAGCTAAAAGGCAATTCCAGAGCACATATTTCAGTCTATACTTCTTGGAAAGACAATATTCAAGCCAAGCTTTCCAGCTCTTCCTCCTGCTCTTCCCACTCCTCCTCAGCACCCCAACTTGTCTGAAGATGTCAACAACCCCTCCTCCCCTGCATCTGAAACTGGAAAAGGAGGGACAGCTCCCAGCCCGGTTCGGAAGACTATCCCCCTCCGTAGAAGATGCACTCTGCTGGCTGCCTCCCTTAGGATGCTGCTTTAAGTCAAACTGTCCAAGTCCCCACTCGGCCACTGGCCAGCTGGTGGCCTGACATCTCTGAGCCCAGGCTCCTCTGTGTAAAGTGGGGGTAATAGTAACAGCTACGCTGCACAGTTATTATGAAGAGTAGACGTGACTGTGCCGGTTAAAGAGCTCACACGTTTAACAGA
>SJXQ01005722.1:135476-179953 GCA_006408695.1 Aepyceros melampus
CCTGGGTTCTCCCCACTCTGTTCCCCACCCTCCCCTTCTGCTTACTATTCAGTACATTAGGGATCATCCTTCATGATGTCCTGACTTCATTTCCATCACTGCTTTATCCAGCCTTGAACTCCCAAATGACCACACTTCAGTGTGCATTCCTCCTGCATGATTTAAAAGCAGGAACAACCACAATAGCAACAGTAATAGTGATGATACTATTTAAAGGCCATTTTCTATGCCGTGTCAAGCACGGTGTTAAGTGCCTTATAAGCACTATTTCAGTTAATTTCAGAGCAGTCCTTGGGGCTTAGATACTACAAACATGACTCCCACCTTGTCAAGAAGGAAATGAAGATTAGAGAAGGTAAGTAACTTGGCTGAATTCTCTATAGCAGTGATCTTGAACCAAGGGAGTCTGATTCCGGAGCCCAGGTTCTTAACATCTGTGCATCGGTGTTCTAAAGAGTCACACGTCATCGTCCACAGCTTTCTTCACATCTTGGCTTGGACCCGCAAAGTCATTTTAGTGAATCATGCACTTGTAAAAATAGACTACATCAGGTTCCAAATGGGAACATCAAAGAGCACTGTCCATATTAAGGACTTCTATTCTTTCTCAACACTTGATTTCAACTCAACACATAGGTGTGTGCACATCCCTGTTTACAGTGTAAGGAGTCCCTCCTAAGTTTAGTTACAACCAAAGAAAACAGTCTGAAGGTCTCTGGGCTATGGGGCCCCTCTGGGGAAAGGTTGAATGGGTCCTGCTCCCTCTCTTTGCTACTTCTTGTAATTATGCAATCAGTGGCAGAGATTTTTCCTTGCTCTGATGGACGTGAAGTTGCTGAGCAAATCCTGAAATGTTGCATATCATCAGTATCCAGGTTGATTTTCATTTCTGCTGAGTGGTTTTGTTCACATATCCAGGGGCAGATGTGTGGGTGGGGGGTGGTGTGTCTCTCGGGGATGTCATCATGGGCTCCGAGTCTCCCATTTCACTGCCCTGTGGCCATTGCCACCTGCCAGCCCTCGGGTGCTGTTTCTTCCAATTAGAAGCTCAACGCCCAGAGGTTATCTGCTTAGGTGATGGGGATAGAAAAGCTTCCAGTCCTTTGGGAAATGTTTCCAGGAAGATTTAGCCCTGTCAGTTTTTTTCCATACACCTGAGCGCTAGTCAGGGCAAGAAATCGTCCACCCCAGCAGCTGGGGAGACTGAGGCAGGGGTCTGCTGGCTCCTCCTTGGCCCCTGCCAGCTTCCTCAACCCCAGCCTTTGCTCTACTGTTCTTTCAGAGTTCAGAGAGGAGCTTTGGGACTTGACTCCCAGGCAACTTCAGACTTCACCATCAGTGCAGGAACCACAATGATCCTATAGATTTATTTGGGGTCTTGCTTCTTTCAAGTTCAGAACAGTTTCTTGGGGGTTGGACTCATTTCTTCCAAGGTCACTATGGAAGGTGTGCTTTCTCCTGCCTTTCCTTAATACCTAGGTGGTATAAAAGGATGATGGTCAGGACATACTGGCCATGACGCCCGTAGGGAGTGCAGGCTGGCCTTGGATTTGCCTCGTTTAGCTTCCCAAATCTTCCCGTGTGCTAATTTCTCAGCCCTGTTTCATTATCACCTATCACCTGTATCAAAAATCTTTTTAGACATTTTTCCTTATTTGCCTTCCACTCATCCATGAGATATTAGTACCACAGATACAGTTATGTCTGTTTACATACTATATACATCTGTGCTTATGCTTAAAGAGAGAGAGTTTTTTTTTATCCCTGTCCTCCCAAGGGCCAATTTTTACCCCCCCTGGGGTGATTTTGCCCCATTGAGAATGCAGACTCTAGAGAGATAGTACTGATTAGTGTGGCCTCTGCTTCTGGTCTGTATAGGAAAAAACAGCACACCCTCATGGGGTTGTTGAAGAACTAAAGGTCATACTGCAAGTAATAAGCTCAGCACCTGCTTGGGGTCAGTTAAGCACTCATAACTACTATCACATTATTACTAGTGTTAATCATAAGAGCTAATGTTTACTGGGGAATTATTATATGATGGGGATTAGAGCTTGCAATAAAACTCAGTGGCTTATTGCTCACAGAAACCCTGCGAATTAGGGACTGTTATTATCATCTTACAGATTAGAAAATTGAGGCATAGACTCATTGTCTGAGGTCACAGAGTCCATACTTGACAAAGCCAGCATTTGATTCCATGGAGTCTGGCTCCTCACCTTACTGTTAACCCTGATGCTGTGTGCATTATAGTCATGTGAGTACAATGTTAGTGGAAACATTAGGATTAATTAACACTTAAACTTTTTCAACGACGCAAGCGACATCACTGGTACTTTGACTTCAAATGGTTCTGGCTCCTGTGGTCATCTCAGGACTCTGAAATGAACTTTCCCAATTCTGTCATTGCAGGCAGAGCTGCCTGAATTCCTGATAAGGATCAGTAATTTGAGTTCCCACTTCCCGGCCTGGGGAAACTACTCAGGCATCCCCATGACCATTTTTCCCTCTTTGGAATCAAGATGGCACCGAGTGTGGGTTGTGCTGAGGAGATGCGTGTTGCCATGGCAGCAGCTCATGCCTCCTTCCTACCCTCTCAGAGGTGCTCTGACACAGGCAGCAGTTTCTATGGTAACAAGCTGAGTGGAGGGTCTATGAAGAAAGAACTGTGTGTTCTGACATGGGGGAGTTGAAAACGAATCCTGGGCATTTGGAGGGCTACCTCACCACATGTCCAGGGTAAACAGCATCATCGCTGCAGGAAAGGTCCCAGCAAGTGGAGTACTAGAGACATCAGAGTTTTTTAGCTTATTGTCCCCTACAAGTTCACCTTTTGTCTTTTTTATATAGACAATTTAAGACTTCAGAAAATAAACTGAAGAGGAGGAGATTGTAGTTAGAGTATATAATTCAGGGGTGTATAATTCAATTCCTATGCAGGCAGTAGACCCACAAATAAACTTTTAAATGATTCCAAGCCCTTTGGAGAAGTTTCAGAGCATGGAGGGACTGATGTGCTGTCCTTTTTGAAGCTGTTCGCTGCCCAGCTCCAGAAAGCCCTTCCTGCTGACCGCCAGCCCTGCAGCTGCTGTGCCCTTTGGAGCCCACGTCTTTCCCGCTGCCATGAAGACGGGATGCTCGCCTCACCTCTCTGGGGCCATGGCTGGATGCACCTTGGAATCTTGCCCCACACATCAAGACTCCCTTTGCCCTTTGCAGGTTTTTAAGGTCACAGGAGGTGTGGGAGGAAAGCCCAGTACTCTAATAAGAGTAGGCACAGCAAGGAGAGACTCTGTGGCAGTGGCAACTGCTTTGCACCTCTTCCTGTGCCAGCAAATGGGATAAGAGACAGGGTGAGCTGGCTTATGCTTATTGAGAGCTTACTATGTGCGAAGCATCATTCTAAGCAACTGACAGCTGTTGATGCATTAATTTTGCCAACAATCTGATGAGAAAAATAATATGATTATTCCCATTTTACAGATGAGGGAATAAGCACAGAGAGCTTGAGAAACTTACTCAAAGCCTCACACTTTGTAAATAGCAGGGCTAGCTTTCAAATCAACATTAGGACTCTGGATTTGGACTGTGGCCATGGGAAGAAGCCAAATTAGTAGATGCAGGGAAAACTGGGCAGAAAGCTTGCAGCCAGAAGAGGCTTATTAGTATGATTGGTTTAGTTTGGGTCACATCTCAGTCTCCAGACCAATTATTTGGTTGATGCTTTCTTCATATTCGCCAAACCTGGCTTACCTGTCCAAACTTGGCACAATATGTAACAGAGCGAAGATGTTAAGCATTGGTAAGGAAGGTCCCCATATGAAAATCAGGGTGCTGTGAGCAGAAGAGAGGGTGAGTATCCTTAACCCTTGCTCTCCAGGATCGACAGAGAAATGGGGACCAGCCATTCATCAGCCAAATCCTGCACCCACTGCTTCTGCCCACTCTTGAGTCTTCAGCTTTAAAAGGCACGACCCTAACCCTAACCCTAACCCCAACCTAACAGCGACAAGCCAGTCTCTCCTCTCCTCCAGGTGTGAGTGGCCGGCAGGTGGCGCTGTGCCAAGCTGGCCTCCGTGTGAGTTGCTGGGTCACGCTGCTCCGTGGATACCCGTTCTCCGCTGACCTGCACGCGTTCTGCCTCATTCCTTTCGCTTTCTGTGTCTCTCACCCACCTCGCCTCACACTCACTTCATTCGGGCTCTTTCATCAGAAATGCTTCCAGTCTTTCATCTTCCCCTTCTGCCCCCCCTTCTCCTGGCATTTTCCCACCGTCATTAGAAACCGGAGCCCGGCTTCTCTGCTGCTTTCTGAGCTCTCCTTGAGGCCCCAGCTCAGACACCTATGAGTCCAGAGGCTTTTCTCGGTTGCTCTTTGAGCATTTTGAAGCATGTGCTTCAGGGAACTGAGATCTGGGGAGATGAAGCATCTCTCGCTGGGTTTTGGTTGCTGAGGGAGAGCAGAGGCTGAGAGGTGTGGGGCCAGGTTTGTCTCCTTCCTCTCAGACTTCTGAGCCTGGAGGAAGAGCCAAGCACTTCTGTCAACAGACATTTACTTCACCCTCGCAGATCTTGACTTTCTCTGCATTCCGCATGATCTCATGGGTACTTTGGCTCCTTGGAGCTCGCGCTCTCTCTGTGGCTCTGGGGTCCTAAGGTAATAGAAACTAAGGCACATTTGTTTGGCTGCCAGATCTTTGGAGATTTTGTTGCCCACAGTGTCCTTCGTTTCAGGGTAAGTGGAGAATGTTCAGATAAAAAAATGGCTCTGAAAGGCTGCCTCATGACAGAAAGGGCTTATGAAGTTCTGAACGTTTGTGTCCTTCCTCAAAGTTTCATGTTGAAGCCCCAGCCACTAATATGATGGCATATTTGGAGGTGGGACCTTCAGGAGGTCATCAAGTTTGAATGAGGTCATGAGGACAAACCACAACCTTGAGCTTTCCAGACTCCAAAACTGGGAGAAATAAGTTTCTGATGTGGATGCCTTCTCGTTTGTGGTGTTCTAACAGCCTGAGCAGACTAAGACGGGGGTGTTGACAGCAGAAGCCAAGCTTGCTCCTTTGTTCAGAGAGCTCAGCAAGACTATGCCCAAACTGCCTGGGCTCACTGACAAACTTTGAAAGTGTAAATTCTTGATTTCATGTACCAGATATGCGAGAAACATAAATTCATTACTCTTCCCACGTAATGCGTCATCAGTGCTGTTCACTAACCACTTTTGTTCTTCTGGTACAATGCAGGATTACACCATGTGAACCCTTAGAGTTAGGTGTGCACATGTGAGCCTCTTTGGGCAATACAGTGTATGCGGTCTCTTCCAGTTAAAGGCTGTAAGAGCCAGTGTGTGATTGATCATTGTCTCTTCCTCTCCTTTCATTTGCCACAAAGTTATGATGTAGGCTAGGAACTTCCCTGGTGGTCCGGTGGCTAAGAATCCATGCTCCCAAAGAAGGCAGTCAGGTTCAATTACTGGTCATGGAACTAGATCTCACATGCCATAACTAGGAGTTCGCATGCTGCAACTAAGACCCAATACAGCCAAATGAAAAAAAAAAAGATCTAGGCCATTCCACCACCCTGAGTGCCAGGGTGAGGAGACATGAAGAACACCCCCTCTCCCAAGTACACTATGGACGCATGCCACGAATGCCATGTTAGCCTGTATCACTCTAAACCACTGAGATTGGGAATCACTTACTATTACAGCAGAACACAGCCTATCTTGACTGATGGTCAGGTACTTTTATGAGTGGGCTAAGTGTTCAAGGCCTGAAGGCACATTTGTTTAATGGATATTTCCTAACTCCATTAGCCTAAAAGAGCCTCTCCTCCACCCACCCACCAGATCTTCACACAGTCCAGTACTTACTTATCTTCAGGTCTCAGCTCAAACATCACCTTTTCTTTTCAACTTTTTATTTTATATTGGCATATAGATGATTAATAATTCAATGGTTTCGGATGCACAGCAGAATGACTCAGGCATACATTAACTATTCTCCCCCAAACTCACCCCTATCCAGGCTGCCACGTAACATTGAGCAGAGTTCCGTGTGCTATACCGTAGGTCCTGGTTGGTTATCCATTTTAAATACAGCCATTTGTACATGTAAGCATCACCTTTTCATGGATGTCCCTGTTATGAAGCACCTCCTAGTCCCTCACACCTTCATCCTTCACAGCACTTGTCAAAAGCGGATATAATCTTGTTTATTTGCACCAAAATAAAAGCTCCTTGAAGGCATGAACTTTATTTTGTATGCCACAGTTTCCTTAGTCCTTAGAACCCTGCCTGGAACCTGGGACTTCAGTAAAGTTTGTGGAATGAATCAAGAAGTAAATGGGAAAGGAAGCAACAAAGAAAAGGCTTTATGTATGAGGACCCATGTCCTTTAGGGGCATTTTGGCTTAAGATACTTCTTGAAGCAAATGGGCCTTGGCAAAGTGAAACTCTTCTTCAAACTAATTGATAGTACTGTTCAGTATCAGACCTCAGTATAATCAGAATACCTCCTGAGAATCCCTCAGTAGCAGTTAATTGTCCCAGAGTCTCCCCAGTGAACTCACCCCTTTGTGTCACCCTCTCTGAAAGGCTGCACTGGCCTCTAGTCGACAATATTTGCTTCACGCACAATCACAACTCTCCAGTGCTGCAGCTTACATGTTATGTGTTGATGTCCCTTAGGCCAGGAGCCCCCTGTGGACAGGAACTGAATCATTACCCTGCATTCCCCACAGCACCAGTTCTGTGGAAGAAGTTTAGGAAAGCTGATTGGGAATGAACTGTCTTCTATTGTTCGTAATTATTACCCATGTGTTAGTTTGGTCATTGAGATGGACTGGAGTAAGGGGGCTGGAGAAGACTGCTTTGTTCTCTCCTTATGTCTTCTTTGCGTTGAGCATGTAGAGAATGTTTGATAAATATTGACTGATTTCTTTTTCCTTCATCGCATCCTACTGTGTTTTGCCTTTCTCCCGCTATGCAGAGACAGGTGCTCACAGAAGGAGCTGGTAAGCTTCCTGTAAACTCCATGATCAGGGTGTCTGGGCTTCTTCAGGAGAAAGACTAAGTTGCAGCGGGGAGGCAGCCCCCACAGATGGATAATACAGTGGTTTTACCTCCAATATTTCTAAATCCCACATTATGACACTCTGGATAAAGATTTCTGTGTCATGTTCAGGTGCATGAGACAATTTGGGAGTTATTTTGCCCAGTAAATACTAGTCAAAGAAGTAAAGGAACAAATGGTGAAGCTGAGATAAGCGGCAAAATTAAAATCTTGTCTCATATGCAAATGACATAAGAAAATCAATTATACCCAGAAAGAAACCTTCTCATTTTCTAAAACTCTTCTATAACACGTAAATATTCTTCAAATGAAATCTGAAACAAACCGATTTTCTCCTTTGGTGTGAGATCTGTGAAACCCTTAGAAGTTCCGGTAAGATGCCAGAAAGATCCCGGTCACTCCTGTCACACTCTGACAGTCAGGCCTGCAGGGCACGTGCCTGGCGCCTGCAGATGGCTGCCTGGGCAGGAGCTGCCCATGTTAGCTTTCCCCACAGCTAAGTGTCTTCACGCTCTGCACAGTACAGATTTGTGACCACAGAAGCATCTCCTACCTGGCATAATCCCTGCACTAACTAAGAAGCTGGGAAGAGAATCATGTAAATAAATACTGGGGGTGAAGTTTAATGTTCTAGCAGAGGAGAATGCAAGGTATAGTGGGAACCATGGGGGAAATGACTAACTGCCTGTTTATAGTCAAGGAAGGCTTTGAAAGAGATGCTTAAGCTAAGCCTTGAAAGAGGTAATGAAGAGGACCTTCCAGCTCGTGAGACATGATTGCAGAAACAGAGGAATGGGGAACAACAGGGTGCCTTGGAGCCTTTCTGGGAATAGCAGGTGTTCAGCATTGCTGGGGAACAGGGCAATTCCATGCTGCCTTCAATCTGTTTCTCATCAAATTTCTGTAGTCTTGCCATGATGCAACATCAATCACACACATTCGCATGCACACATGTACAAATATGCACGCATGAGCACACTTTCTGGCTTTGATCTAAAATACACTGTGTGCTTCTCCTGGTCCACGAAGTCTGTTCTGAAGCCTCAGACATATACAAATATGTGCACACACAAGCCAAAGAAATAGACTTGGATCTTGGTCCAGAGAAATGCTGGGGAATTATCTCAACAAATAGAGCAGATATGTGATTCCCTGAATAGTTATTTTGGATTTGTTGTTGTTTTGTTAAATTTAACAGTCGGAGCTCCTCCACATCTTTGTTATTAGCAAGCAATGGAGCTACATCAGCTGTTGATCTCACACCTTCCCAGCTACCAGGAAGCCAGACAGGAGCTAACTCCATCATCTTCTCCTTCTTGGAACTAGTCATTGCAAGAACCATCACAGCATACACTTTGTCTGACCAGCGATCAGGGTGATTTTGAAAGACAGCTTTATGGTTTTCCACATAAACTCACACCCTCTAAAAAGACTTCAGTTGTCAGGGTCAGTGATAGAGATCTGTATGTCTCAGCATCAAAATAAGTTCTGAACTTCTTTTCCTCAGTGTTGTTCTGGTAGACTAGCTCCATACCAGCAAAATCTAAAGGGGAGGCGGCAGTGGGGACCCCTCACAAGCTGGAGGCCCTGTCGGTCAATAGGCCCTCATTCCACTGCTGTGCTATCATTTTGGTTAGAGGGAACAATGCCTGCCTTTTAAAAACACCAGGCAGTTACTTTTGTTTTCAGCAAACCCACGACCAGGAAAGTGAACGAGCGTGGTCTGGTGAGAAGGAAGTTAATCAAATGTTAAGATTTAAACCTAGTGGCAGGCCAGGACCAGAGAGAGTGCCACCACCCAACCGCCTCCCAATCACCCTGTCTCACTGGACACCCGCTATGCTTTAAATACCCTCCAATAACACCAATTGTACTGCAAGGACTTGATAAAAACTTACGTCCTAACTAAAGTACAGATTTTTTTCCTTGAAAATTAACTGAGTAGAGTTTGTTATCTGGTGACCATCACTGTTACCTGTTTTTCCCTAGAAAAAAAGAAAGATCTGAGGGGTGGAATACATATCCAGGATAAGGATCAGAGGTCAAATGATGCCAGCGTGGACTGTAGGAAAGCAAACCAGCTTGAGCACAGAAGAGTGATGTCGATGGGAATTATGGGCAACGGTGACTAGGACATACCTTATCTATTTCATAAGTTTGTCCAAGCCCATTTCTAAGGATTTTCTGGGGAGAAAAAAGCAGAATATGTATTTTTATCAGTTTTTCTGAGGCTGAAGAAACTTCTTCCAGAGCAACTGGCTGTCTTGAAAAGGTGAATCATATTTTCCCAGAGGTAGAAACAGAGGAACTCCAGTGTGTGTATGTGTCCTTGAAAAAAGAAGGGGAAAAAAAGAAGAGCAAGGCTAGGGTTAGGGCTGGTCTGGATCCATACAGCGTTGAGAGAAGGGCTGAGCAAACCTGCCATCAGCAGGACGGCTGGTTCCAGCAGAGAGAGCTGGTGGTCTTACTACAGCATCCCTGCCGGATGCTCAAAAGGGAACTGTTTTCATTTTTTTTCTTTTCACGCTGCACAGTCTCACGATTCTCACCTTCTCTCAAAGTCCAGCAGCCAGCATTTGCAGGATGGTGATTTATTTCAATTCTGCTTTTATTAATAGCTTCCCAATTTGGTAAAATCAAATCATCTTGCTGCTGCCCAGAATATTAATATGTAGCATTGACAGTGGAGCCATCTCAGCAGGGTGTGCTCACAGACACACACAAGCATAAATTTAAAGCCGAAGGACTTTAAAATTTTACACTTTGCACTTTAAAACACATTCTGCATTTAGCTCGAAAAGAAATGCATGTTTACTATCCCCCACCTCATGGCTTCTTCCGTGTCTCTTAAAACATAAACTCACCTTCACCACATATTTTATAAAAATCTTTTTCCATTTTCACATCTTGGCGGGGGGACAGATTTTCATCTTGACAAGTCAATTCCCTTTAAATGTTTTGAAGATTTTTATGTCTTTAATAGCACATTTTGCAAAGAAAGGGATTTCTCGGTTTGTGAATAAGATTATACACTCAAATACAAAATATTTAGGTGTCTAGGGGACAGAGCTATATAGTTGTGATTGATAGGTCTTTTCAGCATGGTAAAGGGAAATCCTCTCGGGAGTTTTCTTTGTTGAAATCCTTTCTTTGTTGATTGCTTTACCTCTGGCTGAGCCCTTGGAGGAAAGCTTCCCGAAGTGGGAAGACTCACTGCCCTGTCTCCCTTATCACCGTCATTCAGCCAACTTGTGCTGAATGCGCTGGGGACCACACTGTG
The DNA here is from genome assembly GCA_006408695.1 of Aepyceros melampus. NCBI lineage: Eukaryota > Metazoa > Chordata > Mammalia > Artiodactyla > Bovidae > Aepyceros > Aepyceros melampus. The sequence goes on from SJXQ01005722.1 coordinate 145,829, forward strand.
TCCATTAGAAGCCCCTCCCCACAATTTCAGCCCAGAATGGGATTTTAAGATTGAGCTGTGATCAGAGCATCCTTCTCTTGCCCTCCTGAGACCCCCATCCAGACTGAGCCCTCTTCACACACGTGTGCATCTGCTCAGGCTGCTGTCCGTCATCTGGGCTGATGGAGGGTGGCTGCAGGGCTAAAGACCCACATCATTTCTACAAGGTTTGTGGTTATGTTAGTCACTCAGTCGTGTCTGACTCTTTGCAACCGTATGGGCTGTAGCCCGCCAAGCTCCTCTGTCCAGGGGATTTTCCAAGCAAGAATACTGGAGTAGGCTTTGGAAGAAACCAAATGAACTTGGTTCTGAGCGAACCAGTGTATTTCTAAATTACTTGTTAGAGCTTGGCCTCATAGACTCCATGTTATTAAAATGAGGTCACACAAAGCAAAGGTAATCAGGGATGGGATCTACTCAGACTGGGGTGAAAAGAGTGTCAGGCTCAGTCACAAAACTGACACCAAGAAAATAATCAGTGGTCTGCATCCGCCACAAGGTTAACCCTTGACTTTGAGATTTGGGGGAAGCATGTTTTTGTGTGTGTGTGTTCTTTTCAGAGGCATTAAAAAATTGTGGTAAAATACAGTAACAAAATTTACCCTTCTAAGCACTTAAAAGCACAGTGTTCAGTAGTGGTAAGCACATTCGCATTGTTGTGCAGCCAATCTCCGGAACTCTCTTCATCTTAGAAACCGGAAACTCTTTGCTTGTTAATTCCCCATCACTCTTCCTCCAAGCTCTTGGCAACACCTTTCTACTCTCTGCCTTCTTAGGACCATTTTAAGCGCCTGAGCTGTTAAGGCTTTTTCAGCTATAAGTAACTGAAGCCATTGGAAATGGCCAAAGTAATAAAGGAATTTCATAGGCCCAAGGGAATCCAAGGAAAGGTTGGGCAGTCAGCCACAGAAAGGCAAGAATGGGCCTCAGGGGCAGATGGAGGCCAGGCCTCAGTTGCCACCAAATGCCTGCATCCCTGCTGCCTTCTATACCTTGACGTCACTTCTCACTCTCCATAGAAAGGCTTTCTCTACACCTCAGAGAACGCGGCTCCCTGAAGCTCCAGATTTATTTCATCCCCCAGAGAGACAGTGAATGGAGAAGATCTATGTTTCTAATATAAATTCCTAGTGAGTGAAAGTCGCTCAGAAATGTCTGACCCTTTGCAACCCCATGGATTATACAGCCCATGGAAATCTCTAGGCCAGAATACCGGAGTTGGGTAGCCTTTCCCTTCTCCAGGGGATCTTCCAAACCCAGGGATCAAACCCAAGTCTCCCACATTGCAGGTGGATTCTTTACCAGCTGAACCACCAGGGAAGCCCTAAATTCATAGGGAAGACGCTTATGAATCAGATGGATCAAAGTTTCATTCCTAAACCAAGCAGTCATGGCCAGGATGATAGAGATACTATCACTGGCCCATCTTAGGTCAGGTTCCCACCTCTGACCATTCAACTATGACTATAGGAGGGGCAAGGAAGATTAAGACAGACCCCATGCATAAAGGGCTAAAGGAATTCCAGGCAGAAGGGACCGGTGATGCTGGGCAGGTAAAGCAGACGGTATTTACTAGCACGTCCTTCACTTCCTCTTCCTCCACCAGATGTCGATGAATTTCAGAGCCACTCAAGCACTGTTTTGCTCCCACCCACTTGCTGTGAAGAGTCTTTCCAGGAGCTGCTCCCTTCTCCAGATCTTCCTTTTTTACCATCAACAAAAGATGACATCATCATCTGCAGGGTATCAGACACATGTGCTCATATACTCTCTTTCTATCTCTCCTTGTCTCTCTCTCTCTTTCCAACAAAAGATTACCTGTTAGGGTCTGATAATGTGATTCTTCCCAGCATTATTCTTATATTTTAAAAAACAGATTAAAGACCAAAATCTTTTCAAAATCCCCTGCCTCAAATTCACACCTGCTGGAGGAATCCCAGGTCCCTGGTCACCCCCTCTCCTTCTCTGAGCCAGCCTGAAGCACTCCCTAGTTGGAGCAGCCTCAGAGCTGCTGGTGAGAAAACAGAGGGAGGTTTTCTCCTCATTCTTGTTATTATCCTAATTCCCTTATTTTGTGACATTTAACCAGGCGGGCTCCATCTGTGTTATATTGGTCAGATTATTCTTGCCTTTAAAGAACTGTCTCGGCATTTGAGCTTGAGCAGACTTGCAGGCAGGCAAACACTTCCTTTCCACAGCATATTAACTGAAGAGCAAACCCCAACTGTGTCCTGGGAGACCTGCATCCCAGGCTGGTTGGGAGCCACAAATCCATGGCAGCAGGGTCCCCACAGGGACACTGGGACCCTACATGGTGTCCCCATAAAACCCTGTTCAGACTGACAGCACTGGACCTGGTTCATATTTGACCTGTATTTATGGTCCGCCTTGAGTCACGTGATCCACATGCAATTGCATGACTATTAATCCCATCTGAGTTTCCAAAGACACCTTGCAGCCTGCTGCTCAAAGCCTGAATCTAAGGCTGCTGAGCACCATTCACAACTTTGAAAAAGTGAGAGTAAGTTTTTTCAAATGTTATGCTATATTCTGCCCAAAAAGCAGGATGGGATCATAGTACTGAAAATCAAGGCGTTTTCAGTATTAGTCAGGCTTGGTGCTAGCAGGCTAAAGGGAAGATTATTTATTGAGCACCTACTGTGTGCTTACAGAGCACCTACCGTGTGCTCAGAAAAGCATGAGGCTCACAGACTACCACTAGGGAGCTGTGTCCATTTTTCTTTAAGCTGCTCAAGAAAGGTTGACTTCCTTTGAGGAACCATGCAGCCTCCACTCTTAGATTGTGTGGCTTTTAAGCACTGCCTTTTCTCCAATTTCACCATTGGCCATTTGACGCAGAGCTATCCATTCAGACTATTTCCCCTGGTTGATGCCTAAAAGGGCATAGGACTCAAGGTTGGCCCTCCAGATTCATTGCTGGGACTTTTGCTAGAATTATTGGGGAAAAGCCTTTTCCTTCTGTTTGTTTTTTAGCTTGTAAGATGGTGGTCTGGAGCGTCTGGTGGCTATCTGCTACTGCTAAGTCGCTTCAGTTGTGTCCGACTCTGTCTGACCCCAGAGACGGCAGCCCACCAGGCTCCCCCATCCCTGGGATTCTCCAGACCTCCCCATTTTACAGACAAGTGAACTAGAGCACAGAGAAAATAGATAAATTCTGTAAGACTATATAGTCAATTTTAGGGAGAGCTGGGGTTCAAATTCAGACATAGATTCCAGAACCTATGCTCCACAAAGGTGCCTCTCATACAATCCCTATGCCTCGCATTATAGACAATAGGGGACTCCTTAACTCCCCATAGCTCTTTCTTCCAGGAAGAAGCCCCTTCCATAACTTTCTCCCTGAAGCAATAATCCCTGGTTTAGCATACCCTGGTTAGTAGGGCTGATCTCTGGACAAAGAACCCAAAGACCAAAAAAAAAAAAAAAAAGACATGGACAAGATATGGCAAATAGCCTACTAGAGAGTATAGAAAAAGGATTCTTAATTTGCCTTGGACCTCTGACCTCTTTGAGAATTTGGTTCCCCCAAAATAGTTTGTATACACTTGAAGGATTGAACATGACAAGGTTCTTTTGATTGCAAATGACAGAAACACAATTTGAATCAGCTTGGTTAAAAGAGGGGGAAGTACTGGTTCATATAACTATGGTGAAGTGAAGTCGCTCAGTAGTGTCCAATTTGCAGTCGTGTCCGACTTGCAGCGACCCCATGGATTGCAGCCTACCAGGCTCCTCTGTCCATGGGATTTTCCAGGCAAGAGTACTGGAGTTGGTCGCCAGTGCCTTCTCTGATAACTATGGTAAGAGCAAGGATACAGCCAGGCCAAGGAACAAGGGAACCAAGGATAAGAGCTTTGTTTTTTTTATTTTTTTCTGTGCCACTTTCTATGTATTAGTTTCATTCTCACTGATCCATGGTAAACAAAATGGTTGAAATTGAGTCTCACTTCATATTGAGAAGCCACATCATTGCCCCAATTCAATTTCAAAAATATCCTAAGGAAGAACTCCAACTGGCCTTGAGTTGACACAACTCTGTGGTTGTGAAAGCAGAGAACTGGAGCAGCAGAGGCTATCACCACAGGAAAAGGGGCACTATCCTCAGAAGAGAGGGTGCGCTACAGACAGAACAGTGATGACCTCGGTAAAGAGCCCCATGGGACATTGTGCCTGGAGCCTAGAGCTGCTGTTGTTTAGTTGCCCAGTTATGTCCAACTCTGTGTGACCCATGAACTGAAGCACACCAGGCCTCCCTGTCCCTCACCATCACCTGAAATTTGCCCAATTTCACATCCATTGCATCGGTGATGCCATCCAGCCATCTCATCCTCTGTCGTCCCCTTCTCCTCCTGCGTTCACTCTTTCCCAGTATTGGGATCTTTTGCATCAGTCAGTCTTTACATCAGATGACCAAAATACTGGAGTTTCAACTTCAGCATCAATCCTTTCAATGAGTTTTCAAGGTTGATTTCCCTTAAGATTAACTGGTCTGATCTCCTTGCTGTCCAAGGAACTCTCAGGAGTCTTCTCCAGCACCACAGTTTGAAGGTATCAATTCTTTGGCACCCTACCTTCTTTATGGTCCAGCTCTCACAACTGTACCTGACCACTAGGAAGACGATAGCCTTGACTGTATGGACTTTTGTCGACAGAGTAATATCTCTGCTTTCCAACACACTGTCTAGGTTTGTCATAGTTTTCCTGCCAAGAGGCAAATATGTTCTGATTTCATGGCTATAGGCACCATCCACAGTGATCTTAGAGCCCAAGAAAAAAAAAATGTGTCATTCAGTTCAGTTCAGTCTCTCAGTCATGGCTGACTCTTTGTGACTCCATGGAAAGCAGCATTCTACCTTTCCCCCTTCTATTTGCCATGAAGTAATGGGGCCGAATGCCATGATCTTAGTTTTTTTTTCTTCTAATATTTAGTTTGAAACGGCCCTTTCACTCTCCTCCTTCAGCCTCATCAAAAGGCTCTTTAGTTACTCTTTGCTTTCTGCCATTAGAGTGGTACCATCTATATCTGAGGTTGTCAGTGTTTCTCCTACCTATCTTGATTCCATCTTGTAGCTCATTCAGCCTGGCATTTCTCATGATGTGATCAGAGTATAGATTAAACAAACAGGGTTTAAATAAATGGATTAAATAAACAGAGCCTAGAGCTATATCTAAAAAATAAAGTGGAAAGCTGAGGATACTATATAAATAATTCAGAGAAACATTTATCCCAGGCCTGATTATCTGAATCATTCAAGGGAAATGTTTTGACCAAGACTACCCAGAATGTGGCCTTCAGATTTTCCTTTCTTTGCCCAAGAATTTATAGTACAGGGAAAATTACTTTAGGAAAAAAAAAAAGAAGAAGATATGAATCTCCCATTGGAAAAATATAGCACTCTTCGATTTGAAGTTTCTTTTTCTGCACCTCAAAAGAGGGGGAAAAAAAAAAAAACTCATGTGATCTAATTGGTTTAGTCTAGACTCTGTGTCTGATAATAATTGTGCAGAATCCTTAGAAAATACTCAAACAAGCTTTCATTTTTAACTAATTTTATTGTATTAGTTTCAAGTATACAACATAGTCATTCAATATTTTTATGGATTATACTATTTTTAAAATTATTATAAAATGTTGGCTATATTCCCAGTGCTTTACAATATAGCCTTGTAGCTTATTTATTTTATATAGTCATTTGTACCTCTTAATCCCTTGTTTATGTCTTGCTCCTCCCCCTTCCTTCTCTCTACTGGTAACCACTGGTTTCTTCTCTATGTCCGTAAGTTTATTTCTGTTAGTAATATTCATTTTATTTGTTTCATTTCTTAGATCCCACATAAAAGTGGTAACATACAGTTTTTTGTGTTTGTCTGACTGATTTCACTTAGCATAATGCCCTCCAAGCCCATCCCTGTAGCTGCACATGGCAAAATTCCATTCTTTGTTATGGCTTAGTGATAGTCTTCTTATCCATTTACCTGTTGATAGCTGCTGCTGCTACTGCTGCTAAGTCACTTCAGTCAGGTCCGACTCTGTGCGACCCCGTAGACGACAGCCCACCAGGCTCCCCCATCCCTGGGATTCTCCAGGCAAGAACACTGGAGTGGGTTGCCATTTCCTTCTCCAATTCATGAAAGTGAAAAGTGAAAGTGAAGTCGCTCAGTCATGTGAACACGTGTGAACATAATATGCTACTGGTGAAGAGCAGAGGAAAGAATGAAGTGGCTGAGCCAAAGCGGAAACAATGCTTAGTTGTGGATGTGTCTGGTGAAGAAAGTAAAATCCAGTGCTCTAAAGAACAGTATTGCATAGGAAGCTGGAATCCTAGGTCCAAGAATCAAGGTAAATCGGACGTAGTCAAGCAAGAGATGGCAAGAGTAAACACTGACATCTTAGGAATCAGTGAACTAAAATGGATGAGAATGAGTGAATTTAATTCAATGACTATTATATCTATTACTGTGGGCAAGAATCCTACAGAGGAAATGGAAAGTGAAAGTGAAATCGCTCAGTCGTGTCTGACTCTTTGCAACCCCATGGACTATAGTCCACCAGGCTCCTCTGTCCATGGGATTCTCCAGGCAAGAGTACTGGAGTGGGTTGCCATTTCCTTCTCCAGGAGATCTTCCTGACCCAGGGATTGAACCCAAGTCTCCCACATTGTAGGCAGACGCTTTACCATTTAAGCCACCAGGAGTAGTTCTCATAATCAACAGAAGAGTCCGAAATGCAGCACTTGCAATCTCAAAAGTGACAAAATATCTCGTTTCCAAGGCAAAACATTCAGCATGGCAGTAATCCAAGCCTGTGCTCCAACTACTAATGCCGAAGAAGCTGAAGTTGACCAATTCTATGAAGACTTACAAGACCTTCTAGAACTAACACCAAAAAAGAATGCCTCTACTTCATAGGGGATTGGAATGCAAAAGTAGGAAGTTAAGAGATACCTGGAATCAGTTCTAATGAGGTGGATGATGCTGGAGCCAATTATACAGAGTGAAGTAAGCCAGAAAGAAAAACACCAATACAGTATACTTACGCATATATTTGGAATTTAGAATGATGGTAATGATAAACCTGTATGCAAGACAGCAAAAGAGACACAGATGTATAGAACGGCCTTTTGGACTCTGTGGGAGAGGGAGAGGGTGGGATGGGTTGGCAGAGTGGCAGTGTAACCTGTGTGATATCATAAGTGAAACGAATCGCCAGTCCAGGTTTGATGCAGGATGCAGGATGCTTGGGACTGATGCACGGGGATAATCCAGAGAGAGGGTGTGGGGCAGGAGGGGGGAGGTGGGGGTTGGGATTGGGAGTTCACGTACACTCGTGGCTGATTCATATCGATGTGTAGCAAACGAATACAGTATTGTAAAGCAAAACAAACTAAAAAATAAAAATTAATTAAAGAAAAAAAATTGTAAAGCAAAAAAAAAAAAAAAGAAAAAAAAAAGTCTGACACATTAAAAAACAAAAAGAGAGATACCTGGAGTGATAGGCAGTTTGGCTTTGGGGTACAAAATGCAACAGGGCAAAGAGTAACAGAAGTCTGCTGAGAGAACATAGTAAACATACTCTTCCAACAGCACAAGAGATGACTCTACGCATGGACACCACCAGATGGTCAAAACCAAAATCTGATTGATTATATTCTTTGTAGCCAAAGATGGAGAAATGGAGAAGTTCTATATAGTCAGCAAAAATAAGACCTAGATCTGACTGAGGCTCAGATCATCAGCTCTCATAGTAAAATTCAATTTTAAACTAAAGAAAGTGGGGAAAAACCAATAGGTCATTCAGCTATGACCTAAATCAAATCCCCTATGATTATACAGTGGAGGTGATGAATAGATTCAAGGGATTAGATCCAGTAGACAGAGTGCCTGAAGAACTATGGACAGAGGCTTATAACATTGTACAGGAGGCAGTGATCAAAACTATCCCAAAGAAAAAGAAATGCAAAAAGGCAAAGTGGTTGTCTAAGAAGGCTTTACAGATAGCTGAGAAAAGAAAAAAGTGAAAAGTAAGGGAGAAAGGGAAAGGTATACCCAGCTGAATGCAAAGTTCCAGAGAAGAGCAAGGAGAGATAAGAAAGCCTTCTTCAATGAACAATGCAAAGAAATAGAGGAAAACAATAGAAGGGGAAAGACTAGAGATCTCTTCAGGGATATTGGAGATATCAAAGGAACATTTCATGCAAAGATGGGCACAATAAAGAAAGGGTAAAGACCTAAAAGAAGCAGAAGAGATCAAGAAGAGATGGCAAGAATACATAGAAGAACTGTACAAAAAAGGTCTTAATGACCCAGATAACCACAATGGTGTGGTTACTCACCTAGAGCCAAATGTCTTGGAGTGTGAAGTCAAGTGGGTCTTAGGAAGCATCGCTGCCAATAAAGCTAGTGGTGGTGATGGAATTCCAGCTGAGCTATTTAAAATCCTAAAGAATGATGCTGTTAAAGTGCTGCAGTCAATATGTCAGCAATTTGGAAAACCCAACAGTGACCACAGGACTGGAACTTCATCCCAGTTCTCAAGAAGGGCAGTACTAAAGTATGTTTAAACTACCAGGAAATTGTGCTCACTTCCCATGTTAGTAAGGTTATGCTCAAAATCCTTCAAGCTAGGCTTCAGCAGCACTTAAATCAAGAACTTCCACACATACAAGCTGGCTTTAGGAAAGGCAGAGGAACAATAGATCAAATTGCAGCATTTGCTGGATCAAAGAGAAAGCAAGGAAATTCCAGAAAAAACATCTACCTCTGTTACATTGACTATGGTAAAGCCTTTGACTGTGTGGGTCACAACAAACTATGGAAAATTCTTAAAGAGATGGGAATACTAGACTATCTTACTTGCCTCCCGAGAAACCTGTGTGCAGGTCAAGAAGCAACAGTTAGAACCTTATATGGAACAACTGACTGGTTCAAAATTGGGAAAGGAGGACGACAAGGCTGTGTGTTGTCACCCTGTTTATTTAATTTATATGCAGAGTACATCAGGAGAAATGCCAGGGTGGATGAGTTACAAGCTGGAATCAAGATTGCCAGGAGAAATATCAACCAGCTTTTTATGCAGATGATACCACTCTAATGGCAGTAAGCAAGGAGGAACTAAAGGTCACTTGAGGGTGAAAGAGAAGAGTGAAAAAGCCAGCTTAGAACTCAGTATTTATTTTTTATTTTTTTTTAATTTAAATTTATTTATTTTAATTGGAGGCTAATTACTTTACAATATTGTATTGGTTCTGCCACACATCAACATGAATCTGCCACAGGCGTACACGTGTTCCCCATCCTGAACCCCCCCACCTCCCTCCCCGTACCATCCCTCCAGTCATCCCAGTGCACATGTACCCCAATGTTCATCGCAGAACTCAGTATTTAAAAAAACAACTAAGATTATGGCATCCAGTCCCATCACTTCATGGTAAATAGAGGGGGAAAAGGTGGAAGCAGTGACAAATTTTCTCTTCTTGAGTTCTGAAACCACTGCAGGTTGTGAGGAAGCTATGAAAAACCTAGACAGTATTTTAAAAAGTGAAGACATCACTTTGTCAATAAAGGTCTATATAGTCAAGGCTGTGGTCTTTTCAGTAGTCATGTACAGATGTGAAAGTTGGACCATAAAGAAGGTCCAAGTTCTTTATGTGGAAGAAGTTATCAGTGATGCTTTTGAACTGTGGTGCTGGAGAAGAATCTTGAGAGTCCCTTGGACAACAAGGTGATCAGACCAGTCCATCCTAAAGGAAATCAACCCTGAATACTCATTGGAAGGACTGATGCTGAAGCTGAAGCTCAATACTTTGGCCACCTGATGTGAAGAGCTGGCTCATTGGAAAAGACCCTGATGCTGGGAAAGATTGAGAGCAGAAGGAAAAGGGGGAGACAGAGGATGAGATGGTTGAATGGCATCACCAATTCAATGGACATGAACTTGGGCAAGCTCTGGGAGATGACGAGGGACAGGGAGGCATGGTATGCTGCAGTCCATGGGATCACAAAGAGTCAGACATGACTTAGCAACCAAACAACAAATAAACTACTTTTCTGTCTATTCATTCTATTAATTTTTAACAGTTTAAAAAATCAATCACTTTTTGGAATCCAGATGCACATTAGAATTTTGTAGGAATTTTTTGTAGAATACAAATATCCAGGTATTTTTTTTTCTCCAGAGATCCAGATGTGAATCTAATGAGCAGCCATATTCAAAAACAACTGAACTATATGATGGTCTTTCACTTGTATCTCATTTATTTCACTTTTTCTATTTCACACTCAGTGATCCCATTTCCTTTAGTTTATGCTTTTCAATTTCACCATCTTTTTTGTTATTCTTTCTCAAGACTTTTCCAAGTATAATAGATAGAAAAGCTGACACACACACACACACACACACACACACACACACACACTTTTAGAAAACAGGAAAAGAAATTGACTTGTTATGTACAAGTGGTCCTCTATAAGATTCTCAGTTGTTTTTATCAGCAGAAGCCTAACATGCCAGAAGGCAGTGGGATAGTTATTAAGAATGCCGAAAGAAAAAAGAATCTATTCAAGGATGCTGTATCTGGCAAAACTATCCTTCAAAATGAAGAAGAAATGAAGACTTTCCCAGATGAACAAAAGCTGAGAGAGTTCACTACTAAACCTGTTCTACAAGAAATGCTAAAGGGAGTCCTTTTAGCTGAAACAAAAAGATGGTGGACAGCAACATGAAGCTGTACAAAAATAAACATTTCTCCAGTAAAGGTAAAATACATGGACAAATATGCAAACCATATTATTGTGTTATTATTTTAATTTTGTTGCATGGAATTAGAAATGAAATTATAAATCTATGTTGTTAGGTATGCAGCATCTAAAGGTGTAATTTGTGACATCAGTAGCATAAAGTGGGGAGGTAGGGTGAATTTGTAAAAGATAGAGTTTTTGTATATGATTGAAATTATCAGTTTAATATAGAATGCTATAACTTCAAGATGGTTTATGTGATTGCAGCAGTAACCACAATGAAAATGTTTAGAGAATATATGTAGAAAGAAATCAAAGCATATCACTATAAAATACAAAAGGAGACAGTAAGAGAGGAAAGGAGGTATAAAAATTTTTTTTATCCCCCCAAATGTTACAAGATACACAAAAAAGTTAATAATATGGCAATAGTAAGCCCTTCCCTATCAGTAATTACTTTACATGTAAATGGATTAAACTCACCAGTGAAAAGACAGAGGCTGACTGAATGTTTTAAAATAGTATCCAACAATATACTATCTACAGGAGACTTGCTTTATATTTGAGGACACAAAGGCTGAAAGTCAAAGAATGGACCAGAAGAGAGAAGGAGTAGCTATACAAATATCAGACAAAGTAGAGTTTAAGTCAAAAACTCTTACAAGAAACAAATAAGGACATTATAAATGATAAAAGGGTCAATTTACCAAGAAGATATGACAATGGTAAACATTTATACCCTAAACCTCAGAGCTCCTAAATATAACTTTGACAGAATTGAAGGGAGAAACAGCAACACAATCATAGTAGGGACTTTCATATCATACTTTCAATATCACACTAAAGGACTGTAGCTCACCACGCTCCTCTGTCCATGGAATTCTCCAGGCAAGAAAACTTCGAGTGAGTAGCCATTACCTTCTCCAGGGGATCTTCCTAACCCAAGGATCAAACCTCGGTTTTCTGCATTGTAGGCAGATTCTTTACATCTGAGCCACCAGGGAAGCCCAATAGCAGGAGATTTCAATATCACACTTTCAGTAATGGATAGAAAACTAGAGTGAATATCAGTAGGGAAAAGAGGGCATGAATAACACTATAGACCAATTAGACTTAATATATGTATACAAAAGACACCACCAAACAATAACAGAATATGCATTTCTCTAAAATGCACATGAAATATTCTCTAGGACAGACTATTACAGTCTTAACAACTTGAAGAAACTAAGCACACAAAGGATCTTTTCTGATCACAATGGAATAAAATGAGAAATTAATAGAATGAAAACTGGAAAACAGATATGTGGATACTAAACATACTCGTTAACAACAAAAAGGGTCAAAGAAGAAGTCAAAAGGAAATTAGAAAAAAAGGGTCAAAGAAGAAGTCAAAAGGAAATTAGAAAATATCCTCAGACAAATGAAAGTAAAAACACAAAATGCCAAAGTTATTGGATGCAATGAAAGCAGTGCTAAGAGGGAAGTTTATAGCTAGAGATGCTTACATTAAAAGAGGAAAAAAAGATCTCAGGTCAACAACTTTAAAGTTATTCAAGTAAAGTTACTCTTCAAAGAACTGGAAAAGAAAAACAAACTAAAGCCAAAGTTACCAAGGAGGGAGGGAAAAATAAAAATTAGAGCAGAGGTAAATGGAACAGAAAATACAAAAACAGAAAAATGTCAACCAAACGAAGAGTTGGTCTTTTTAAAAGATCAAAAAAATTGGCAAACCTTTATTTAACTTAAGAGGAAAAAAAATAGAAGTCTTGACTAAAATTAGAAATGAAATATGGGTCATTGTAACTAATGCCTCAGAAATAAAAAATGTTTTAAGAGAATACTATGAATAATATTGACACTTCCCTGGTGGTTCAGAAGGTAAAGCGTCTGTCTACAATGTGAGAGACCTGGGTTCGATCCCTAGGTTGGGAAAGTTCCCTGGAGAAGGAAATGGCAACCCACTCCAGTCCACTTGGCTTGAAAACCCCATGGACGGAGGACCTCGGTTCAGGCTACTGTCCATGGGGTCACAAAGAGTCAGGCACGACTGAGCGACTTCACTGAGTGACTTTTGTATAAACAAGTTAGATAACTTAAAAAAAATGGATAAATTCCCAGAAACACATAACTTATAAAGACTGAATCATGAAGCTTTATTTGATCGCCTACTGAAAGTTTCTTTGAGGCAATATTTATGTTGAAATATTGATGAATGAAGTTTGAATGATAAGAAACAGTCTGGCAAATGTTTAGAGCTGTAATGTCCAAAATGACCACTAGCTACCCAAATTTCATTAGTTAAAATAAATTTTAATAAGTTAAAATTTTTAAATTAAGCTTAGATTTTAATTTTAATTAAGCTTTAATTAATTAATTAATTAATCCAGTTCCTCGGTTGCCCTATTCACAAGTCAAGTGCTCAAGAACCACGTGTGGCTTGTGACTAGTATATTGGACAGAACAGATAGAGAATATTTACATCATCACAGAAAGTTCTGTTAGATAGCACTGGTATGAAGAAGCAATTTTCAGGCAGGAAAAATAAATAAGCAAAAGCTAAGATGATAATTACCTTGACACTGCTGTTTGAAAAGAAAGGCAGTGCAGCTGCGGGGGACTGATAGAAGGTAGAGATGTAAGTGGTGAGGATGGAGAGTTAGGCAGGAGCAGGTTATGTAGGCACTTGAAGGCCATGAAAGAAATCTGGATTTTTATTCAAGTTGCTATGGAAATAGACTGAGGTGTTTTAAACAGGGTGGTGACATGTTTTGATTCTATGTTCAAAAGATCATTCTAAAGGTTTTAAGATAAATAATTTACATCTCTGGTAGCTCAAAAGGTAAAGACTCTGCTGCAATACGAGAGACCTGAGTTCAGTCCCTGGATTGGGAAGATCCCTTGGAGAAGGGAATGGCTACCCACTCCAGTATTCTTGCCTGGAGAATCCTATGGACAGAGGAGCCTGGGAGGCTACAGTCCATGGGGTGGCAAAAAGTTGGACACGGCTGAGAAACTAACACTTTCACTTTCAATCACAAATACATTTTCATTTCAGTTGGGATTTTTTTCTTTGAACAAAAAATTATTTTAAAGGCAGCTTTTAAAAAATTTCAAAGTAGTGTTTTTTGGGAGATGATTTTTATTTCATTGATTTGTCTTTTTACTGCACTGTGGTCCAAAAATGTTTATAGTTGGAGAATTTAAGGCTATAACCAAGGTTTATAACCAAGTAAAGGGCCAGTTTTTATAAATAATTTGTGAGCATATCAAAAAATGTAGAAATGTGTGTTCTCTATTTGTAGTATACCAAATATATTTCAAGTTTGTCAGCTGTGGTATTCATGTCATTAATGCCCTTTTTGTGTTCTGTGTTCATTTATATCTGTGCTGGGTCTTCACTGCTGTGCGGGCTTTTTTCTAGTTCCAGTGAGTGGGGGCTATTCTTTGTTTCGGTTCAGAAGCTTCTCATTGGGGTAGATTCTCCTGCTGCAGAGCATGGACTTTAGGGCAGGCAGGCTTCAGTAGCTGAGATGCGTGGGCTCAGTAGTTGTGGTTCCCAGGCTTAGTTACTCCACATCATGTGGGATCTTCCCAGACCAGGGATCGAACTCGTGTCTCCTGCATTGGCAGGCGGATTCTTTACCACTGAGCCAACAGGGAAGCCTCCCTTTTTGTTTTGTTTAGTTGATCTATCATATTCCAAAAGACCTGGATTAAAGTCTGTCAGTACTAATATGGTTCTATCAAATACTTCATGCATTTCTAAGCATTTCTATTATATGTATTTTCTTGCTTAGTTTTTTATTTCATAAGGATTCATATATATTATTTTCTTCTTTGTGTATTACAATTTTTGCTAACAAAAATTCTTCTACCCTTTTAATGCTTTTGACCTACTGCACTCTTTAATAGCCACATATTCATAGCATGGACTACTATTAATATATTTAACCAATTCTCTGTACACAGATATTTGAATTATTTCCAATATTTGCTATCTTCAAGGTGCTTTTTACCTTTAACCCATTAAGCACTTATTTCCAACTTTTTGTTGATATAGATTAAGAAAAATATAAACTAATGTGTTTTAATGCATATATATAGAATTTAGAAAGATGGTAATGACAACCCTATATACGAGACAGCAAAAGAGACACAGATATAAAGAACAGACTTTTGGACTCTGTGGGAGAAGGTGAGGGTGGGATGATTTGAGAGAATAGCATTGAAACATGTATATTACTATACGTGAAATAGATGACCCGTCCAAGTTCAATGCATGAAACAGGTCACTCAAAGCCAGTGAACTGGGACAACCCTGAGGGATGGGATGGGGAGGGAGGTAGGAGGGGGTTTCAGGACTGGGGGCCACATGTACACCCGTGGCTGATCCATGTCAATGTATGGCAATAACCACCACAGTATTGTAAAGTAATTAGCCCCCAATTAAAATAAATAAATTTATTTAAAAAAAGACATTATGAGATAGTTGCATTAGTCATGACTGTAAGGGATATGTGTGATGTTTATAAAAATCAAGCTTTCTCCCCTCTTGATCTACCTCTATAGTTCATGACACTTGGGAATCAATTTTACTACTGTATCATTAAAGCTAGAGGCAAAATAAATTATGTTGAACAGCTTTAAGTTAAAAATTTAATACTAGTGATCAATGTATAGAATGATTCACCAGATAATTGAGAGCAAACTAAGAGTATTCAGAATAAAGGAAATCTTGCAGATGGTACAAAGACAACTTTGACATTTAATCTAACAGCATAAAGCTGAATGAGATCAGAGGGACTTTGAAATTATACTTCCATATGGCTACTGTTATAGAAAATCACCAGGGAATGTTATTGAGTTTGTTGAGCACTACTTATAATAAAAAATTATATCATCCAAGAAAGGAAGAAAATCACTGATTGCAAAGGTAGACATTCCATGCTGTAATTCAAATGAAATCACTGGCATATTTGTGACACTGCAGAACACCATCTCCAGTCTTTTCCTGTCAAATTATTAATGGAGAACTGGAGATTATTTGATAAAAGGCTGAAAGGAAGCTACTCTGAGCAAAACAAGTTTCAGTGACAGAGAAGCAGGTGCTGATGAATAAAACATTGAGGTGGTGGAGTACAATGAGATATATAAACGATCTGAAAGTGCAGCTCATGAGGACTGATTCGTGTGACACAGTCCATTCTGGGTTAAGAAAAACAAAACAATCAAAGGCTTTAAAAAGGAGTTTTCCTGCCAAGGAAACTATACATTAATTTTTTTTTGAAATATGACATTTCTTTTATAGTGATTCCTTGCCTTTGAGATGCAACTCAGGTCAATGAAGGATTCAAGATAAGAATAGAAATGGCCCTGGAGAAAAGTATCTTTCACACTTGTATTCTGGGATAAATTCAATTAAATTCTTCCCTTGGATCAAAAATTGCCGTGGGTCTTCACGCTGAGATCCTATCCTGACTATGGCACATCTATAAGGCGGGAGGAGTGCTCTCAGAGAACTAGTAGGAAAACACACAGAAACTCACCCGCCAACCAGACTGTTGAATGTCCAGTGCTTTTGGTGGGAGCATTTCTCTGACTCGGTGAAATCCATGTCATTTTGCCCTTAATGAAAGTAAATTGCCTCTTTTTCTTGTATAGTTGAGTTAGTAGTAATTTACTGGCAAGGCTTATGTGGTTGTGATACAACTTTAAACCACAGTGCAGGTACCACCCCAACACGGAGACAGCCCCATCCTCCTCGGAGGCCAAATCTCCCCATGTGAAAAGGATGTAAGCTGGATGGACTCTAAGGGTGCCTGTGGACTTTACATTCAACAAAAATAAAAGGCTCCACATTGCTTAAACAACCATATCCCCTTAAACCCTGAACATGTGCATAATAAGCTTGTTTTCCTTGTTCATTCTCAGTGTTGAAAAACCTTAAGATACTTTGGTCAAAAGGCCTTGGATTTAGTACCAAGAGCCCAGTTAACTAGTTCTTGTCAGCAATGTTAATACTGTTACATCTCCAAACAGAAACAATAAAAAGTGTGAACACGGGAATTCCCTGACAGTCCAGTAGTTGGAACTCTGCGCGTTCACTGCCAGGGGCCCAGATTCAGTCCTTGGTCTGGGAACTAAGACCCTGCAAGCCATTTGGTGTGGTCAAAAAAAAGTGTGAACAGTAGCTAACCACTCAGTTTCCTGTATACATATCTCATTTGATCCTTACAAAACTACTATTACTCCATTTTTTTCACATTGACTACTTAACATTTTTGATTGTTTATTGTGGTAAGCACTCCGAACACGAGATCTCACCCTCTTAACAGAAATTTAAGTGCACAATACACAGTTGTCCTCTACAGGCACTAAGCCACACAGCAGATCTCTCGAACTTCAACGTCTTGCTTAACTGAACCTTTATGCCCATTAGTTAGCAACTCCCAATCCCCTCCCCACAGCCCCTGGCAATCATCATTCTATTCTTTGTTACTAGATGCTTACTTCCATTTTATATATAAAGAAACCAAGGTTCTAAGATGTAATTAAACTGTCCAGACCATACAACCAACAGGTAGAGAAGCCAGAGTTTGAGCCCATACTGACTCAAAAGGCCAGCGTTTCCATGACACCTGTGAAAGGAGGTGGGCTTTTGTAAAAGTACTAATGGCTAACTATTTATTAGTGAGGAGTGTCTATATGCCTGAAACTATGCTAAGAGTCCCAACATGGCAGTTCCTTATCAAAAACTTGTTAAGAATTTAGTATAATTGCCTCCATTCCACAGAGGAGGAAACACACGGTGAGCTAGAATATCACACTGAGAATCAAGTCAGGCAAATTGACTCCCGAAGTTTAGTCACGAAATCACTGAATGTGCTGCCTCATTTCCAAGATGAGGAGGAAGGAGGGAGCTTACCTGCTCCCAAAGGTCTGAAGGCATAGTTTTTTATACCAAATTATCTCCCAAAGAAAATAGGTCACAGTGCTCTCTGACAGTGCCCTAAAGTGATGCTATTTCGGTAGTGACCCTAAGGATACAAGGATCCACTGTGGCTGAAATGCTTGCCTAGGAGCACAGACCCTTGGCTTTTCCTTCTGAATACAATGCCCAGCTGAGTTCCTTGTACCTCAAGGGAAAAAAATAGAGTTTGAGAAGTTCTAGGGCACAGTAGAGACAGAAACCCAAATGATCATAGGTTATTGAAGGAGCCCAGTGACCAAATCCTGCCATAAGACTTAGGGCATCCCCAGAGCCTTGAAAGGAAATACAATCCCTCCACCTTGGAGGTATGCAGCTTCTCATTGCAATAGTCTCCATACCACTTTGCCACACTTTTAATTTCTCAGTCATTTCTATCCTCATTCATTGATGACTCTGATAATGTGCTCAAGTCAGCCATCCTTTCCCATGGTTCACTCTCTCAGATCAAAGGTTCAAAGTGCTCTCTAAAATACCCATGAAATTCTATCCTTTAAGCTATTTAACTCAACAAGCCCCCACCAGATCTTTTCTCCAGCTTCATGGAGATCTCTAGCCATTGACTGTTATCAGTTTTCTCTTCTTATCCTTATGCCAGCTAGTCACTAAGGACCATAACTAGTGCCTAAACTTCCTTTATCTTCTGCTGTTTCAAAGCACCTACCCTGACTCCAGCTCCAGATGAATCTAACTGCTTTCTTGTGGCTGCATCTGGACTATTGGGTACCAGTGGAGGAAATAGCACAAGTTGGCTCATTGGTACCATTAGAAACTCAAAGGCCACCACCCTCAACTGTACAGAAACTCTCCTAGGTTTTCCTGGTCAGTTCATATTCTTATTATTTTCAACATTTTCTCCTCTTCTTAAATCTCAGATTCCCTTGCCTCCTTACTTTCTATTTATCCTTAAATCCAAATATGTAAATGCATCCTGCACTACTCCTATAGCATCTGTTATTGAGACCCCACCCAGAACCCTTAACAGGAGGCACACCCATACCCCCAACTGCTGTGGGTGTTGGCTGCTAATGGCTCACCCCTGCACCCTTCCTAAAAGATTGCCCTTGGTTTATGGAAGCCGCCTTACCCAGAGATGCAAGAGAGCAGCTGATGGGCAATGGTGTAGGGTTATAAAGGTCCAGCCCCTTTGCCTCAAGGGTAGACAAACTCAGCAGGAGCAGTTCACAAGCCAGACCTCCCTGAGGGGTTGGGCTGAGGCTATATTTCTGAAACCACACCATTGCTTAGCTTTTTTCCCCTTCAAACCCCAGCTTCCCATACTGCCTTTCATGTTTTTCTTGAGAACATTCTCACAGTAAATCAGTAGCACAAAATCCCCATGTCGAGCTTTACTTCTAGGGAATTTGACATAAGATAGCCGTCCCTTCTCCTGTGTTCTGCATCCTGTGCCATTCTGTCTTCCCAGGAACCTTGAAGAATCAACAGTCCTTTCTCTTCTCTTGGCTCATTCCCATCAGGACTGAAACAAGCTCAAGCTTCTTCTGTCTTAAAAAATTAAATCTTTTCTCAGCCCTACCTTCTTTCCAGCTACTGCCTTCCTCTCTCTTCTCTCTCATAGCCAAACTTTAACATTAGATTGTCAGAGATTTTACGTAATTTTTTTCATGGTTACATTTCTTCTTCACATGTAGACTATAAAGTGTCCACCTTATGGAAGGATTATGGAGAACTCAAGATATGGCCAGAAGCGAGCCCTTTCAGCATGTGCCTGACGTTCTTATTGTTATTTTGAGCTTTCCTGACATATGAGCTGGTGAACGCTGCCCCATGGTGCTGTTTACATGTGTCTCCTCCATTTCCTCACCTCCTACTCTTTTCTCAGCCCACTCCAATCTGGTTTCTTCCCTGCCACTTTACCTCTGACCTCAAAATGCTACTAAATCTAATGGATGACTTTCAGTTCCTATCCTGCTTGGTTCTCCCCCTCAGTCTTCAGTGCATTCCCTTTCCTTGGCTTCTCTCTCTTTGCATTCCCCTGTCTATCCAGCTGCTCCTTTCTGGTTCCTTTTTGACTTGCTCCTCTTTCAGTGCCCATTAAATGATAATCTGTCTCTCTCTATTTCTCTCTCTCATATCTATCTGGAGCCTTAGTTTTCCTCACTCTGCATGTGCCCTAAGCTACTATATATGCATTTCCAAGCCTTTAATTACCATCTTTATACAATGGATTCACAAATATTCAACTCGTGTCTTTCCTTTGAACTCCAGACTCATATATTCAACCGATTTTACTACATGTCCTTCTGGCTACTTTAAATATGCCTTAAACAGAATATGTCCAGAATCAAATGCCTAGTCTTTCTACCCAAACTGCTCCAGTGCCAACTTGATAGACGTAAGAAATAACACCACCACCCACAGAATTTCTCAAGTCAATAATTTATGAGTCACTTGTCATTCCTCCCCAATCACATATTCAATCAATCACAGAGCCCTGTTCATTCAATCTCTTAAATATCTCTCAGATATATCCCTCTCTACATATTTTCCCATGACAGCATGCTAGTTTAGTAATCATTTCTCATGTAAAATATCACAGTCATCTCCATGTCTCTATCTATAATTATCTTTATATCAATTAGGGATTAGTTGCAAGTAGAAACCACTTTAGCTTTTATGTATTGTTGTTTAGTCTGGCTCTTTGCAACCCCATAGATTGAAGCCCACCAAGCCCCTCTGTCCATGGGATTTCCCAGGCAAGAATACTGGAGTAAGTTTGCCATTTAATACAGGAAACAAAGAGCTTGCACAATCCTGGAAGGACTGGAAGGCTCTGGGCTAGGCTTCCAGAAATAACATCCAGAACAATAAAACAAGATGGGCCCAGGAGGGGAATTGCTCCCCTACCACCATCAGGAAGGTGGAGAGTCAGGGAGCCATCACTATAAACTCGGGAGCCATCACTATAAACTCTGACGCCAAGAACATCACATTAGATGTGATCTGGGGTCACAAAGGGAATGAAGTTGCCATTTTTCTGGTGCCATTTTTCTGACCTGGGCTGCTGCTGCCAGGAGAGCCAATGGCCATGACCAATATTGCCGGCCTCTGGACCTCCCAGATGCGTGTAATTGATGGAACATTATCTGCTACACAACCTGAGCTGGAGCCTGGTCTTCTGCAGCCTCTGTCATACAGGAAGGTTTGGGGAGGCTGAATTGGACACTGAGGCAGTCAACAACCTCCCATCTGCCACCATCTTCCCATTGGTACTCTCATATTTGCTCTTTCTCTCCCACCCCCTTTCCTCTCTGCTGCCAGAACAATGCTTTTAAAGCTCAAGACAGATCACAAAATCTTCCTAAATGCTCGCTGATGGTTTCTTATTGCTTTAAAAATATAATCCAAATCCTCATCATGGCCTGTAAATCCATGCATAGTGTTTATCACTTGCTTACTATGGGCCGGGCACTGTACTAAGTGATTTTCCTGGATTAGCTCATGTAATTCTCAAAATAAGTTTATGAGTCAGGTACATTATCCTGGTTTTATAGATGAGCCAACCTTCAGAGATCAACTTCTCAAGGTCAGCCTAATTTAAGAGACAGGCAATTAGACTTTCTGACTCTGTATGGTTTTTCCAGTGGTCATGTATGGATGTGAGAGTTGGACTGTGAAGAAGGCTGAGCACCGAAGAATTGATGCTTTTGAACTGTGGTGTTGGAGAAGACTCCTGAGAGTCCCTTGGACTGAAAGGAGATCCAACCAGTCCATTCTGAAGGAGATCAACCCTGGGATTTCTTTGGAAGGAATGATGCTAAAACTGAAGCTCCAGTACTTTGGCCACCTCATGCGAAGAGTTGACTCATTGGAAAAGACCCTGATGCTGGGAGGGATTGGGGGCAGGAGGAGAAGGGGACGACCGAGGATGAGATGGCTGGATGGCATCACGGACTAAATGGAGTGAGTCTGAGTGAACTCCAGGAGTTGGTGATGGACAGGGAGCCCTGGTGTGCTGTGATTCATGGGGTCGCAAAGAGTCGGACACGACTGAGCGACTGAACTGAACTGAGGCTGTGGCTTAGCTCTGTGCTCTACTGTCCCCATCAAGACAAGCCCCGGCAATGTCTCCAGCCTCATCTTTCACCACCACCTCCCTCACAGGCTATGCTCTGCCCAGGCTGGCCAACCGCAGCTCCAGAAGATGGTGTCCTCGCTTGTGCCTCCCAACTTCGAACTTATTGCTTCCTATTTTAGAATGTTTTCCTCCTCTTCTTCCCTAGCTCATGTCTGCTCATCCTTCAGGACAACTCGGCCAAGCACCTTTCCCCTGAGCAGCCCCTCCTGATCCCTTGGAGGATGCTGAGTCCCTGCTGCTAAGTCACTTCAGTCGTGTCCGACTCTGTGCGACCCCATAGACGACAGCCCATCAGGCTCCCCCGCCCCTGGGATTCTCCAGGCAAGACTACTGGAGTGGGTTGCCATTTCCTTCTCCAGTGTATAAAAGTGAAAAGTGAAAGTGAAGTCGCTCAGTCATGTCCGACTCTTCACGACCCCATGGACGGCAGCCCACCAGGCTCCTCCATCCATGGGATTTTCCAGGCAAAAGTACTGGAGTGGGGTGCCATTGCCTTCTCCGGCTGAGTTCCTAGGATACCATATCTTTTCTACTGGAGCATGCCTCCAAATTATCTAATAATTCTTTATTTAGGTGGAGGGACCTAGAGACTGTCATACAGAGTGAAGTAAGTTAGAAAAACAATTATCATATATTAATGCATGTATGTGTAATCTAGAAAAATAATACAGATGAACTGATTTCCAGGGTAGGAAGAGAGATGCAGACACAGAGAACAGATATGCAGATACAGAGGGGGAAAGGGAGAGTGGGATGAATTGGGAGATTAGGATTGACATGTGTACGCTACTGGGTGTAGAATAAGTAACTAGTGGGAACCTACTGTATCGTGCAGGGAGCTCAGCTCAGAACTTTGTGATGACTTAGATGGGTGGGATGGGGGGTAGGTGGAAGAGAGGTCCAAGAGGAAGAAGATATATGTATACATATAGCTGATGTGCTTCATTGCATAGCAGAAACTAAACAACATTGTAAAGCAATCACGTGTGTGTGTTAGTAGCCCAGTCATGTCCGACTCTCTGCAACCCCATGGACTGTAGCCCCCAGGCTCCTCTGCCCATGGGATTCTCCAGGCAAGAATACTGGAGTGGGTTCCATTACCTTCTCCAGGGGTTCTTCTCAACCTTGGGATTGAACTCAGGTCTCCCGCATTGCAGGTAGATTCTTTATTATCTGAGCTACCAGGGAAGCCCAAATGTAGTCATATTCCAATAAAACATTGATCAGAAAAAAATTCTTTAATATGTCTTCCTCACAAAACTGCATGGTGACAGTTACTCTGCCTGTCGTGTTCATCACTCTCCTAGGTATCTAGAATTTTGCCTGCTACAAAATGAGCACATGTAAATAGTTATAAATTGACTGATTAGAGGAATGAAAAATTTTAAACTCATTATCCAAAATAGAGTGACAAAAATAAAAATAGCTGAACAAAAAGCATGGACAAATTCCTCCTGAAAAAAGAAAGAGGAGTGATTAAGGGAAACAGGGATGTTTACAGATGTCATCAAGCTCCTGGGTTCATTCAGGAGCAGAAAGCAGAGGAAGAGAGAAACAGAGCTACAGTGTGACTGGATCCCTGCATATAGATTGGATCTCACCCTATGCCCACCTTGAAGTGAAGTGAAGTGAAAGTCACTCAGTTGTGTCTGACTCTTTGCGACCCCATGGACTGTAGTCTGCCAGTCTTCTCTATCCATGGAATTCTCCAGGAAAGAATACTGGAGAGGGTAGCTGTTCCCCTCTCCAGGGGATCTTCCCAACCCAGGGGTAGAACCCAGGTCTCCCAAATTGCAGGCAGAATCTTTATCATCTGAGCCACCAGGAAAATCCAAGAATACTGGAGAGGGTAAACTATCCCTTCTCCATTGGATCTTCCCGATCTAGGAATTGAACCAGGGTCTCCTGCATTGCTTCCCTGGTGGGCTTCCCTGGTGGCTCAGATGGTAAACCATCTGCCTGCAATGCGGGAGATCCAGGTTCGACCCTGGGTTGGGAAGATCCCCTGGAGAAGGAAATGGCAACCTACTCCAGTACTCTTGCCTGGAAAATTCCATGGACTTAGGGGCTCCTCAGAGCCTGGTAGGCTACAGTCCATGGTGTGGCAAAGAGTTGGACATGACTGAGCAACTTCACTTTCACTTTCTCCTGCATTGCAGGCAGATTCTTTACCAGCCACCAGGGAAACCCATGCCCACCTTGAATTAGATCCAAATCCACAATGTTATATATCTAGGAGTTTGGGGTCAACCAGGGAGTGTATATTTCACACCACGTGGCCAAACTTCAAAAATACTCTCTTTAAACATCTCTGTTCCATCCCCAAAGTTCTCTCCAGATGCCAAACTACTGACCTCCCCTTTCTCCTCCAGAGTAGCCCTTCCCACAGCTTCCCCAACCAGGCCAGACCCAGCTTCCTTCTTGCCAGAGGCTATCCAGATTCTGTGTGTCCCTGTCTTTCTTTCTTTGGGTAGGGCAGTGGAGTCATCCTCTTGGAAGTTCCAGGGAGCCTCTCCACACTCAGGCCCTGCTCAATAACAGTGCCTCCTTCTTGGGATCCACCTCCCATGGAAGGCAGTGCTTAGTTGCTCAGTTGTGTCTGACTCTTTGCGACCACATGGACTGTAGCCCACCAGGCTCCTCTGTCCATGGGATTTCCCAGGAAAGAATACTGGAGTGGGTAGCCATTTCCTTCTCCAGGGAGGACCTTCCTGACCCAGGAATCAAACCTGGGTCTTGTGCACTGCAGGCAGATTCTTTACCAATTGAGCTAGGGTGGATTGTAAATATCATGAGGATATTTAAGGGGATATTAAACCAGTGTAACTTTTGTCCCTGTTAATCCTTCCTTCCTGGTCATATGAGCTCCCACATCAAGAACCGCACCAGTAGGCTCTGATCATAGAGTATGTTCTGTGATGTGGCAAGAATTCTTTTCCTTCTGCTATTAAGTCTGAGCCCTGAAACTCAGTGCCCTGGGAAATAGGGTAAGTGCTCTCCAAAACAAGTGCAAAATGAATCATTACTTCCATCATAATGAAGTATAGGAAGAAGTAGGGTGAAGATGTCAGACACGTGTTCCCTCTGTCTTCCTCGCTGGGTACAAGTGTTGCTGGGGTTGGTAGAAATATCCTGTTAGGTAAGGGAGAGCCAAGATCATCATTAGTCTGGACGTTGGAAAGAATCATACTTCACTGGACATTGTGTGGGGAAAGTGACATATACATGACCACACACAATGTGGCCCAGAATCACCCAGTGTGAGGGCTCAGAGAAAGTACCCTGCAGTGGCATGCCTGGATCTCTCAGGCCTGTGTATGGCTTTCAGGAACCTGGAAGTTCCTATAAGTTCCTGCAAAGGAGACAAGGTACAGAGAGGACTCCTAGTATATCAGAAGCCTGTATCAGGAGGCCAGCAAGGCTGGGACCTCAGTGACTAGAGGTGATGACAGTGGAACCTAAGCAAACACTAGTTCAGCCATCAGATAGCTCAGCCAAGCGACAGTGAAGATGAAAGAACTCAAAACTTCCCTACACCCAGAAAGGAGGCAGGGAAAGGGGGTAGGAAGAAATGGCTTTGAATTGACCAAATATTTACCTACTAGAGACTGTTCTAAACCAAAAGAGACTCTTTACATGACTCAAGTTGCAAAAACCATTATTTAGCAAGTTTTGAGTGTTGTTGGCTGCCTCCTGCCCTCTGCCCACCCTCTAGTCCATTCCCAGCAGAGAAGGCTGGAGAGCTATGAGGCCTGACAGCCCCTGGGCAGCTGACCTAAGAGAGACCTCACCCTTCAGGACAGAGGCATCCATATGATCGCAAGAGGGATTCTGAGGGGTGCCATGCTGGAGCACACCTCCTGACTTTACCTGAACGCTCTCGTTGTTGTCTGTCCCTCAGATCTCTCAATGCAGTTGCTGCCTGTAGCTGGAAGGATGAAAAAAAAAAAAGCCCAATTACATTTTGAAACCCATTTAATTGTTTCTTGCAGTGAGCCCCCCTCCCAGGAGATGACGAGGAGGCAGCCACTGCTATTTCACGTGGAAAACGCAGCCAGGGAAAGGCACCCAGAGGAACAGGGTGAACGTTTTGGAAGGCTACCCAGCTGCAGCCTGTCTGCACGCTGATTAGAGCATGGCATCAGTGAAGACAAGTTAAGCAAGAGTGAGGAGCCCAAGCATGAGTTTCGTTTGAATGCTATTACCATAGTCTTTTATTGTGGACTTTACAGAATGGTGGGTGATGGGATGGGAGGGCGAGGGTCCAGTGTGGAAGGGTTGAGCTTCTGGAAAAATGAAATTGCCAGGAGCAGTGGCTTTGGAAACACCACTTCAGCTGTTTAAATGCTATGGTTGGTTGTACAAGATGATCGTTATCTCGAGGTCTAAATTCTGCTGATTCAATTGCTCTTATTCGGATTTTCGAATTATTCCTGACAAGATAATAAGTCTCTTTCAAAACATTAAATTGGATAAATCTCCCTGCTGGAGGTCTCCAGTTCGATTTAATTTTCTGCAGATATTCTAAGGATCTAATGGGAAATCAAAATGAAAGGGCTTAATTGGAATTTCTCTAATTCCCCAACAGGAGGTCTTTAGAACGTGAAGACAGTGGGCAACAAATGTTTATTCTCTCTCTCTCTCTGGATCTCTCTCTCTGTAAGTTCCACTCCTGACCTTTAGACCATCTTGTTAAACTTCCGTCCATAGAAGGCTAAGTACTAATCACAGAGCTTGATTTTTGTGACCAATTTTAATACATTCCCCAGTTTTCTTGAGAACTAGTAAGGCTGCACACTGTGTCTTCAGCTGAGTTACATGGACACAGCACATCAAATGGGAATTTTCAGAGCTGCAGTTCTACAGAACCTGGAGACCTGAGAACTGAGCTTGTAAAGTCTCCTGGAAAATGGTAGACCAAAATTCATTTCTTTGTTTCTCAGCAACTTCCTTGGAGAAGGCACCCCACTTCAGTACTCTTGCTGGAAAATCCCATGGACAGAGGAGCCAGGTGGGCTGCAGTCCATGGGGTCACTAAGAGTCAGACACGATGAGCGACTTCACTTTCATTTTTCACTTTCATGCATTGGAGAAGGAAATGGCAACCCACTCCAGTGTTCTTGCCTGGAGAATCCCAGGGACAGAGGAGCCTGGTGGGCTGCAGTCCATGGGGTCACTAAGAGTCAGACACGACTGAGCGACTTCACTTTCATTTTTCACTTTCATGCATTGGAGAAGGAAATGGCAACCCGCTCCAGTGTTCTTGCCTGGAGAATCCCAGGGACAGAGGAGCCTGGTGGGCTGCAGTCCATGGGGTCACTAAGAGTCAGACACGACTGAGGGACTTCACTTTCATTTTTCACTTTCATGCATTGGAGAAGGAAATGGCAACCCGCTCCAGTGTTCTTGCCTGGAGAATCCCACGGACAGAGGAGCCTGGTGGGCTGCTGTCTCTGGGGTCTCACAGAGTCGGACACAACTGAAGTGACTCAGCTGCAGCAGCAGGAGTGGCAGCTTCCTTAGAGAAACAGCTTTGGGTGTTGTTACCATCTATGCTAGGCGCTAACCATTACCCTTTACTGAGCATCTACTCCATGCCAGGCACTTGGTTAAGTCTTGTACGAGTGTGTTTTGTTTAATCCATCTCCACACAATATCCCAATGAAGCAGGTGCTACAGTTACCGCCCCCCCCCCCATTATGGATGAGCAAGTAGGCTCAGAGAGAAGTGATTTATCCCAGGCCATACACTTAGTAAACAGTCTGTATATAGGGAAGAGGGTAGACTTTTGAATCTCAATCTGTCTGCCTCTCAAACTCACACTCTCATTATCCCAAGAATAGACCATCAAAGTTACACAAAAATTGCCTTTAACGAGGTTCCGGGAGAGGATTATTGACTTCAAATAACAAAGTCATCTGTTATCTTGTCAACACATCCATCATAGAACTAACTCTTCAGTCGCTTTCAGGACCTTTTACAGAGATGGACAAAGAGGCAGGAGAGAGAATGGGACATAATTTCCTCACCAAAGTTGCTGTCACCTAGGCAGGAGATTGACGAGACAGTAACTCCTCCATGTTCTGAGGATTCAGGAAGAAGACAGAGGAACCACGTTAGCTTTGCTTGGCAGACAGCCCACCTCATTAGAGGTGACATTGGCACTTGAATGGTCCTGGGACAAATAAGGAGGAAGTGCTTCACCAGAGAACCCCATCAACAGACAAAAGAACACCTCCGCATGGGCTTTAGTCTGGTCCCTGCTAGCTACCCGAGCTGACAACTCCACCCCCAGATGACAGATGCTCCTGTCACCTAGTATTAATGGCCCTCCCAGATTAATAGAGCCACGAGGGTAAAGACCAACCAGCAACTGCTTTGAATGGTAATTTTCCATGTGGACTTTGCTCTTGCCCTATCACTTCTTGACTTTTATCATCTGCCATGATGATACTGCAGAAAAGGATGCGCTGGCCAGGACACTCTTTCAGACTGGGCTTGCTCACAAAACTTCACAATAAATACAAAACAGCCTGTGCCCTGGGCTTTTAAATCTGCAGGAAAGGAGTTCAGTGACAAAGGATGGAAGGAGCTTGATTTGACTTAATCAGCACAAAAACTTTCAAAATGAGGAAAGTCGTGTGGAAATTTCAATTAAGGTCATAGGAACTTTCCCATATATGGGTGACTAAGACCTTGGAGGGCGTAGCATCAGCATCTGGAATTGTTAGGGTAGAATTCTCACCCGCTGCCCCCTCCCCCGAGTACCTCCTATCTGTCCACAGTCCCTTCCCTCTCCACTCCTGCCCTATACCCTGATTTTCACTCTCCAGTTGCTACAAAGGCATTTGAGATGCAAGTAAGTGAAGGGAAGTCCACTTGGAAAGTTCAACTCCAGGGTCTAAAAGCTCTTTAGTGGAGGATACTGTTCCTCCTCATTTTCAATGTGTACCCAAAGAGCAAGTAGAGAATATATAATTTAAACAATGATATCACAGCAAACAGGGAAGGGACTCTGAGGGAAGGCCCTGTCACTTACCTGGGGACTGTGACACTCTGTGGTGAGACTTGATGTCACTGGCACTCAGATCTTGGTGGATCAAACTCATGAGCCATATTTTACTTTTACTTCTGACTACTTTCCAAAAGATGTGAGGTGTCTTACACCAAAGACACATGTCCATTAAGCCTGTAAAAACAAGACTCAGATGATAAGAAACAAATATTGAAAGAGACAAAGCAGAAAATATTATTGTAGAGACCTAGGCTGGAGAAGACCCTTGAGAGTGCCTTGGACAGCAAAGAGATCAAACCAGTCAATCCTGAAGGAAAATCAACCCTGAATATTCATTGGAAGGACTGATGTTGAACTGAAACTCCAATACTTTGGCCACCTGATGTGAAGAGCCAACTCATTGGAAAAGACTCCCATGCTGGGAAAGATTGAAGACAGGAGGAGAAGGGGATGACAGAGGATGAGATGGCTGGATGGCATCACCAACTCAATGGACATGAGTATGAGCAAACTCTGGGAGATGGTGAAGGAGAGGGAAGTCTGGCGTGCTCTGTAGTCCACTGAGTCTCAAAGAGTAAGACACACTGATAGACAAAACAACAAAGACTTGAATAAGTACAAAATGTTATTTTGAGCCTCCTGACATCCAAGGTGAAAGAGAACCATGTCAAGGTACATATTTTTTCAATACCTGAAATTTAAAAGCACACTTAATTTGTCAGGGGGTGTGGATTACTCGGTTTGCTCTGTTTGGAGGTTGCCTGCCACATCCCAAGAGAAGGCTGGACAAAGAAATGATACCATGGTGATGGGAGGGCAAACTCTCGGCCTTAAACAAAACATTGTGGCCATGGCAATATCCTTTCTCACATTAAAACACCCTCTGGTCATTCTCCTGGACATCTTCTATGCATTTCTTGGCAAATACTTGGTAGGGTTCTGCATGAGAATTAACTTTGTTAAAATACTTCCTGCAGGAATGCATCAACAGCTGTCTTGCAACAATAACCAGAGTTTGCTTCTGAGCTTTGAGAGGAGTAAGAGGAGACTAGTTACTATCTCCAAAGGTCTGGTTACAAGAGGGCATGATGGCGCTCCAGAGGCACAGACATGGCAGAAGAACCCCTCGGTTCTCAGTCGCCAAGTCATATCTGACCCTCTGTGAGCCCACTGACTGCAGCACGCCAGGCCTCCCTCTCCCTCACCATCTCCTGGAGTTTGCCAAGTTCGTGCCCATTGAATCTGTGGTGCCAAACCACCACCTCGTCTCTATTGCCCTCTTCTGCTGCCTTCAATCTTTCCCAGCCTCAGGGTCTTTTCCAATGAATCGGCTGTGTGTCACCAGATGAGCTCGTTCCTGTCTCCGAGCTGCGCTTTCCCCAGCTGTACCACAGGAGTTCTCAACTCTGGCTGCACATTAGAATCACCTGGGGAGCTTTTAAAGCTGCCCATGGACGGCTTCCTCCATAGACAAAACTAATGATCTGTACTTTCCTAGGGCCCAGGTATCAGTGCGGTGAGAGCCACTTCAGAAGATTCATGTAGAGCCAGGACTGACATCACTGGGTGATCTCTAAGAGACCTCTCCAGATCCATGCTTCCAAACAGACATTCCTATTTTGAGGGATGCCTCAATTTATGTTTCCTCTGGGTGTGGAGCGTCTTCTCACAGAGTCAGCTAGGTTAAAAAGAACAAACTAGAAAGGTCCTTATAAATCATGCAAAATGAGCTGCCTGCTTCTGCAGCTGCAGGACAAAAATACCTCGGTGCACGTGGTCTATTTCCTCCTCCTTACTGGCGGTAAACAGCAGCCCTCCAACACAGAGCATGCGTCGCATCATCTGTGACCTCGATCTACCTTTCTGTTTCTTCTTCTCCCTTTTACCTCCCTTCACACTCCAGTCTTTCCCTAGTGTATAGTGACAAAGAGTTGATAGCAAACTCTAACCCTCAAGGATTGGCTGATTAAACACGGATAAAACACCAAAGCGTTACTTCAACTCGCATTTCAAGTAGACATTAACTCAGCACCTATGTGGCAGAGGCTGGGTTAGTCATGTTAACTGCCTCTTTTTAAGCATTTGATTGGCATTTGTACAGAAGGAGAGATCCCTCTCCCCTCTACATCACCATTTAAAGGAACAGCAAGCATAAGCCAAGCCATAGGGTTGGGAGTACGCTGCACAGGAGATGCTTGGGGACTGGCCTTAAAGACTTGCCTCTTCTGAGGGACTTGGTGGAGAGCTTGAGGGTGGAGCCTAACAGATGGTCCTCTCCAAGGAATTTGGCAACCAATGGCTTCACCTAAGAACCAAATCGTCACAGCCATGGTTGACCAGCAAGCTAGTATTCCTGGCCTTTACTTGCATTTCTCAAATAATCTGGTCAGATTATACCCTAACTCCCATCCGTTGGCCCAAGATGGAAGTGTGTTAATATTTTGCCAATGCAAATAAAATAACATAAATAATGTTTATATCCTGATACTGTAATCAATTATTCCCATTGCTGCTGCTTAATTGCTTCAGTTGTGTCTGACTTTTTGGGCATCCCTATGGACTGCAGCCCACCAAGCTCCTCTGCCCATGGGATTCTCTAAGCAAGAATACTGGAGTGGGTTGCCATGTCCTCCTCCAGGGGATCTTCCCAACTCAGTGATAGAACTGGGGTCTCCTACACTGCATGCAGATTCTTTACTGCTGTGCCAGGAGAGAAGCCCCACAATTTTAACACCACCCACCAAATCGACTTCTAACAAAACAGAATAAATACTATAAAAACAATTTCTGGCAAGAGAGTTCGCTAACACAGAATAAACATTAAGTTATTGAGGGAATTATGGTTTTAGTATAGAATATAAACATATAACACTCTGATAAACTGAAAATAATATAGTTAACAAAAATTGAGTGGAGGAAGGAGGCAAAAACATAAGCAGGATAATAATCAACTCACCTATCACAATAAAGATCAAAAGTTACCTCTAAAACTGAAACGGAATTAAAACAGAGTAAACCCTTAAAGATTTCATAACATATGTGTTCTTGACCATAGAGGAATCTTTTGGAATTTAGTGAATCTTTGGAGAATTAATGACACCTATAGTAAAAAGCGGAGAAGGCAATGGCACCCCATTCCAGTACTCTGCCTGGAAAATCGCATGGACGGAGGAGCCTGGTGGGCTGTAGTCAATGGGGTCGCTAAGAGTTGGATACAACTGAGCGATTTCACTTTCACTTTTCACTTTCATGCATTGAAGAAGGAAATGGCAACCCACTCCAGTGTTCTTGCCTGGAGAATCCCAGGGACAGGGGAGCCTGGTGGGCTGCCGTCTATGGGGCTGCACAGAGTTGGACATGACTGAAGTGACTTAGCATAGTAAAAAGTGTTAATAAAAGTTTGATAAGTCCTTCAATTTCTGTATCAGTTTCTTTCTCTTATATTAAATTCAAGCAAAGTGTAAATATTTTTATTTTCTCAAAAATATATTCTCACAGATTTCTCTCTCCCTGCACCACATACAGATATATTTGGAATCATGTTAACTGAGTGTTAATGTTCGTTATTTCTAGGTACTGGTGCCTAGTTACTTTGTTGCTTCAGTATTTGTTCTTTTCTGTCTTGTTTGCATTTTTTGCCACAATCATATAATATGTTTAAAGAAAAATAAAATTATGATTTGAAAAAGTCAGCAACTGATCCTGAATGGTTTCAAGATGAACTCTGAAATTCTATGTATATCTGTGTACATTTTTTTGAAAAGTATGTTATTTGCTCACCCAACAATCAAAAATGTTTATATTCCAGCATGCAGTTCTGTGCTTTCTGAGTTTCTTCTGCCTTTGGTTTTTAAGCTTCTGGCTAATAATAGAGCTGTCCTTGACTGTCAGCCAGATATGAGGAACTAACCAAGAACTTTATTATTTTTTTGTTTCTGCACAACTTTATAAGATAGATATTGTCACTTCCATATTGTGAAGAAGAAATGAAAATCAGAGATGCCCAGTCACTTGCCCAGGGTCACACAGCAATCAGAAGTAGACTTTGTCATCTGAACTCATCTCTGCCTGGATCTGAAGTTTGATCCACCACATTCATCTCCCTCATCAGATAAATCATCAGAAGTCATCTGTTTACTACTATTTGAGGGCCTACAATTAGCTGGCACATCCCAGGTGCTGGGGACACAGAAACAAACACTGAACAAAAATCTCTGCTTCTTTGAAACTAATAGTCAGAAATAACTAAACACAGATTTTAAATATGCTTATGTTATTTCCTTTGATTGTTATGACAATCCTGTGAGGCAGGCAGGTAAAGCAACCTCTGCTCTATAGAGCCAACTAAATCTGGGAGAAAGAGTTAAGTGAATTGTATAGCTATTACAGGATACAGCCAGAATATCAAACCTGTTAAGACTCTGAGTCTCATCTTTAAGTTTTAAAATATCTATATATTCTAAAACTAGACCAGATTCTAGTAGTAAATGGGACTCCTAGGTGGTATTAGTGGTTGAAAAAACAACTCACCTGCCAATGCAGCAGGCACAGAGACATGGGTTCCATCTCTGGGTCAGGAAGATCCCCTGGAGAAGGGAATGGCAACCCACTCCAGTATTCTTGTCTGGAGAATCCCATGGACAGAGGAGTCTGGCAGGCTGCAGTCCATAGGGTTGCAAAGAGTTGGACATGAATGAAGCTACTTAGCACACACAGTATGCATGCTAGTAGCAAATAGTGGTAGTGACAGAATATAAAGATTAAGAGTAAGTTTTGTCCTCAGTCTTACTTGATAAAGGTCTTTGGACATTGTGAAACAGACTGAGTTTTTCCTTACCTCACTCTCATGTTCCCTTTCAGGGTCCTCTCCATTCCCAATGCTGTTGATTTGTCACCCATTTTCCTCTACTTGCCCCAATGATTTAAACACAATATGAGCAACCTAGATAGTATATTCAAAAGCAGAGACATTACTTTGCCGACTAAGGTCCGTCTAGTCAAGGCTATGGTTTTTCCTGTGGTCATGTATGGATGTGAGAGTTGGACTGTGAAGAAGGCTGAGCGCCGAAGAATTGATGCTTTTGAACTGTGGTGTTGGAGAAGACTCTTGAGAGTCCCTTGGACTGCAAGGAGATCCAACCAGTCCATTCTGAAGGAGATCAACCCTGGGATTTCTTTGGAAGGAATGATGCTAAAACTGAAGCTCCAGTACTTTGGCCACCT
>SJXQ01005722.1:179962-224579 GCA_006408695.1 Aepyceros melampus
GAAGAATTGATGCTTTTGAACTGTGGTGTTGGAGAAGACTCTTGAGAGTCCCTTGGACTGCAAGGAGATCCAACCAGTCCATTCTGAAGGAGATCAACCCTGGGATTTCTTTGGAAGGAATGATACTGAAGCTGAAACTCCAGTACTTTGGCCACCTCATGCGAAGAATTGACTCATTGGAAAAGACCCTGATGCTGGGAGGGATTGGGGGCAGGAGGAGAAGGGGACGACCGAGGATGAGATGGCTGGATGGCATCACGGACTCAATGGACGTGAGTCTGAGTGAACTCCGGGAGTTGGTGATGGACAGGGAGGCCTGGAGTGCTGCGATTCATGGGGTCGCAAAGAGTCGGACACGACTGAGCGACTGAACTGAACTGAACTCTCCATCTTCCCTCTCTGCTTCCACTCCCGAAGCGTAGGACTCAGCTGCTAACTTGCAACACAGCTTTTCCATGCAGTCACTGGTCACTGAATAACTAGAGGATGCTGAGCATGATGGCAAGTATGCGAAGGCATATATGTAAGGAATATGACATAAGGTCTCTCCCAACAGGGGCTTGCATTTTAAATTGTTTTTTTTCAAGTTTTAAAGTATTTGTTTATTTATTTGAATCTGGAGTCTTAGTTGCAGCACTCAGGACCTTTCGCCGCAGTGTAAGCACAGGCTTCCATCCAGCTGTGGCTTGTGGGCTTAGTTGCCCTGTGGAATTTGGGATCTTAGTTCCCTGACCAGGGATCGAACTCATGTTCCCTGCATTGGAAAGTAGACTCTCAACCACTGGAACACCAGGGAAATCCTAAACTTGGATTTTTAAACCTCAAAAGACTTTAAGAAAAAAAAAAAAAATGGATCTCAAATGGGGATTTTCAGGTATACTTTAAATGGTATATTCCACTGGAGTCATTGATAAATTTTTTGAGAACTTGCTATAAATGAAAATTTCTACATTCCACTTTCAGAGAATCTCTAGTTCTGGGGTGATAGCCAGGAATCTGCACATTTAGCAAGCTTCTCAGGGACCATGCACCACAGTTTCGGAAAGCATTTGTGTATGGAGAGAGTGCATCGAGTAACCACTCCAAGAATCCCTACATCATAGTTACACTCACAGTACCTCTGTCAAAGCATGTACCAAACTCTGTTGCAATTGTCTGTCTGTGTCTATGTCTGCAACCAAACAGTGGAACCCATTCCTATTCATCTCTGCAGCCCTAGTCCCTGGTTCACGGTACCCTACCCAGAGACACTCCATAAATATTTACCAAATGTATGAAGACAGGCTCAACTCTGCATTAGTCATACACACACACAGGCACATCTCATTACCCACTGTATTTCCATGGAAAAAGCTGATCCTACCTCTGCATCACTACATGGCTCCCGGGGTGAACACTAGCTTTTACAATATGCTAAGAAAGAAGGTTTCATAAAACCATAGTGGGCCTAGCAGCTGGAGAAAAACAAAAAGGCATATTACAAGAAGAGATTTAAAGTCCTGATGTATTCCCACAGCCATCTAGCAAATAAAGGTGGTATGAAACCTGCAATAATGAAATTGAGCATCTTGTTGAAGATCACAGAGCAAGTTGCTTAGATCTGAATCAGAACTATAGTTTTTCCTTACATGGCCTTATTGCTCTGGTCAAACCTAAGAAATCCAAATATCTTTAATCTTGCACCACTATCAATCAAAATATAATAATATATTAGTAAACTTAGCTTTTAATATTGTAATACAATTAATATTGTCACTAGAATTTCTGGTTCTGTGTAGGAATGGATCCTCTTGCAAACGCTTCACCCTGAGAACCCCTGGACTGTATCAGCCCTCTTCATTAAAATAAGAAAATCTAGTTTTCTGACCAAAGGGGAGGGAAGCCCATCTTAATATGCAGAAAGGAGAGAGAAAAAATAGAAAAGAGAGAGGAGGGGAGGCAAAAAGCAGGAGAGAGGGAGAGAGAAAAGAGGTGAGGAAGGAAGGAAGGCGTGAAGGAGGAAGCAAAGAAAGAGGTGGAGGGGAGAGGAGGGAAGGGATGGAGGGAGGGAGTTCTGAAGCCACACAGATTTTGATTTTTTAGAATCCGACTGCATTATATGTACAAGGATCATCTTATGATATTGTTATTCTAACTCACAAGCAACAAGCTTGGGTTAGTCAAAGGGACATCAAGATCAGATTTGTGATTTCCAACACTTCCCTCACTCCAATTTACAGTTTAGTGGCTTTGAGAAACACAGAGAGCAGCAATGTCCCTCCTCTGTGGCTTCCCTGATGCCTATGAGAGCCCATGAATGTGTTTGTGGCCCATAACTCCTTAGTCCAGAAAGCATAGAGCAGCACTGTTTGTTTTTCACCATTTAGTTTTCCAGGCACTTGGCTGAGCCCCCTGCACAACGCAGCCCTGATAACAGAACAGATAAGATACTTATGATGCCTAAGTTGAGACAATCCATTTGTGAACATGCCAGAATTTGTCTTCATAGAACTAAATAAGGTCGACACTACTGTGAGTCCAGAGAATCTCTATGAGTGCTGAAATTTTAAAATATTTGCTCTGTGTTTCACACATTTGTAAAGAACTTTAAGGGTCATCTACTTCAATCTCCAAACTATGAATTAATACTAAAACCCAAGTTACTTTATATTTTGGGTGATGGGGAGAGGGGCACTGGATTTCTTCATCTGTAATATGAGAGGAATGGACTAGCCAAAGTCTAAGATCATTGTGATTCCACATCTCATAAATCAACCAGAATATCTATA
The DNA here is from genome assembly GCA_006408695.1 of Aepyceros melampus. NCBI lineage: Eukaryota > Metazoa > Chordata > Mammalia > Artiodactyla > Bovidae > Aepyceros > Aepyceros melampus. The sequence goes on from SJXQ01005722.1 coordinate 182,731, forward strand.
GTCGGTAAGCAGTCACAGACTCCCTGGTGCATGGTCAAACATAATGAATAAGAAAATACAACTATGGCTCCCTTCTGACCTTCTGAATATCAGCTGACAAATGCTAACTTAAATTTGAAGTATTTAGTGAAAATGTGATCTAGTCTGGAAGATATGTCTACTACATTGTGGGGAAATTAACAAGACAGCACCAGCCAGGCTCTCTAGCCCTGTGTTCTGTACACAATGACTTTGCATGATTATGTAACAGCTGAGATCACTTATAGCGCTGTGCGTGCACATCGCGAGGTACTCGCTTGGACACAGTCTACTTTTGTTATATAAACTCCACCTGAAAAACCCTGGAGGTTGTGTGCAGTACACCTGTACAAGCATCTCCATGAAAGCCCTGGCTGCACTGGGGCTGCGCTGGAGTGGCATTACGCTTATGCTATGAGAGATCAGGTTATGGCTACTGTTTGGTTATGTTATGACTGCTGCTGTGGCTTCTGTGTCAGCCAGGAGAGAGGCTGCGTTATGGCCACCATGCCAGCCAGGAGAGAATAAATGTGCCTGCATTTCCTACAGATCCTTGCATCTTCTTCCAGCCTCTTAGCTCTGGCCTTGCCTCTACCCTTAGTTCAGTGAACAGTGCAAACAGTGTGAGCAGCAAGACAATTGGCATCATGGACAGAATCAGCAACATATACATCTAAAAATGTAAACAACTTTATTTCAGGATAGTGAAGAGTTAATTACAGACATTGATGGATAACCTTTATGTCCATGATTTTATCTCATCCCTTGCCAAATGTGTGACTTCAAATAGATGTGTCAGAAGGGTAGTAAAGTTTCCAAAGCTAAAAAAGAAAGGGCAGGTTTTCTCAGGCTTCCAGAAAGCTAATTACTCATAATGACAAGTCATTACCCAAATCCATTTCTGGAAAGTCACAAGGACTCGACAGGTCAAAGCAAAAATGACATTTCAGGCTCCAGCAAGAGACTAAATTAACCCTCAGCACACACATATTTACCACCCTCTTTCTCCAAGTAGGAAAAAGCACAAATATAATGGGAGGTTTGGAACTGTAGAGAGAAAATCAACTCAAGGCCTACACAAGGGAACCAAGAGCCGCTGTTGGGTTCCAGAGGTGGGGATTTGTACCACAGATTTCCTGTAGCACAACTTTAACTGCATAACTGTGAGCTTCTTGGGAGATGGGACTCTAACAACAGACAGACATGCAGCTATCTGGAATTTGAAGGTAGGGATGCGGAAAAGCCAGAGCTCTTTGGGGACAGAAAAGTGAGGCTGAGATGTGGCTGCCCATAACAGTGGGTCTTATAAACCAACGCTGATCCCACCCAGATTTCTAGCAACAAGTTTACTCCGTATTCCATTTGTGCATTCAAGTATGTATTCAGTCAATATTTTCCAAGTATCTGCTTTTTGCCAATACTGTTCCAGATTCTAGGGATAGAGGGATGAATAAGAAAGACAGTGCTTGGTCTCATTGAACTTCCAAAGAGATAATGAACAGTGACTAAATAACCATACAAATAAACAAGCATAATTAAAGTTCACACTTTATTGAGTACAATGCAGAGAACGAACAGGGCAGGATCAGAGATTTAAACAGGGCCACTTGATCTAGTCAGCTGGCTAAAGGCAACAGCATATCCTAGCTTTAGGCGATCAAGAATAAGGACCAGTAGCATGCCAGGTGAAAGGTCCAGTCTGTGCAGAGGTTCTCAGATGGGCATATAGAAAGTGGGAAAAAAAGGGAAGTGTAGCTGGAACACAGCACATGTGTAAGAATGGGGACAGCAGAGCCTGGACAGGTGGGAGGGGCCTTTGAATTACCCAGGCCAGTTAGGGCAGGAGAATGTAGGAGAGAGCTCATTCCTAAAATTCACAGGCACAACAGGCCAAGACTGGCACAGAGAAGTGGATCCCTAGGACAGAGCAGGATGCCTGAGGACTGGAACACCTCAGGACTGTGAATAAACCATGGGACCACTAAAATAGTTCAGTTGGAGACTGATATGATTTGATATTTTCTTTTTAAGATCACACTGGGTATACGGAGGTAAAATGATAGAACAAAAACCACTTGCATCAACATGGAGCATCTTAGAAAGATACTGTGAGATACCATCTTTACAATGTTCAAAAACAAGCAAAAGTAAGCAATATATTATTTGAGGATATGGACAGGGTGAAAGAGTATTTTTTAAAGGGAACTATAAATGTGATCTTTTCATACTGTTAATGGGGTTCTCATGTATGAACAGTATGAAAAAGTCATGTTTATAATTCAAAGAATGTTCAAATTACCCTACAGTTGTACTCATTTTATATGCCAGCAAGGTAATGCTCAAAATTCTTCAAAGTAGGCTTCAGCAGTATGTAAACTGAGAATTTCCAGATGTACAAGCTGGATTTAGAAAAGGCAGAAGACCCAGAGATCAAATTGCCAACATATGCTGGATCATAGAAAAATCAAAGTAATTCCAATAAAAATCTACTTCTGCTTCATTGACTATGCTAAAGTTTTTGACTGCGTGGATTCACCATAAATTGTGGAAAAATTCTTTAAAACACATAGACATAAACATATATTGTATACATATTCTCTATAAAACTTTCTGATTCTGTTTGCCAGTCTTCAAGAATTTCATAAGCTTATGGAGGGCAGTATGTGAGCTTTCCGTTTTTGCAAGCTGTTAAGTTACTGGGGATGTAAGCATACTGCCTCACTATTACCATCACCCCATGGATCACCATAATTGACTCAGTTGCTCTGGTGGCTATGAGACTTCCCCCTTTTCCCCTAGAGCAAAAGGCTGAATGCTCTTTAAATGATAAAGCCTTTCCATAGATAAGGAAACTGCTATTCACACAAAGCTAATCAAGACTAGCTGTACAGTCTTGCTAGAAACTCCTAAATTCTAGGTCTTGACACCAGACCCACAGTAGTTGATTAATAAAATTTACTCTGCATTCTGGAGCAGTAATTATCAATTTACCTCATGCCAAGACACCTGATTTCTTCCTCCAAGGGCCCAAATCCCTGCCATGACTATGTTAATTATGATCTGAGATGCAGTTCACCATCAAGGATATCAGAAATATATTGCTATGCAAGGGAGCAGCTAAGACTCAAGATCTGAGTCCAGAAGCAGAACCATAGAGATCGGAAGTAGAATGTCGAAGTGGGTAAATGAAAGGATTAGGCAAGATTAGAAGCTTGAGACATCAGAATCTGAATTGTAAAATCCAGGTAAGAGCCTAGAAGAGAAACTGCAGAAATAGTTGGGAAATACTATATTCCAGAATTCACATGCTGAAACAAGCCAAATGGACAGAAAGAGGTCAATCCCAAAGGGAAAGGAGTCTTTCTGAAGATCTTAAATGCCTGGTTGATTTCTTTTTTCTAGAGTAAAGAACTATTAATATCTCTTATGTCCCAGGCACCACTATAAACTCTTTACATACAAAACTTCATTTAATCTGCACAAAATGATCTACTATTTTCTGTCTTTTGCAGATGAAGAAACTGAGGCTTAAGAAAATAAAATGACTTGCTCAGGGTCACACAGCTATTGGGAGAGAGGAAAGCTACTGGGAAAGGGAGAAAGAGGAGACAGACAGAGAAGCTGAGCTGGACTCAAATTTGACAGCTTCACTCGTGAGCCAACATCTTAACCAACAGTTGGTACTGTGCCCAGATAAAGCTTTGCCTTCAATTCCTTTTAAGATTTCCTGACAACATATGTATGTTATAAAAAGTAAAAGCAAGTTTATATTCATTTGACTTTGACAGTTGAGCATTTTTTTTTACATCCTTTTCGGTGACTTGAGAGAGCTTAGAATTGAGAACCACTGCTTTGGGCTTAAAAAGACCCCACAGACGGGGCAGTCAGGATGCTCACCCTTGAGTTCCCCTTGGAGAATTCAGTGTTCTATTATAACTCCACATGGTCCCTCCAGCCTGCTGTCTATGACTGTCATGCCTTAGAGTATTAAAAAGGGGAGAGTGTGGGCAAATCAGAGGACACACAAGGACAAATCTAAGCATTGTAATTCTGATTTTAAAAAAATCAAGACACCATAAAATTCTGTTTCTGAAGATTTATACTCCACTTAAAGCCACGAGGACTTAAGGTGGCTAGAAAAATCTACTCGGAAAGCAAATAGAATTATTGGATTGTGAAATTGAGAGCCATAAAATTTAAAACAATTTTATATGAAACTCCAATTTTTTGGTATTTCGAAGTGAAAGAGTTAGTACCAAGTAAATTTGAATCTCAAAAGGCTTAAGGATACAGGAACCAGGAGAGGAATGAAAGGTTTCCCTTTGCTGCCGTCATTGGAGGTGTCGGGCTAATGCCTGCTCTGGGCAGGAGCCTGCCATTGACCTAGAGTCTCGCCATGTAAGGCTTGTTTCCTGGATCTCTTTCAGTACCTGTAGGATCCTCTCTCTTTCCCTGTGGGGAATCTGTTATAACTTCTGTGCCTCCTCCACGCTTCTGGGGAACTTGGCACCTGGACTTCACATTTCAACACACCCCATAAGACATTATCTTCTCATTTTCCCCACTTTGTATTAAATTCTTTTTCCAGTTGAAGAGTAAGCCCTTTGGGTGGAAGGACACTGTCTGGTGCTTCTCTTGTTTTCCCTGATCTAGAACAGCAGTGTAGTGTGGGGTTTAAGATTTGAGTTTGAATCATATCAAAAGTCTGTGTGATATTGAATAGGTTACTTCACTCTGTATAATAGGCTCCAGTTTCATCCACCTCATTAGAACTGATTCAAATGTATTCTTTTTAATGGCTGAGTAATACTCCATTGTGTATATGTACCACAGCTTTCTTATCCATTCATCTGCTGATGGACATCTAGGTTGCTTCCATGTCCTGGCTATTATAAACAGTGCTGCGATGAACTGGGATGAACCAGAGGGATGGTACGGGGAGGGAGGTGGAGGGGGGTTCAGGATGGGGAACACATGTACACCCATGGCAGATTCATGTTGATGTATGGCAAAACCAATACAATGTTGTGAAGTAATTAGCCTCCAATTAAAATAAATAAAGTTAAATTTTAAAAAATAGGTTACTTACCTTTTTCTTCTTTTGTAAAATAGGGCATGAATTCAATGGGCATGAAGTACTTAACCCAGTGCCTAGCATATATTCATCACCTGGCAAGCTTCATTTATTATCATTATCCATTATTGATTGAGAAGACTTGCTTCAGGGCCTGACACACAGCTGAATCCTCAAACAGAGGTTCTCTCCCTTTTCAAGATTTGGAGCTGACCCCTTGTTTCCCTATAATGAGGGAACCCCACCACTGAAACCACCACAGTCCCTCTCCATCTGATTTGAATGTCTATCATCATCTCATTGAGATGCTATTAGACAAGGTCTTCAAAGGTGAAGCTGAGGAGGGGGCTGGGTTAGGCTGGGGTAGATTGCCGCCCCATTAACATTCATTCTACAATAGAGACCATTATCTTGGCAGCAAAATACCCCAGCGGTAGTGATGTGAGGAAATGGGGGTGGGTTACCAAAGCAACAGAGAGACTTGAGCTGCACCGTTTCTATGGAAACAGAGAGCAAGTACGAGCATTTTCCTAGTTGGAATGATGGTTAGTTAGACTCTCACCAACAGTATGGTGATTGAATCACAGAGAGTGTAGTACAGGTTTCTCTTAGAATTTTGACCAGAATGAAGCCCAGTAGAGATCCTAACTCTTTAAGCTGAAATCCAGACTCTTTTCTTAGGAATCAGTGCTCTCTCTTTGGCTAAAGATCAATTATTTCCCAGTATTATTAATTCTTGTTTATGACATGCAATCTCCATGAGTGGCCAGCTTGAACAAAATCCATTTATGGAAATCCAACTCATAATATACATAAATTAAGTAATAAACCAGTAAGTGCCTGAGCAAGCTTTCCCTGTTTCTCTTTAATTTTAATTCATCAAAGAAATACACTCAATCATTAAAAAGTCAATTAGTGCTTAAAAGCTTAAAAGGAAAAAACAGCAGCCCCCACATATATAACACACCCTCCTTTAACTCCATTCCTAGAGGTAACCACTTTTAACCATTTTAGCTATACTCCTGTTGTTTACCACCCTTTCCAAATATTTCCATATTGAATACAATTTCCTATTCAAGTAAACAGATGTCTCTCACACCATACCTCTCTTCAACGCAAACTACTAAAGTGATTATATCATAACATTTAAATAAATCTGTGTGAAGTGTTTTCAACATTACAAGCTCAAAAATTTTGACTCACTGCTGAGTATGTTAGGGCACCATTAATGGCATGATTTCACCTGGCCAAAGGGCTAGTGAGCTCCCTGTTCGAGGTGCAGTCCTGCACCCAATCCCCCAGGTCTGGCCTGGCACACCTTCCCTCCTCTGCCCAGTGTCCCTGTATCTGGAGGCTCTCTATTCAGTTTCTGGGGAGTGTTACTGTCTGTTTCTTAGCAATAGCAGTGGAAATCTGGAGACTCTGCCTGTCCTTTCCACAGACCTTCACATAACTCCCCATCCTCTGCTGCTGCCTTTGCTCACACTCAGTAGAAGCTGGTGCCTCAGATTCCTGAGACTTCCTTCAGGCACCCTGGTTGACCTTCTTTCCACACGTTCTGCTTATACACAAGTTATAGAAGTCTTGTGCTATTGTCTAAAATATAGCCATGTTTCTAGTTCATATTACCTTGTTTTGGGGTGATCATAATGTGTGTAAAAGTTGCTCAGTTGTGTCCGACTCTTTGCCACACTATGGATTGAAGCCCAGCAGTCTCCTCTGTCCATGGGATTCTCCAGGCAAGAATACTGGAGTGGGTACCTATATCCTTCACCAGGAGATCTTCCCAACCCAGGGATTGAACCCAAGTCTCCAGCTTTGCAGGCGGATTCTTTACTATCTGACCAGAATCATAATAGAAGACTCCATTTAATTCAGATGACATTATACCTATTACTGTGCACAGAATCCCTTAGAAAAATGGAGTAGCCCTCATAGTCAACAAAAGAGTCTGAAATGCAGTTCTTGGGTACAATCTCAAAAATGACAGAATGATCTCAGTTCATTTACAAGACAAACAATTGAATATCACAGTTGTTGTTCAGTTACTCAGTCATGTCTGACTCTTTGCGATCCCATGAGCTTCAGCATGCCAGGCTTCCCTGTCCTTCACCATCTCCCAGAGTTTGCTCAAACTCATGTCCATTGAATCAGTGATGTCATCTAACAGTATCCTCCTCTGTCATCTCCTTCTCCTGCCTTCAACCTTTTCTAGCATCAGGGTCTTTTCTAGTGAGTTGACTCTTCACATCAGGTGAGCAAAGTACTGGAGCTTCAGCTTCAGCATCAGCCCTTCCAATGAATATTTCAGGGCTAATTTCCTTTGAGATTGACTGATTTGATCTCCTTGCAGTCCAAGGGACTCTCAAGAGTCCTCGAGCACCACAGTTCAAAAGCATCGATTCTTCTTCATAAACCTTCTTTATGGTCCAACTCTCACATTTGTACATAACTACTGGAAAAACCATAGCTTTGACTATAGGGACTTTTGTGGGCAAAATGATGTCTCTGCCTTTTAATATGCTGTCTGCTGCTGCTAAGTCACTTCAGTCATGTCTGACTCTGTACGACCCCATAGACGGCAGCCCACCAGGCTTCCCCATCCCTGGGATTCTCCAGGCAAGAACACTGGAGTGGGTTGCCATTTGTCTAGGTCACACAGTAATCCAAGTCTATGCCCTAACAACCAATGCCAAAGATGCTGAAGTTGAATGGTTCTATGAAGACCTACAAGATCTTCTAGAACTAACACACACACACACACACACACACACACACACACACAAATAGCTTTTCATCATAGGGGATTGGCATGCAAAAGTAGGAAGTCAAAAGATACCTGGAGTATCAGGCAAATTTGGCCTTGGAGTACAAAATGAAGCAGGACAAAGGCTAACAGACTTGTGCCAAGAGAACACACTAGTCATACCAAATACCCTCTCCAACAATACAAGACTACTCTACACATGCACATCACCAGATGGTTAATACCAAAATTAGATGATTACATTCTTTGCAGCTAAAGATGGAGAAACTCCAAAGAGTCAGCAAAAACAAGACGTGGAGCTGATTGTGGCTCAGATCATTAGCTCCTTATTGCAAAATCCAGGCTTAAATAGAACTGAAGTGGGTAGCCATTCCCTTCTCCAGGAGATTTCTCAACTCAGGGATTGAGCCCAGATTGAACACTAGCCCATTCAGGTATAACCTAAATCAAATTTCTTATGATCATACAATGGAAGAGGTAAATAGATTCAAGGGATTAGATTAGAGAGAGTGCCTGAAGAACTGTGGACAGAGGTTCATAACATTGTACAGGAAGCGGTGGCCAAAATCATGCCCAAGAAAAAGAAATGCAACAAGGCGTGATGGTTGTATGAAGATCCTTACAAATAGCTGAGAAAAGGAGACAAGTGAAAGGCAAAGGAGAAAGGGAAAGACACACACCCAACTAACTGAATGCAGAGTTCCAGAGAATAGCAAAGAGAGATAAGAAAGCCTTCCTAAGTGATCAGTGCAAAGAAATAGGGGAAAATAACAGAATGAGAAAGACCACATATCTCTTCAAGAAAATTGTATATAACAATGGAATATTTCATGCAAAAATGGGCACAATAAAGGACAGAAACTGTAAGGCCCTAACAGAAGCAGAAGAGATTAAGAAGAGGTGGCAAGAATACACAGAAGATTATATAAAAAAGGTCTTAATGACCCAGATAACCATAATGGTGTGGTCACTCATCTAGAGCCAGACATCCTGGAGCATGAAGTCAAGAGGGCATTAGGAAGAATTACTATGAAGAAAGCTAATGGATGTGGTGATATTCCAGCTGAGCGATTTCAAATCCTAAAAGATGCTGCTGCTAAAGTGCTGCACTCAATATGCCAGCTAATTTGGAAAACTCAGCAGTGGCTCTAGGACCGGAAAATGTCAGTTTTCATTCCAATCACAAAGAAGGGCATGCCAAAGAATGTTCAGACTACTATACAATTCTATTCATTTCACATGCTAGCAAGCTAATGCTCAAAATCCTTCAAAACAAGCTTCAACAGTATGTGAACTGAGAACTTTCAGATGTACAACCTGGATTTAGAAAGGGCAGAGAAACCAGAGAGAAAATTGCCAGCATCCACTGGATCACAGAAAAAACAAGAGAGTTTCAGAAAAATATCTACTTCTGCTTCAGTGACTATGCTAAAGCCTTCTTACTGTGTGGATCACAACTAACTGTGGAAAACACTTAAAGAGATGGGAATACGAGACCACCTGACCTGTCTCCTGAGAAACCTGTATGTGGGTCTAGAAGAAACAGTTAGAACCAGACGTGGATAAACGGACTGGTTCAAAATTGGGGAAGGAGTATATCAAGGCTGTATATTGTCACCTTGCTTATTTAACGTCTATGCAGAGTACATCATGAGAAAAGCCAGACTGGATGAGTCACCAGCTGGAATCAAGATTTCTGGGAGATATCAACAACCTGGGATATGCAGTTGACATCACTCTAAAGGCAGACAGTGAACAGGCCTCTTGATGAGAGTGAAATAGGAGAGTGAAGAAGCTGGTTTAAAACCCAACATTCAAAAAATTAAGATTATGGCATCTGGTCCCATCACTTCATGGGAAATAGAAAGGGGAGAAGTAGAAGCAGTGACAGACTTTCTTTTCTTGGGCTCCAAAATCACTGTTTATTTTGACTACAGCCATGAAATTAGAAGACACTTGCTTTTTGGAAGGAAAGTTGTGACAAACCTAGATGGTGTATTAATAAGCAAAGACATCACTTTGCTGACAAAGGTCCATATAGTCAAAGCTATGGTTTTTCCAGTAGTCATATATAGAAGTGACAGTTGGACCATAGAAAAGGCTGAGTTCCAAAGAACTGATGCTTTTAATTGTGGTGCTAGAGAAGACCCTTGAGAGTCCCTTGGGCTGCAAGGAAATCAAACCATTCAATCCTAAAGGAAATCAACCCTGAATATTATTGGAAGGACTGATGCTGAAGCTCCAGGGCTCTGGCCACCTGATGTGCAGAGTTGATTCACTGGAAAAGACACTGATGTTGGGAAAGATTGAAGGCAGGAGGAGAAGGGTGCGACAGAGGATGAGATGATTGGATGGCAGCATTGACTCAATGGATGTGAGTTTGAGTAACTCTGGGAGATAGTGAAGGACAGGAAGGCTGATGCGCTGCAGCTCATGGTGTCACAACAACTTATCAACTGAATGACAACAATAGTAGAAGAGGGCAGAAACATCTTTTTTTCATCATAAATCTGGACATTTTCTAGAAATGCTTGGCTGCTTGGGAGGTGTCACTCATTGGAGTAATTTGAGGATGAGGCTCAATTATACAGAATACCTTCCTAAATATTTTCTTATAGCACCAGTATTTGAAATGACTCTCTAAACCCAGACAAATGCCATATGATATCACGTATATGTGGAATCTAAAATATGATGCAGATAAACTTATCCATGAAACAGAAACAGACTCGCAAACATAAAGGACAGATTTGTGGTTGCCAAGTGGGATGGGGAGCAGGGAGGGAAGGATTAAGAGTTTGGAAGTAGCAAATGCAAACTATTATATACAGAATGGATTAACAATAAGATCCTACTATATAGAACAGGGAAATACATTCAATATCCTTTTATAAGCCATAAAGGTAAAAAAAAGTGTGTATATTGTGTGTATACACACACACACACACACACACACACACAAATATATGTGTGTTTGTGTGAAAAGTGTTAATTGTTCAGTCATGTCTGACTCTTTGCAACTCCATGAATTGTAGCCCACCAGGCTCCTCTGTCCCTGGAATTCTCCAGGCAAGAATATTGGAGTGGGTTGCCATTCCCTTCTGCAGGAGATCTTCCAGACCCAGGGATCGAACCCAGGTCTCCTGCATTGCAGGCAATTTCTTTACTGTTTGAGCCATCAGGGAAGCCCATACACACACATACACACACACACACGTATATACACGGGCTTCCCTGGTGTGCTAGTGGTAAAGAATCCAGCTACCAATGAGGAGACACACATTCAGTCCCCGGGTTGGGAATATTCCCTGGAGGAGGGTGTAGTAACTCACTTCAGTATTCCTGTCTGAAGAATCCCATGGACAGAGGAGCCAGTGGGCTAAAGTCCAGAGGATTGCAAAGAGTCAGACACTTCTTAAGCAACTTAGCATGCATATATATAGATAGATAGATAGATACATACATATAACTAAATCATTTTGCCATACAGCAAAAATAAACACTGTGAGTTAACATTCAACAAAATAAATTTTAAAAAAAGAAATGAGGAAGGTTTGATAGGATGATGTAAGCAAGGCAGTGGGACACAGTTCTACCTTTGAGAAAAGTCTCTTTATAAAGAGAGGTCTGAGTGCATTGGTCTCAGGAAAACAGAGCCAGACCAGAGTTCCAGATTCCATAGTTTTCTAACTATGCCTCTCTCTCCCTTTGAGATTTGCACTGTGTCTCATCAAAGTCTAAGGAACATTCTACAGGAATCAGCCTTGGTTCTTGGAAAATTTTCTGAGTTTCATCTTGGGTATTTGCTGACAAATTTCTATTCAAAAATGATGAAGAAATAAAGATCCTGGTTTAATTTGATTTCCCCTCATTCCAGTTTTCTCTTTTTTCTTTTATTATGTTGAAGCTTTCATATTTTTACAATCATACTCAAATCTTTTATTTTAGGATTTTGCAGGATTAAAAAAAGAAAACATAAATGCCAATCAGTCATTCTCTACATCTACTTTTTTTTAAATTGAATCCTCATTTATTTAATCAGTAGGCATTTATTCAGTTCATTTTAAGGCATTTATTTCTATTGAGAACTTCTAGGTGTACTGTGAGAGCTACAAAAGAAGCATTGCAATGGCCTTCTTTAGGAAATTTAGTACTATTGTTATTGGATGAAAAGAGAAACACCCGAAACAAATAAGGAAAAGTATGATAAATTACTGAGCTAAATATAATCGAATGTGAGAGTGCACAACCATGTGCTGAGGCTTACTACCGACCAGGCAGTGGCCTAAGTGGTATTCTCCATACACTACCCCACCCATTCCTGGTGCAACCCTGGGAGGTGGTTATGAGGACAACCCAGCTTTCTGGGTCAGAGAGTGAGCCCTGGAGCCTGACTGGCTGATTTACTGAACCTCTCCATCCCCCCAGGGAAGATGGGGATGGTAACAGTCTTACCTAAATGGTTGTCATGAGTACCATGCTCATTCGCTCAGTGGTGTCTGACTCTGCAACCCACCGACTGCAGACAGGCTCCTCTGTCCATGCGATTCTCCAGGCAAGAATACTGGAGTGGGTTGCCATTTCCTCTTCCAGGGGATCTTCTCAATCCAGGGGTTGAACCCTGTCTCCTATGTCTCCTGCATTGCAGGTGGATTCTTTACTGCTGAGCCACCGTATCAGATTCAGGTAAAACACATAGCGCACTATCTTAATTAATTAATACACTTAAGGACCTGGCCCATAGAAGCTATTTATCCTTGCTAGGTGGCAGTTTAATTCCATCGTAAAGATATGAAAACTGGGGTTGAGAGACGTTAGTGATATCATGTTGTCTTGACATAGCTGGACACCAATGCCTGTGTGCTTTCTTCCCTTTTACTTATAAAATCAAGGGCTGAAATACTTAGCTCAGAGCCCAAGCAATTTAGTTTTCTTTGCATTATAAAAATATCTAACAAACCCAATGTCAAGCTCCATATGGTAAGTTTTACTTATTTCTTGATTTTTAATAAGGGAATTATGTCATAAGAAACATTAAGTTCCTCTTCTACTAACTAGCTCAGCCAGGTTCACCATGATGTGAAACCTAAGCCCCAGTGGCTCTGGTCACTAGACCTTAAAGCTATTCCCCTCCCCCTCAAAGCAAACTCCTTTCCTGCCTCTATTCCTTTTCTCGCCAAATCCCACCTCTCTTCTCTTCCTCTTGTCACTCCCTTCCCCGTCCTCGAGCGTGTATGTGTGCTCAGTCATGGCCGACTTTGTGCAACGTCATGGACTGTACCCCCAGGCTCCTCTGTCCATGGGATTTCCCAGGCAAGAATACTGCAGTGGGTTGCCATTTCCTTCTCCAGGGGATCTTCCTGACCCAAGGATTGAACCTGTGTCTCCCTTATTGGCAGGCAGAGTCTTTATCACTGAGCCACCTAGGAAGCCCCAAATACTTAGTGTGCCAAAACTCGAGACTCTCCCCGTATTGCAAAGCCCAGGCCAGGACCCTTCCTATGCAATTCCATCCCCCTACCACCTCCTTCCCCTCTTCCCAGAATCCGCACAGCCCCAGTCAGTCCTTGTAACCACAGCAAATGGCCGACTTTGTGCAACGCCATGGACTGTACCCCCAGGCTCCTCTGTCCATGGGATTTCCCAGGCAAGAATACTGCAGTGGGTTGCCATTTCCTTCTCCAGGGGATCTTCCTGACCCAAGGATTGAACCTGTGTCTCCCTTATTGGCAGGCAGAGTCTTTATCACTGAGCCACCTAGGAAGCCCCAAATACTTAGTGTGCCAAAACTCGAGACTCTCCCCGTATTGCAAAGCCCAGGCCAGGACCCTTCCTATGCAATTCCATCCCCCTACCACCTCCTTCCCCTCTTCCCAGAATCCGCACAGCCCCAGTCAGTCCTTGTAACCACAGCAAACCTTTGCTCACTGTGCACAGCATCCACCCCACTCATATTATCGCCTTGAATCCTCAAACCCATCTTGATTTTGTGATTCTCACTTTACAGATGAAAACACTGGGGTTCAGAGGGGTTTAAAAATGTTTTGGGGGTCACACACCTGGGAATTGGAAGAGTTGACTCTAACCCTGGTCTCTTGCCCTGCACTTCAACACTCCAGTTGATGTTGATCTGTCCTGGTCCTCCTGCTGGATTGAGTTCTTCTAATTCAGTGAGCACGTGAACAGGACACAGTAGAACTAGACATCAAGCAACTAACAGAGTAGTCCTCCAGACAGAACTCTATGCTGGTAGAATATTCCTTCCCATCACAAACCCTGCTTGTACAGCAAGGAAACGCCACTAGGCAGAGCCTGACCCTGGAGGTACAGCAAAGAATTTCATAATAAAAGCAGAGACCACAGCGTCCCCCGTTCAGAATAAGTTGTCCTTTTCCTTCTTCTGTCCAGTATCTGAGGTCCCATGGAGGTTTATCTGGTCTAATTCTTGAATGGCATGAATTTCACCTGAATTTCACTGATTATTTATTCATTAAAAAATATGTAGTGAGCACTTACTATGTGTGTGGTCACTGTACTTGGGGCTGCAACATAATGATGAGTGGAGAGAGATACAGCCCTGGCTGTCATGGAATAGGGCCAAGTAATCAGAGAATCCCACAGATCCTTTCTCATAAGTGCTGTGAGTGAGAGTCACGGGATGCTCCGAGAGCATTCAGGAGAAAGACTTGACCTATCTGGGAGGTAAGGGAAAGCCTTCCCTGAGGGACTGATAATTGAGCAGAAATCTGAGCCAGAGTAAACATTGTCTAAAGTCCAGGGGAGGGGTGCGGAATGTGGGGAAAACAGCCTGTGAGGAAGTCTCGCTGTGATTGTCACAAAGACAGTCACAGGCAGAGGGGAGGCAAGGAGGGAGGGAGGAAAGTCTGGAGAGGGTCAGACAAGAATGGGCTTGTCGACATGACCAGGGTTTGGGGTCTTATAATCAATTGGAAAACCCTGAAGGTTTTTAGGCAGAAGGTCCACAGTACAATGTATATTTTGGAAACCTTACCACATGAGAAACAGACTGGGGCGGTGCACAGTAATCTCAGCCAGAAGATGACGTGGGCCAGGCTGCATCAGGGTGCCAAAGGCTGGAGCAGTCAGAGATACTCAAGAGACAGGGTTGCAGTGATTATGACAAAGTGATGGGAGATAGTGGGAGGAAGGCATGGCAAGGGAGACACCTGGGTTTTTATTTGAAGCTTGATAGATGGGGCCACCATCTGTGGAGATGAAAATCTCAGAAGAAAACAAGCCTCTGAGGGGAAATATTGAGTTCAAACTTTAACAGGCCAAGTTTGAGGAGCCTCTGACACATCCACATGGAAATGTCAGGAAGGCAGTGAGGTATTGGGGTTTGAGATTTAGAGGCTAGGTTTAGGCTCTTCCAACTGGAGTCATGCACAAAGAAGGGAATTGAAGATGTGGGCACAGATGAAATCCAAAGAAGAGATTAAAGAATGAGAACAGAAAAGAAATTGCACTAAACCTGAGTTCCCTCGAACATTTCATGGCCAAGAGAAACCTATAACAAATAAAACAACAGACAGACATAATGGTCAGAGTGGCAGGAAAAAACCAGCATAGGAAGGTAGCATATTAAGGATGACTTCATGTGGAGGTCATGGGGTCCTCACCTGAGCTTTGCAGGGAGTGATGCCAGGAGCAATAGAATTGGAATCTGCTGTCATTTGTGATTTCCAGGGATATGAATGCCAGAAGCCCCATGTTGCACTCCCTGCCAAATACTGATAACCTTGGTCTTGACATTTGAGTCCAAGCCAAGCTGTTTGAAAGAAAGCTGGCTTCATCCAACCTATGTCTCACATTCTAATCCAGCAGAAGAAGTCAGAAGAATTTGAATTTGTTGATAATCTTTTATCTTAGGGTCAAGACAAGAAACAGAGTAATTATTTGCAGCTGAAATAAAATCTCGCTCTCAATCTGAGACAGTGAATTCCCAGGTGGATGCAATGTGCACACCTAATGAAGAGTCCATTTGTTGCAAGATGGAATGTGGCAAAGCTCTGAGAGTGTCACAGCGGCCTATGACAAGACCACTTTGTCCCCTCAGGCATGTTACAAAGACTCGGGAAAGGCTTCATTTTACACCTGACATCAAAGCACCATGAAAGGATTCTGAATACAATCTCAAAGCAGCCAATTCTGAGGGTGACAGAAGTCATGAACTCATCCCATTTCTCTTAGAGGGACAGAAAAATAAGGCGAACAAAGGTCTGTTTAAAGAACAGAAAAGCCCAGGAATGAAAGAGGAGGGATGTAACTGCCCGTGGAATCGCAGCTTTAAATAGCACACAGTGTGCCTGGCCTCCTAGGAAGGCGCTGCAGCGGAGAGAGCATCTGCGCGCAAACAGGCTGTCACGTGGATGCGAGGCTTGAGCCACGCCTTCCAAAACTGTGTGTACAGACAACTGCTTCTCTCCTGGGGTGGGCAGGGGGCTCTCTGTCAGTGTGTTCCCTTCCCAGGGTGTTCTGAGTTCCCACAGTGCTCATCCAGCTCACACAGTCATCTGGATAGCTAGTGAGTTCATTCCCAATCACGGAGGAAGTATGGAGCTCCCATGGGGCGGGTGGGAGGCAGAGGAGCAGGTTTGTGGCTGCTCCATCTTGAAGAAAGATGCAATGGCTGCCACTTAAGGGTCTACTGTGGGCCAGTGACCGCACAGAACACTTCATACAGGCACACCTCTAATCTTCACAAGTATCCTGAAAATTAGGCACCGGGTACCTCCATTTTGGGTTTCCTGGTGGCTCAGTGGTAAAGAATCCACCTGCCAACGCAAGAGACGCAGATTTGATCCCTGCGTCAAGAAGATCCCCTGGAGAAGGAGCTGGCAACCAGCTCCAGGATTCTTGCCTGGGAAATCTCATGCAAAGAGGAGACTGGCAGGTACAGTCCATGGGGTCGCCTAGAGTCAGATATGACTGAGTGGCTGAACAACAACCTCTATTTTACAGATCAGGAAACTAAGTCCAGGAAACATTAAGTGGTTGTCCATGTCTGGCTCCGAAGTCCACCCTCCTTGGACTACAGCCCGGATTCGTATCTGGTTGTGTGCAACATCGGGAGGAGGCATTAGTGAACCCCGTGGAAGGACGCCCATTACTGCCTGCCAGTCCAGCATCTGTTGTTCCTTTGAGGATATTGCCTCCCACACGGATTAAGTCATGTTGGAATGGAAATCTCAGCACCTGCCCTCCACCTGGAAGCTGAGAACTTCTAGATTCCTAGAATCTCCTCCTCTGTTCTGCAAAGACCAGGGTTTGGCTCCTGACGAAGGCTTGGCCAACCAGCATCTCTCTCCTGGAATATTGTCTCCTGAGCTGAAAAGCAAGAGTGGAATCAGTCACAGAGTTCATTCTCTGGCAGTAGAACCCAGATCAGACCACTCGGCCCTCCTTCCCACTCTGAACCCGGTTCCTCAGCCATTCTTCATCCAGTGAGGTCTCTACTGCTTGTATCCAGTCTCTATTGCTCAGAGTCCAAGAACCCTAATTCAATAAACTTAGAGTGTAAAAGAGTTCTAACATTTTATAAAACAACAAGGAGAATTATGGGAAAACATTTCAAAGAATATATTATGGGAGTGGGGGATGTATGGGCCCTTGGTGAGAGGGTGGACCCAGCAACTGCTGTGACCAGCAGAATCTGGCAAAAGTGACTCTGGGCCAGTTCTGGGCATTGCCCTCAACTGGCTTAGACTTTTCCATTCACTGCCTTTTGGAACACTTACTCATGACACATTCCCTCTTGAGATCCAGCCACTATGCTGTGAAAAGCCAGTCCACATGAGGAGACCCCTTGATGTAATCCAGGTAACAGCCCCAGAAGAGCGCTCAGTTCCCAGTCGTGGGGACACTGTCCTGGATGTCCAGCTGAGCCTTCAGGTGGGTGCAGCCCAGCCTCAGTCTGGCTGCAATCACATGTATGTGTGTGTGTGTGTTGCTCAGTTGTGTCCAACTCTTTGTGACCCCACAAACTGTAGCCTGCCAGGCTCCTCTGTCCATGGAATTCTCCAGGCAAGATTACTGGAGTGGGTTGCCATTCCCTTCTCCAGGAAATCTTCCCGACTCAAGGATTGAACCCAGCCCTCCTGTGTGGCAGGCAGATTCTTTACCATCTGAGAAACCAGGGAAGCTTGCAGTCACATGAGAAACTCCAACTGAGCGTCTCCTGGTCACTTGCACAAGCATAAGCAGTAATAATAAGCAGTTGTTTCAAGTCACTGAGTTCTCAGGTGGTTTGCTGTGCAAACCACCAGAACAGAATACTTAGAACTGCTGGATGGAAGGAAAGGTGCTATACAATTTTGATAGATATTGTCAGTCTCCTCCCTGAAGGCTGCACCAATTCGCATATCCACCAAGGGGAGATGACAGTAAATGGGATTCTTCAGCCAAGCTCCTTATATTTCTCATTGCTGTAAGAAATAAAGGGTACTCATGTATCACCTACTAGCACTCATTATTTCAAATCTCTTGTCAAGAAAAAAGAACAGGAGGAAAGATATTTAAAAAGAAGGGCAGGCTGTTCTGAGTTCCTTTTAATACCTACAGTGTATTTTTGGTCCATCACTCAATTTACTTTGGGCCCTGGCAGTAAATCATGCCGTCATTTGTGACTAGGGTAACTAAGCAGTGGCTTCTGATTACATTTCACTTGATCTGACAGATGCTGACTGAGACACTGGTCTGTGCAAAGCACTGAGGTGCCGTAGAGATGGCTGAGCTAGGGATGGAGTCCAGTCTACAGTGCCTCGGGAATAAATGAGGCCTGCTTCCTCTTTTCTGCAGAGTTAGAGAAGCCTGAATTTGCCTTAACACCTTGACCCTAAAGCAGGGCCATTCCTACATATGGGTTCCTTTACTCACCAGCCTGTGTCTGCTGCCTCCATGCCTGTTAGCTTCAACTCCCAACTCCTTTAGGAATCTGTAGGAAATGGAGTTACCCCCCTTCCTTCTCTACATCTCAGCACACTTCCAAGATGGTTTCATTACCAGTGTGTATGTATGTGTGTGTGAGAGAGAGACAGAGAGATAGAGATTTCCAGATGCTGAGATTTCTAGATCTCTGAAAGAAAACTAGAAAGCAAGTAGTTGAGACCAGGAAGATAGTGAAGTCAGGGGTGGGGGATGCAGAAGGGGAGTGAGGAGAAGAGACATGTCTTCATATCGGAGAGTCCATGTTCCTTCACCCAGACCTTAATGGTGGCAGGTCAGAAGAGAAGTCAGTCTCACACATAATAATTAAATAATGTTGCAGGACTTGGGCTACGACAAAGGCTCTCCCTAAGCAAACTTGAGAGGGCTCCTCTGAGCCCCCTTCACGTCTTTGGCCTCCCTGCTGCTGCTGCTAAGTCGCTTCAGTCGTGTCCGACTCTGTGCGACCCCATAGACGATAGCCCACCAGGCTCCCCCGTCCCTGGGATTCTCCAGGCAAGAACACTGGAGAGGGTTGCCATTTCCTTCTCCAACGCATGAAAGTGAGAAGTAAAAGTGAAGTCGCTCAGTCGTGTCCGACTCTTAGCGACCCCATGGACTGCAGCCTAGCAGGCTCCTCCGCCCATGGGATTTTCCAGGCAAGAGTACTGGAGTGGGGTGCCATTGCCTTCTCCGTTGGCCTCCCTAGACCAGACTAAACAAAAGATTCTTCTAGCTCATCTTCTACCCTTGATATCTGATCAAATTCTTCATTCCCCCATCTTTGATATCTAAGTCTTGACCCTGTTTCATCAAGAACTTTGCTGGGTCAGTTAGAATGAGTCTCTCTACTCTTGGTGCCTACTTTTAGCAATTTCCCATCTGCTGGCCCCCCTCACCCTGTTCCTTGGTTCTAAGTCCCCACTTGACTTTTGCTGTAAGTGGAGTTAACCCTGGTCTCTCCCTGTTGCTTAAGACTCTCCAACAGTCTTAAGTAAAGTCGTGCTTATTGTTTTAAGAAGTGTCGGAATAATTTTTTCTTAACTACAGTTTAAGAATGTGGAAGGCCCTGCTCCCCTTGTGCATCTGACAAAACTTCATTCCCCCTTCAGTTTCAGTGTCACCTTGTTTTCCATCTTTCCCTGAGGATGCCTCGCCTCCCCAAACAGAAGGAAAGTCTCTCATTTTAGCACTTGTCACATAGCATTATGGCTGTTTATGGTCTGTCTCCTCTACTGTGAGCACTTGGAGGGAAGGCTTTGTCTCTCTGTCCCTAGTGCCCAGCACAAGCCTGGCCCAGAGATCAGTTCACATCAAGACTGCTAACTGAAGGGACTTCCCTAATGGTGCAGTGATTAAGACTCCTTGCTTCCGCTGCAGTGGGCATGGGTTTAATCCCTGATCAATGAACTAAGATCCCACATGCTGCTGCTGCTGCTGCTGCTAAGTCGCTTCAGTCATGTCCAACTCTGCGTGACCCCATAGATGACAGCCCACCAGGCTCCCTCGTCCCTGGGATTCTCCAGGCAAGAACACTGGAGTGGGTTCCCATTTCCTTCTCCAATGCATGAAAGTGAAAAGTGAAAGTGAAGTCGCTCAGTCATGTCTGACTCTTCACGACCCCATGGACTGCAGCCTACCAGGCTCCTCTGCCCATTGGATTTTCCAGGCAAGAGTACTGGAGTGGATTGCCATTGCCTTCTCTGCCCACATGCTGCAGGGTATGGTAAAAAAAAAAAAAAAAAAGACTGTGAACTGGAGTATTTCAGTGTGGATTCAAGTCCTAAGGCTTGCTATGAACTGAATATTTGTGTGCCCCTCACCCCAAATTCATATATTGCATCCAAATCCCCAATGTTATGCATTTGGAGGTCAGGCCTTGGAGGCATAGTTTGGTCATAAAGCTGAAGCCCCTATGACATGAGAGAGATGACCTCTCTCTCATGTGACAACATGGCAAGAAGGCAGCCACCCCTAAACCAGAAGGAGAGTTCTTCCTAGGAATAAATTGATTGGCACCTGTATCTCAGTCTTTCTAAGTTTCAGAACCGTGAGGAATAAGTTTCTGTTGTTTAAGTGATATCATCTATGGTGTTTCTATTATAGCAGCCCAGACATAGTAAGACAGGCTCAAAGCACAGGAGCCCTTTCCAGGCTACAAGAGTCAGGGAGGCTTCATGGAGAATAAGGAGGACTCGAGTAAGCAGGGGAAGCAGGGAGGACACCTCTGAAGTAGAGGCAACATGAACAAATGGACAATGAAATAGTCATTTGGGGAGATGTATAGCCATGTACCAATAACTATCTACCAACAGCAAGCCACTCACATATGAACAATTTGCTACTTATAAATGATATCTTAATCAAAAGTAGACTTATTATAAGATTATTTCCTGAAATTCAAGTTAAGCAAACATGCCTGGCTGTCAAGACGAACAGGAACAGGATCTAGAGTGCTAGCAAAATCTTGCACCAATGGCATATTTCCCCTATTGCTCTCTCCATGTCTGACTTCTCTTGGACCAGCTTCATTTTTTACACTTGCACACGGTCCAGGCTGGAAACCCCAACTCTCTCTATCGCCCTCCAAGTCCATAGACCCTCTAGTCTAGCTCTGCAACCAGCTACAGCCTCTGTGAGATTCCCCAGATCTGTTCCAGATCCAATGAGCAGTGGTATGGAAAAGGGGGCTTCTAAGATGCAGGGATCTGCTCCCAGGGTGATGGGAGATTCCAGAGAAGGAGGCCCAGGAACTCTATAGGTGTGTCAACTCCAGAGCATCCAAACAAAATCAGCTGGACCAGAAAGGAGGGTTTATGTGGAAAGAACTGGGGATGGAATTGGACCACTGAGGTTGACCAGCTTAAGGCCCAGCAGCATTATGTACAGCATCTTTTAGGCAGGAGAAAGTCTATGCTGCAGAAATGCTGTAAGAGTGGGTTTCTCGCTCCCTGGGGGCATATCCTGCACCTCTGCTAGAAATGCTTTCCCGAGGAAGAGGACCCAAGAGAGCAAGTCTGAGCAATCAGGGGCTTAGCGGCAGGACCATTTTCTATGCAAATAAAAGCTTCTGTGAGCAATCTAATGACCTGCCTCCTCTCATTACAGAGGCTGCCCTTCTTCACACCCAGAGGAGCAGAGACCTCCACACCTCCTGACCACACGACAGGTGCATGTGGAGACCGCCAGGCCTCCAGATGGGCTTGTGCTGACTGGCCCTAACTGCCATGTTGAGAAGATGGACCTGTCTCATCTTGAAGGGTTCACACTGGGAGATGGAGCGTGTGCCCCACTGCCTTTCCTGGCCAGGGAGGGTATGAAGGTGAGGAAGGGGCACTGAGAAAGGTAGTGCTTAGCAGGCACACAAATCTTGGGGCACCTTGTGCAGGTCCCAACTCTTCCGGTGCAATTACTGATCCTCACTGGAGCTGACATTGACAAGAAGGAGAAATAATGGGAAGAACACAAAAGTGCCTTCTAGAGCCCACTGGGTTTGGAGGACGGCTCAGAGCCAGGGGCTGGAGTCCAGTAGGGTCTAAGGGCCTCTCTGCATCTCGTCTCTGCTTCTCTCCTCATGCCTATTCCTCTTTTCTCATCCAGCAGAGTGGCCCCCTCTGCTTTCTTGTTTACAAGGCAGAATGGTGGTTACCAACAGCTCCAAATTCATATGTCCTTCTTTCAACAGAGCACTCCAGCTAGGCCAGCCATTTCTGGCTCCAGTTCGTGTTTGTGGGGAAGTGATTTACTGGCCCAGCTAGCACTGGCCACTGCGGACCAACCACCAGCTCTGGCCTGTGGGTTGTCACCATGCTTTAGGAACATGGCTTCTCTCGTTGTAAAATGCTTGAGGTGAGGAGGGGACAGTTATCAGAGAAAGGGTAATTACAAGAGAGCTGGGAGACACCCAGGCATGGAGGCACCCCTTACTATGGAGGCATTTGTGCAGGAAATCCCATTCTCTAATATCATGGGATGATTATTTTGTGTTTGCATGTTTCAGGCATCTGTAAGCCATCTTGACAATTCTGGCCATCTCTGAGTACCACCTCTCCTGTTATCTACTTAATTTTGTAATCAACTCACTTACTTTACTTAAGTAAAATTTGACCTTGGCTTAAGCAATATTAATCATAAAATTGTAGGTTTGGTTTCTTTATAAAAATTTTTTTCTAGCACAGATTATAATAAATGCACACCCTAAAATAAAAAAAATGTTTGTCCATGAATACCTGAAATCATTTCATGTACCTCCAGTGACGTGAATGCTCACTTTGGGACAGCTGCTCATAGAAGTTCTCAGTAAAGAGAAAGAAAAGGACAGTGGTTCTTGGAGCCAGGCTAGCCTGAGTTCAAATTCCCATCCTAGGCTAGGAATCCTTTGGCAAATCACAAAAACTCTATAAGTTTCAATTTTTACATTTTTAAAAAAAAACTATTTTTTGCAATGATTATTTCAATTAAGATATAATTGACATATAGCATTGTGTAAATTTAAGGTGTACAGCATGTTGGCTTGGCACATCTACATATTGCAATGTGATTACCACCATTGTGTTAGCTAACCCCTCTATCACATCACCTACTCACGCTCGCTTTTGTTTACGAGGTCAGTACATGAAGTGCTAAGAAGGTAAGACGGAGAGAGACAAACTAGGTGTGACTTCACTTATGTGTGGAATCTGGAAAAGCCGAACTCCTGGGAACAGAGAGCATGGTGATTACCAGAGTGGGGGACCTGGGAAGCTCTTGTTGAAGGGCGCAAAGCTGTAACCGGAAGATTAAACATTCTGGACACACAGCATAGTGATTATAATGTTTGCACCTGCCAGGTGGCCACAAGCAACATTCCTCTCAAAGGCGTGTCCTAAGGCATAGCTGGGGTGACATTTAGGAAGGGCCAGGCAGACTGTGGGTGCTGCAGGGGCACAAACCCACTGATACTTAAGGGTGCACATGGCTCCCGAAAGATCGCCACTGCAGGCTTCTCCCTGGCACCACCTCAGGCCCACACACCTCAGGAATCATCCCCCTTCCCTCCTGTGAACCATGCCCCTGTGTCACAGCTTCCTACGGGAACTCAGGAATGGCAGCTCAGATAGATGGTCAAAGTGTTGGGGGTTGGCAAAGCCAGATTTAAGTACTGGTTCAGGCATTTACTTGGCGGAGTGACCTTGAGAAAGTAGCTGAACTTCTCTGAGCTTCTGTTTCTTCATCTGTAGAAATGATAATCATAACTCTTCATAAAAGGTTTTCGTGAGTATCAGATGAGAGAGAGAGCCAGCCCTCCACCGCCTTTTATCTGCTTTGATTCTGTGCCAGCAATGTAACCACAGCAGTCACCTGCCATTAGCCACCATGACTGTGACATCGCTATACACGCCTTGACAAGAGCGCTATTTCAGGGAAGCGACAAGCTGAGCTGGCGGCTGGAGAGGGACTCCGTGGGAAAACAGGCCTGACCATCAGCTTCATGACTTCTGACATTAATGTGTCTAGCAATGAAAACAGTCATCATTTTCCACAGCAAAAAAAGGAAGGGGGGAAAGAAAGCATCTGCCAAACCTTTGTAAATGAGAAATAATTCATGCATGAAGAAAGTCATTCCAGGGAGATATTATTAAAATTCTATCCTTTCTTGCTATTAGAAGAACAAAATAGGCAGAAAGAACTGGGGGAAGTGGCAAGGGTTGGGTGGGGGCGTGGATCTTCTCCCACATCTGCAGTTTCAAAACAAATGTGAGATGGCTTCTCTTTAAATTTTGAAAATGTTCCTTCTCACTCAGGACCAGCTAGGAAGGGAGAGAAATGGGAAATCTCTGACCTACTCATAAGAACCCTTTAACATTTTTTATTCTTATTTATAAAGCCACAGGCCCAGGTGGGCAGGGGATGGGCAGTGGAGGGAGGTGAGGGGAGAGGAATCTTTCTTGCTAAGATGAAAAGTTAACCCTAGGGATTTGGCCTGATGGTAGTGGGGGTGGGAAGGAAGAAACTGCCAAAGGAAAGGGGCACTGCAGACTCCTTTGAAGAACTTGGGATCAAGACTCCACATTAAATCAGGACTGCAAAGGTGAATGCCAACAGGGTCAGGCAGGTAATTTAAATAAACTGAAGCTTTAAAGAACAGGAGCAACTGAAGAGTCCATTCTCCATCTACAAGGAGGCAGCTCCTGCTCAGCTCCGCCAACTTCCTGTGTGGCAAATGGACCCAGAATTACCAGATCTTCCAATCTTTCCAGAAAAGCCAACATTTTGGATTTTTGTTTGCAATTTCCTTTCAATGCACAATTTAAATAGTTCTTTTAGGGACTTCCCTAGTGGTCCAGTATGTAAGAATCTGCTTGCCAATGCAGGAGACACGAATTTGATCCCTTGTCTGAGAAGATCCCGCATGCCACCAAGCAACTAACCCCTGCACCACACCAGAGCCTGCGCTCCAGCATGTGCTTTGAAACAAGAGAAGCCACCACAATGAAAAGCCAGTGCAACGCAATGAAGAGTAGCCTTGCTGGCTGCCACTAAAGAAAGCCTACACGCAGACCCAAACACAGCCAAAAAATAATTAATTCATGAATGTAAATAAGTAATTTTCTTTAATAGTCAACCAAAAAAGCCACATCTGAGGGCCACATTTGATCCAGGAACAGCTGATTTGCGACCTCTAATTTATACATTTTGTCCTTGGCCTACTCTGTCCCTCACTGGGGTTTCCCGTGGGTGTTTGTCCCTCACTGGGGGTTTCCCGCTGTTCCGTGCGTGCAGCGTCAGAGGTGTCTTTTCAGAACCCTGTCTTGTGACCACTGAAGGCCGCCTGCCTCTGTGTCACTAATGGAGGGAAATTTGCATCCACACCGCCCGCCAATCCTCTCCAGGACATCTGTTTCCCAAACCACTCCATGTTTTTAGGAGAAATATTTTTCAATCTCAGATGTATTTTCAGCCGGGGATGTTCTCTTTGACACCAGCATAATCTACTGTGACATCGCCTGTTTGCTTGACAAACGATGAGACTGGGCTTTGACAATCTGGATGGATTCCCAGCCTCAGGCTAGGCCCACCACTACCTTCGGGGTCCCCAGAGGCCCCGGGAAGCGCCAGCCACCTCCTCCCACCCCCGCAGATTGCCTGATACACGGCTCTGCCCAAGATGAAAACTTCTGGCTTTCTGTCATCAATCCAAAAGCTGTATTTTTCTGTTTCAGTCATTTAAACATGCAATCTTGGGATGGCTGTGGCCTCCCCGGAGGGTAATGTGTTTTGACATCCATATTTAGGGCTGACATTGGAAGGCTCCTAGAGAAATAGCCTTGCCATGATATTCTTCGGAATGGATATCACAAACTGCTTCCCGGCTGTTTTTTATGACAACTATTCCACGGAGTGCAAGACCCAGGCATATAGAATATAAGCCATTTGAGGGCCCAAACCATTCCAAGCTGTAACAGCAAAACGGGGTTAATCATGCTTAGTCTTGGGGGCCCTCACTGCCATTAACTGAGAAAATCTGTGTAATAGAGGGTTTTACAAGAGGATATCATGCATTGGTTCCATTCTGTTTCTGATCTAGCATATTTTACTCCCAAATCATTAGACAAATGCTGAGGGGACAATTATATTTATTGCAATTTAAATTTAATTTTTTTTGGCGGGTGGTGGTGGTGGGCTGTACCAAATGGCATGTGGGATCTTAGTTCCCAACCAGGGACAAAACCCATACCTCCTTCAGTGGAAGCATAGAGTCTTAACCACTGTGTTGCCAGAGAAGTCTTTAAATGTTTCAAATTTAAACATTTTAAACTTTATTATTAGAGTTTACAAAAATATTTTTTCGTAAAATCAGAATGTCTTGGATTTATCCGACAACCATCTTCAATAGGAACCCAAAATTCTTATATGGTGATTTCACTGGTCCTCACATGATAATATGTCCTTGGATGTGTCACTTTTAAAAATGTTCATTTATTTATTTCTTGTTGGCTCTGATGGGTTTTTTCCAATAGCTAAGGTGTCCCTGGTGGCTCAGACAGTAAAGAATCCGCCTGCAGTGCGGAAGACCCAGGTTCAATCCCTGGGTCAGGAAGATCCCCTGGAGAAGGGATGGCTACCCACTTCAGTATTCTTGCCTGGAGAATTCCATGGGCAGAGGAGCCTGGGGGGCTACACATCCTAGGGTCATAGAGAGTCAGACATGAGTGACTCACACTTTCACACACCAGGTCTTTCTCTAGTTGTAGCGAGTTGGGGTTACTTGCTAGTTGCAGTGCACAGGCTTCTTACTGAGGTGGCTTCTTCTGTTGCAGAGTCCAGGCTCTAGAGCTCAGGCTCAGTGGTACCAACCCAGCTGCTCTGAAGCACGTGAGGTCTTCCTGGACCAGGGATCCAATCCATGTGCCCAGCACTGACAGGCAGACTCCCAACCACTGGACCACCAGGGAAGCCCTGATGTGCCACTTCTCGATGTGGTCTGCTTCTCTGTTAAATAGGATAGTATAATGCTTTTTCTAATGTGGGAAGAAAAGCATGGTAAGCTATGTGAAAACACTTTAAAGCACATGAAAAATCAATATGCAAGCTCAAGATATTAGTCAGCTGGATTCTTCCGGTCCATTTGAGATTTCACCGCAGCGTCCTGTCACACATCTGGTGTGATTTGGGACCTGCTAGGGGGCGCTAGTGGTAACGAGCCTGCCTGCCAATGCAGGAGACATAAGAGACGCAGGTTCGATCCCTGGACTGGGAAGATGCCCTGGAGGAGGGTACGGCAACCCACTCCAATATTTTGCCTGGAGAGCCTCATGAACGGAGGAGCCTAGCAGGCTACAGTCCATAGGGTTGCAAAGAGTTGGACACAGCTGAAGCAACTTGGCACACACATCAGAAGGTGAGGTTGAATCCATCTCAATAAGAAAGCGGACAGTGGGGCAAACAGGGGGAGCCCTGGACCAGAGGGGCAGAAAGGCGTGTTTCAGGGCTAGGCTAGGGCCTGGCAGGGTGATTCCTACTTATGCCCACCCACCCCTTAATCTCACCCCTGGCTTCTCCCTTTCTCTCAAATCCCCATCTCTCAGGAAACCTTGTTGGCTTCCCCTCCAAACAGATCCCAGCTATGACCACCTCACTAGTCCAGGGTGGACTAGTCTGTCTGTTACAACAGCCTCTTCCCGGGTCCTGCCTCCCCCTCTGCTCTCCATGCAACAACCAGAGGCAAGTCTCACAGTGTCAGTCAGACCAGGGCCCACTCGCTCTGTTCTGCTCACAGCCCTACAGTGGTCCTCCTCCTCACCGAGGATAAAGCTGAGTCCTACCATGGACCTCACAGACCTGTGAGTGCTGAGCTCCGTCTCTAACCCTCTCTCATCTGCACAGGCCACCCAGGCACCTTGAACTTAACCTTCACAGCAGCCCTACCAGGAGTGGACCCTGATATCAATTTACGGATGAGGAAACTGCAGGTTAGAGGGAAAGGCACATCCGAGGTCAGGTGTTAGGAAGTGATAGAGTCCTAACAGGGTTTAAATTCAAGCATCATTTTTCACACCAGGCTTATTTACTTTCACCCTGTTGTATATATTTTACGTTATTGTTTAGTTGCTAAGTCATGTCCGACTCTTTTGCAGTGCCATGGACTGTAGCCCACCAGGTTCTTCTGTCCGTGGGAATTTCCAGGCAAGAATAGTAGAGTGGGTTGCCATTTCCTACTCCAGGGGATCTTCCCGACCCAGGGATCGAACTGTCTCGTTCAGTTCCTACATTGCCAGCAGATTCTTTACTGCTGAGCCAAGCCCCATATGTTGTATAAGCCACTTCAAAGTCATTTTGGAATAGTCAGAAAAGGAAAGGAGAAAAGCAATCAGGCACACATAATTCTGGGTCTAAGATCAGTGCTGCCCCTCGACCAAGAGTCTTTGGAAGCCAGCAAAACTGTTAGTTTGGTAACATCAGTATAAAGTTCGTAGCTTGTTTGTCTTCTACTTCAGGAATTTCTGCAGACACAAAGAGAGAAGACTTTCTTCAACCAGCAGAGAAATCATGCCTAACCAAGCTAACATTCAAGTTAACAGCACAGAAAATGTAGTTAAGCCATCAGAAAATTGTTTTAATGTCCAGCGTTTCTGCTATTGTGCTGGCATTGACATGATGCTAATGAAATGTAATAAAAAGTGCAGCTTGAAAAGGATACCCATCTGCTCTGAAACTTCAATTAATGTGATTAAGATACAGTTTTTACACAATAAACTTGCTTCTGATGCATGTTCTGCACCATGGATTATTATTATTACATGACACTAACGCAGTCACATAAGTTAAATTGTGTTCAATTAACACTCACAATCAGCCCCAGAATCAGAGCGTGGCCCACGGGGAGGGCATGGAGTGCCTTGGACTTGACCACCTCCCTGAATTGTACGGTCCCTCTGCTCTAGATCTTCAGGACCCACTCTCCCCTACCTTCTGCCTCCCTCCATTCCATCATGTGCAACCACACGGGTCAGGCAGGGAAGGGCCACAATGAAAATCTCATTCAAGAGAATGAGACGTGAATGTCCACCCTGCTCTGATTAGGAGGGACAGGAAGTTGGACGGCAGGGACTGCCTTTCTTTGCTTTTTTTCTCTCAATAGTCTACCATCAAATTCATCTTTCTGAGCATCTACGATGCACAAGTCACTGCGGGTGAGGGGGAAAATGTACGAAGAGAGCAGAGACAGCCTTGATCATTATTAAGCATGGAGAGGCTTCCAGAGTAAAGTGAAAAATCTTATATGGATCTTCTGCCTTGTGTCTCTCTTTTTTCAGATTCTGGCAGAGTCCAGCAGGACACAGGTAAGAGTGCTGAGCTGGGAGGCTGGTTGATGGGGGTCTGAGCAGAGGCTGTGGCCTCACATGGCCCAGACCCTCCCTGGGTCCCTCCCCACCAATTCCCTCCTCTGCTCCGACTCTTTCCCATGGAAATGACCCGTCAACCCTCAGAACTGTTGCAAGTACCTTGCTCCAGTTGACTCATTCTGAATGATTCATTGTGAATGATTTTGACCTTTGTTCTCTCACCTGAGTCACATTTTCAAGAGACTCATAAGCCTGTGAGCCTCCAAAATACCAGCTGCCTACTGGGGTGGGTTTTGTCCAGGCTCATGGCCTAGAGTTCAGGAGCTATTTCATGGCAGGCAAGTAAGGAGGGCAGGGCTCTGCTCAGCAGATCAAAGATGCTACCCTCAGAGTTAGTAGAGGTGGTACCCATGGGATGGCAACTTCAAGGCCCTGGATTCATGGTCCCTACACCTGCCTTTGGATTTACTTCCAAACCCACACTGATAGCCCTCAAAGCTGGGCTGGGCAGGAGGACATAGGAATGAGGAAAGAGGAGCCTTAATAAAAATTTCCAATAATGTCCTTGAACCTCAGTTTCTGCATCGGCAGAGGATAATACTTTGATGGAGTTGTGAGGGTTCCATGAGCTAAGGTGTATATTGTTCATCTCAGGGCTTGACACATATGAAACTCTCTGTAAACTTAATTTTTACCCTCAGGCACCAAGCTAGGAATGTTGGCATATCCTCTCACTTAATCATCACAGAATCCCTATTGAGTAGACATTATTATCCTTGTTTTACAAGCAGGGGCTGTGCCAGTCAGAGTTCTGGCAAAAAGGAATGTGATGAAACATATCAGGGGTTTAAGAATCACTGGGAGGTTGGAGGACCAGGTTTGAGGGTGAGTGGGAACCAAGGTCATACCCCAGGACCTGTCTGGCCCACACTCCCTACCAGGTTGGGCAAGGATCCCACCTCCAGATGGTCACTTCAGCTTTTAACAATCAGCAAGGTCATAGGAGGGAGAAGCTAACTGACTGAGCTTACATCAGCTACCTGTCCCCTGGCTGGGATGGGGGATAGATGGAAGGTAGAGGAAGGATTCGAGTCCCTCAGCTTCCTTGGTGAGAAGTGGGCATAGAAACTGCCCTTCTTCAAAAGCATACAGTAGAGTATTTCCCAAATGGAGATCAGGGTGTTAATAAGGTAAAGGACATTTGATTCAGGATAGCCTACTCATCCAGGGGATCACTCACAGGAATAGATTCGGAGATATTTCTTTGCTTGGTCAAGCCTGTTCTCTTTCTCCTCTACACACACACACACACACACACACACACACACACACTTTTAGTAGAAAATGAGAACTTGAACCTGTGTCTTTTGACTCTGGGTCTTCCTTTTCTTCCATCCTTCTAGGACAAACTGACTTCAAAGTGAGGGAGATGTTAGGAGCAAAGGCATCAAACGGGAAGTGAATAATGACAGGGTGCTCTGATGGGCCTCACAGTTGTACAGAAGAGACCCTGTACAGGTCAGACCAGCCCTGCTGACAAGGGATACAAAAGCTATGTGAGATGGGCAGGGAGGAGAGGCTGTCTTCTCCAGGAAAAGGGGAAAATTCTGAAGGTGAAGTGGACAAGGAGTGAGAGGCAGAACATTCCTGGGATTCCTGGTCTGCACAGTGACTATATAGTCACACGTTCCCCCATGAGAGATTAGAACATCCGGTCAGGTGTCCTCGGGGTGCTGAGTCAGCACCGGCTGGACTAGCCACTCCTCCAAACTCAGGAGCTCATAAATCACAGCTGACAGGGCAGGAGTTCTCTGCTGTGCACGTTTTTTGTTCCAGAGACAGATGGCCACTGGAGCATGCATGTGGATTTTGTGTGCTTAGGGCATTGTGTATGCATCCTGGAGTGGTTATGAGGACAAAGCTGAAATAAACCAAAACAACAGTGCCTGTCCCCACCTGCCATGGACCACAGAAGTGTTTTCCAAACTAAAGCTATTATAACATCAATTGTACTATTTAAGTAATGTTGTCCTTATATTCAGACTTGCTTTTAAAATGAAACAAATATATATATATTTTTTAATGAAATTTTAGAGTTCTAGTTTCTTGTCCAACATGTAAGGAATTTCAAAGTTGTCGCTACATTCCAATGACAAACAAAAAGCTGAACAAACTAAAAAAATGACTCTTCTTAGATCTCTCAGAGAATTGAGGTCAAAGGGCAAACCAAGGCCCCACAAATTAGTGAGAGAAGCAAATACAAGGAGTCACAGCCTAATGAAGGAGAAACTTCTGCGGGAACCAACACTTAGGTAGAAAACTTTAAACTGTAACTGACAAATTGCTGGAAGTTCAGTGTGGACAAGTCTGAAAGTTAGAAACTCCAGAGGAACCTAGTCACAGGGGTTCTCCCCAATTTTGTGGCTTTTACTTCCAAAACTTGCCCAGATTTTCACAGTAAATATCAAGGATATTGGAATTTACAGACCAAGAATCAAAAACAACTAAGATTAATATGTTAAGGCTCTAATGGAAAAGTAGATGACATACAAAAACAGGCACTATAAGCAGAGATGGAAATTCTAAGAAAGAATTTTTTAAATGCCAGAGATCAAAAGCATTGTAACAGAAATGAAAAATGCTTTGATGGGCACATTAATAGACTAGACATGGCTGAGGAAAGAATCTCTGAGCTTGAGAATAAGTCAGTGGAAACTTGCAAAGTTGAAAAGCAAAGGAAAAAAAGACAAGAAAATGGATTATAATATCCAAGAACTATGGAACAACTACAACAGATGTAATATATGCATCGTGGGAATACCAGAGAGAGAAGAGGAAACAGAACATTCAAAACATAATGACTGAGAATTTCCCACTAAATCATCCCTTCATCAGATGTAAAGAGGGGAACTATATAATGATAAAGGGTCAATTCTCCAGGAAGACAACAATCTTTAATATGCATGCATCTAACAACAGAGCATCCCAATACACAAAGCAAAAATTGATGGAGCTGCAAGGAGAGTTAGACATATCCATTATTATATAGAGAGGTTTCGACATTCCTCTATCAAAAGTGGACAGACTCAGCAAACAGAAAATATTAATAGTGAGGACATAGTTGAACTCAACAATGTCATCAAAAATTGGATATAATAGACATATACAGAATATTTAATCAAATAACAGCAGAATACATATTCTTCTCAAGTTCACCCAGAACATTTACAAAAATAGACTATATTCTGGCCATAAAGCAGAGCTTAACAAATAAAAAGAATAAAATTATATATCTGTTTTCAGATCTCAATAGAACTACACTAGAAATCAAAAACAGAAAGACAGTTGACAAATCTAAACGTCAGTTCAGTTCAGTCTCTCATTCATGTCTGACTCTTTGTGACCCCATGGACTGCAGCACGCCAGGCTTCCCTGTCCATCGCCAACGCCCAGAGTTTACTCAAACTTGTGTCCATTGAGTCGGTCATGCCATCCAACCATCTCATCCTCTGTCATCCTCTTTTCCTCCCACCTTCAATCTTTCCCAGCATCATGGTCTTTTCAAATGCGTTAGTTCTTCTCATCAGGTGGCCAAAGTATCACAGTTTCCGTTTCAGCATTAGTCCTTCCAATGAATATTCAGGACTGATTTTCTTTAGGATGGACTGGTTGGATCTCCTGTCCAAAAGACTCTCAAGAGTCTTCTCCAACACCACAGTTCAAAAGCATCAATTCTTCGGCACTCAGCTTTCTTCACAGTCCAATCTCACATTCATACATGACCACTGGAAAAACCATAGCCTTGACTAGATGAACCTTTGTTGGCAAAGTAATCTCTCTGCTTTTTAATAAATTGTCTAGGTTGGTCATAGCTTTTCTTCTAAGGAGCAAGCGTCTTTTAATTTCATGGCTGCAGTCACCACTGCAGTGATTTTGGAGCCCAAGAAAATAAAAAGTCTGCCACTGTTTCCATTGTTTCCCTATTTATTTGCCATGAAGTGATGGGACCAGATGTCATGATCTTAGTTTTCTGAATGTTGAGTTTTAAGCCAACTTTTTCCAAAATCTAAAAGTACTTGGAGATTAAATAACACACTTCTAAATATCACATCTCAAAGAAAAAAAAATCTCAAAAGGAGTTTAAATATAGTTTTAACTACATGAAAATGAAAATAAACCATAAAAAGTTGGAAGTACAATAGCAGAAGTGCTGAAAAGAAAATTATAACATTTAACATATATTAATAAAAGATAAAAATCTATGATCAATAATCCATGATTCTTATCTAAGAAAGTAGAAAAAGAGCAAATTAAAGTTTTAAAAAGAGAGATAAAAACAATAAAAAGTTAGAGCAGAAACCAATGGAATTAACAGGAAATCAATAGAGAAAAATCAACAAAACCAAAAGATCAATAAAATCAATAAGTCTGTATCTGAGGCTAACTGAAAAAAAGAGAGAACACACAAGTTACTAATATCAGAAATGAAAGAATAGCTCCCCACTGGTAACCACTAATTATGATCTTTGAATCCATTTCTGTTTTGTTATATTCATTTGTTTTATTTGGGGGATTCCACATATAGGTGGTAACATGGTGTGTTTGTCTTTCTCTATTTTACTTATTTCAGTAATTATTTATATAAAATAATTTTCCTTCTTTCTTTTTTCTAATTTCTTAAAACAATTTAGTTTTAATCTTCTCTATTCTGCTTTAAAATTTATTCTCTTTAAAATTTCCATTTCTTTCTCTCCATTTTTCTTATTTTCACTCTAAGACTAAAAGTCAAATTATCCTTCTTTCTGCTATCACTATTATTACATTTTAACATTTTTTTTACTTGCTATCTAAGATATTTGAAGTCTTCTAATAGAAAATAATAATAATAAAATTATAAATATGTGTGTTTCAAAATCACTTTCTGATGTTTTAGTGTTTCTTATGATGTCTGCTGCCTGGAAAATCTCATGGACAGAGGAGCCTGGTAGGCTGCAGTCCATGGGGTCGTGAAGAGTTGGACACGACTGAGCGACTTCACTTTGACTTTTCACTTTCATGCATTGGAGAAGGAAATGGCAACCCACTCCAGCATTCTTGCCTGGAGAATCCCAGGGACAGGGAGCCTGGTGGGCTGCCGTCTATGGGGTCGCACAGAGTCGGACACGACTGAAGCGACTCAGCAGCAGCAGCAGCATGGTGTCTGTAATTTTGTGCACAAGAATATAAAGTATGTAAGATAAAATGAAAAATGATATTGAATAAGGGAGCCAGATTAATTTTTTTTAATTTAGAAAATAAATGAAAGAAAAGACATTGTAATAAGCCCTATTGATGAGGTGAAGTCGCTCAGTCGTGTCCGACTCTTTGCGACCCCGTGGACTGTAACCTATTAGGCTTCTCCGTCCATGGGATTCTCCAGGCAAGAATACTGGAGTGGATTGCCATTTCCTTCTCCAGAGGATCTTCCCAACCCAGGGATCGAACCCGGGTCTCCCGCATTGGAGGCAGATGCTTTAACCTCTAAGCCACCAGGGAAGCCTAGCCCTATTGATAAAGGGTAATAAAGGAATATTATGAGCAATCCTATGCTCTTAAACTTGATAACCTAGATGAAATGGACTGATTCCTTGAAAGGCACAAGTTGTAAAAACTCACACAAGAAAAAATAGTCTGAAAAAATCTATATGTATTAAAGAAGTTAAATCAATAATTAATAAACTCCCCATGCAAAATGCACCAGGCCTAAATGAGTTCACTGGTAGATTCTACAAAACATTTAAGGCAGAAGTTATACCATTTTCTATGATTTCCTCCTGAAGATAGAAGTAGAAGAAATATTTCTTAACTCATTCTATGAAGCCAGCATTACCCTAATACAAAAATCAGGCAAAGATGATAAGAAAGAAAACTACAAATCAGTACCTCTTCAGAACATAGATGGAAAATCTTCCACAAAATATTAGCAAATTCAATCCAACAAAAATAAAAAGAATTATACACCCCAACCAAGTGGAATTATCCCTAATATGCAAGACTGATCCAGCACTGAAAATCAATTAATGTAATCCATGCAACCAAAAGCCTAAAGAAGAAAAGCTGCAGAATTTTATCTGTAGATGCGAAAATGCATTTGACAAAATCCAATATCCATTCATAATGAAAACTCTCAGCAAACTAGTTATAGAGAGGAGCTTTTTCAACTTGATAAAGAATATCTAAAAACTTACAGCTAATATTGTACTTAATGGTGAAAAACTAGAAATTCTTCCACTAAAATGAAAACCAGGGATGTCCTCTCTCACCATTCCTTTTCAACATCATACTGGGAGTCTTAGCTTTATAAGACAAGAGAAGCTAGCTTTATAAGCCTAGCTTAACAAGGTAAGTCCTAGCTTAATAAGTCCTAACAATAAGACAAGAAAAGGAGATAAAAATTATACTGATTGGGAAGGTAAAATAAAATTTTGTTCACAGATGATTTGATTGTCTATGATTGCTTAATAGGTAATTGACAAAAAAACTCTTGAATCTAATAAGCAATTATAGCAAGGTAACAGGACACAAGGTTAATATATAAAAGTGAATCACTTTCTTATATACTAGCAATGACCAAGAGGACTTTGAAATTAAGGATACATTGCATTGACATTAACTCTCCCCCAAATGAATTATTCAGATGAATTATATATTCAAATGAATTATGATCTAACAAAATATGTACAAGATCTATACAAGGAAAACTACAAACTCTGATAGAAGAAATCAAAGGAGGAATAAATAAATGGAGAGTTATTCCATGTTCATAGGATAGAAACACTCAATATTATCAAGATGTCAGTTCTTCCCAACTTGATATATAGATTAAATGTAATCACAATCAAAACTCCATCAGACTTTGTGAATATAGATATACTGATTCTGAAGTTTATATGAGAAGGCAAAAAAAAAAAAAAACCCAGAATAATCAACACAGTTATGAAAGAGAAGAATAACTGACACCACGGAACTTCAAGACTTACGACAAAGTTGCATAGTCAAGATAGTGTGGTATTCATGAAAAAATGGACAAAAGATCAATGGAACAGAATGGAGAGCCCAAAAATAGAACCACATTCAACTGATTTTTGACAAAGGCATATATAACTGGAGAAAAGATATCCTTTTCAGTAAATGGTGCTGGAACATATGGATATCCACATGAAAAAAAACATCTAGACATCTTACACCCTTCATTAGACCTTATACTTGCCTCAAAAATTAACCCAAAATGGATCAAAGATTTAAATGTAAAATGCAAATGTAAAGAACTCTTCAAACCCAACAATAAGACAATGAACAACCCAATTTAATTCCAAGGGAAGCAAAGCAAAGAGAAGTTTGTCTATTTGGATTACTGTTGGATCCCAAGTGTCACGGATGATGCCTTGCCTATAGCAGACTTTCCAAGGTGGCGAGGGAGTAGAACATGGGGATAGGAGAACATCTCTCCACATAAATGCATCAAGAAGACATCTACAAATGGAATAATTCTCACAGACCCCCTGCTGAGCACTAGCAGAGGCCCTCAGATACCCAAAAGCACAAGAAAGATCTCTATATAACCACATAGGACAAAGAAAGAAGAAAGGAAAATAAAGAGGAGATGAAGCAGGATAGAACCTGCATCCCTGGCAGGGAGCTGAAGGTGAGCAGAGGTTCCTGCATCTAGGTGAGTCCCCTTTTCAGCAGCGGGATGACAAAAGAGGAGCCTCAGGGACTCAGAAGCAAGCCCAGCAGCTGGTTTGTGGCAGACAGGTCAAAGTGAGACCTACACAGATGGTCCGTGCCACAGACCTGCACACCCGTCACACATGGACTGGGTGCTGGAATGTGCAGTTTGGAGAGCAGACCCAGAGAAGGCACTGCTCTCGTCTGTGTAGAGACAACCTGAGAGAATGAGAGTGAGGAGCTCCACAACCAGCAATGCTTGTGGAGGAAGCACAGACCACCGCAAACAGGAAGCACCATGGTTGAGTGACTTGCAAAGGGTGCAGCCACCATTGCAGCTTCTCTCTTCACACACTGGCCCCTGCCTCCACTGGCATTAGGGAGGGATCCCACCAGAGCCAGCTCCCACATCCCTGTCATCGCCTCCTCCATTTCCTCCCCCTCCCCCACCAAGCCTGGTGACATGCTCACCCTGATCCCCACTACATTCCAATCCCCACCACAGTACCCTCCTGCCTGCGCAGCCTGCACGCCCATTTGCCACCTTGGTTTCTTCCTGCCTGACAGGCTAGTGTGTTCTGGCAACCTCTGAAGCAGAAGAGTCTGCTTCAGAGGTGTGTGGGAGGGACATACCACACACACCTCACAGAGGTGAGGCTGAAACCACAGCTGAGCCCAGAGGCCATGAAACTAAGGAAGAAGAGCTTAAATCTCTCCTCACAGAGAGGAGTTACACCTCTACTGCTGGCTTCCCAAATTCAGCACCTGCAAAAGATTCCAAAGGGCAAACAGTGCTCCTGTGAGTGGGAAAGGTCTGGCTTTAGTAGCTGTGAGCTTGGTGGGCATGTACACATGGGAGGTGGGCCAGGCTAGAATCTGAGGTGCCTCCATAGCTCCTACAGTGGGTTCAAGTACACAATTACTGCAGTCCTGGGACCTGACCCCAGCAACTCTGGGCCAGTGGCCTGATGAAAACAACACCTGAGAGGCAGCAGGGCCAGTTTCCAGCATACTCCAAGTTAAGGTGGCATCAAGAACATTGCCAACAACAGTGGACTTTGTGAGCCCACACAGAGGGTGAAAGGCGACACAACAGAGCACATTCCCAGGAGAACAGCTGTAGAAGAAGGATACTCAGTGGCTTCTCTCCCAATGGGAGTGCTCCAATCCAGCTTACCTCATACCACAGATCAGAATCACAGCCTAGAAACATATCTGGGGGCCTCTAATCCAACAACTAGGGAGCAGACCCCATTCCTGAAAGGACAGTGACAATCGCAGAGCAAAACAGAGGCCCTGCTCAGTAATCAGGGCAGGCTCTGATCACCACAACATCAGTCTCCTGCCTCATATCAAGGGAATAAAGGTGCAAGCCTCTGAACCAACCCTACCTGCTATGGGGCAGAAACCAGAAACAGGAGAAACTAATCCAGCAGCCTATGGAGAGGAGACCACAAACACAGTAAGTCTGACAAAATGGATGACAAAGAAATATGTTGCTGCTGAAGGAGCAAAATAAAAGCCTACAAGAACAACTAAACGAAGAGGAGACAGGCAATCTCCCTGAAAAAGAATTCAGAGTCATGGTAGTAATGATGATTTGATCTTGCAATGAGAATGGAGACATGGATTGAGAAGATACAAGACATGTTTAACAAAGGTCTAGAA
Source organism: Aepyceros melampus (assembly GCA_006408695.1). NCBI lineage: Eukaryota > Metazoa > Chordata > Mammalia > Artiodactyla > Bovidae > Aepyceros > Aepyceros melampus. The sequence continues at coordinate 221,735 of SJXQ01005722.1, forward strand.
GAACTAAAGAACAAATAAACAGAAATGAACAGTGCAGTCACTGAAATAAAAAATACACTAGAGGATTAATAGCAAAGAAACTGAGGAAGAAGAACACATAAGTGACCTGGAATATAGAATGGTGGAAAAGTCTGCCATGGAACAGAATAAAGAAAAAATAATGAAAAGAAATGAGGACAGTCTCAGAGACCTCTGGTATACCATTAAATGCACCATTTGAACTATATGGGTTTCAGAAGAAAAAGAAAAAGGGCCTGAGAAAATATTTGAAGAGATTATAGTTGAAAACTTCCCTAATACAGGAAAGAAAATTGTCACCAAGTCCAGGAAGCATAGAGAGACCCATACAGGATAAACCCAAGGATGAACATGCTGAGATACATATAAATAGAACAAACAAAAATTAAATGCAAAGAAAAAATATTAAAAGCAACAAGGGAAAAGCAAAAAATAACATGCTAGGGAATCCCTATAAGGTTATCAGCTGATTTTTCAGCAAAAATTCTGCAGGCCATGATATATTTAGTGATGAAAGGGAAAAACCCATAACCAAGAATATTCTTCCAGTAACTATGTATGGATGAGAACTAGACCATAAAGAAGGCTGAGTGAAGACTGATGCTTTCAAACTGTGATGCTAGAGAAGACTCTTGAGAGTCTCTTGGACAGCAAGAGGATCAAACCAATCAATCCCAAAGGAAATTGTGCTGAAGCTGAAGCTCCAATATTTTGCCCACTTGGTGCAAAGAGCTGACTCATTGGAAAAGACTCTGATGCTGGGAAAGATTGAGGGCAAGAGGAGAGGAGGGTGAGAGAAGATGAGATGGTGGGGTGGGGGGGGGGCGGAATAAATTGGGATACTGGAATTGACATATATACACTACTATATATAAAATAAATAACTAAAAAGGGCCTTCTGTATAGCATAGCAAACTCTACTCAATACTCTGTAATGGTCTATATGGGAAAAGGATCTTAAAAAAAAGCAGATGTATGTAAATACATAACTAATTTACTTTGCTGTACACCTGAAACAAACACAACATCATAAATCAACTATACTCCAATAAAAATTTTTTAAATAAATTTATTATAAAAATGTGCCAAAGACTTGAACAAACACTTCACCACAAAAGATACACAGATGGTAAATAAGCATCTTACCATGAAAAGATGCTCCACACCATATGTCATTAGGAAAATGTAAATTAAAATCATAAAACTTTGTTTTATAGTGGAATAGTCTAATAGTTCCACTACACAGCTATTAGAATAACCAAAATCTAGAACACTGACAACACCAAATGGTGGTGAGAATGTAAAGCAATAGGAACTCTTATTCATTACTGACCACTTTGTACAGCCACTTTTGTGGACAATTTGAAAGTTTCTTATACCACTAAACACTCTCTTACCATATGATACAGCAATCAAACTCCTTGGTTTTTACCCAAATGACTATAAAACTTATGTCCACACAACCCCTTGCACAAGGATGTTTATGGCAGTTTTAGTCACAATTTCCAAGACTTAGAAGCAACTAAGATGTTCTTCAGTAGGTGAGTGGAAAAAGAAACTCTGGTTTCATTCAAGCAATTGAACATTCAGTTCTAAAAAGAAATGGGTTATCAAGCCATCAAAAGACATGGAGGAATCTTAAACGCATTATCAGTAAGTGAGAGAAGCTAAAAGGCTACATACTATATGATTCCAACTATATGACCTTCTGAAAAAGGGGAAACTGTCTTCATAGACATTAAAAGATCAGTACTAGAGGATATGGATGAGATGAATAGGTAGAACACAGAGGATTTTTAGGGCAGTGAAATCATTCTGGATGATACTATAATGGTGGATACATGACACATATTTATCAAGCTCATAGAATGTACAACATCAAGAGTGAACCCTAATATAAACTATGGTCTTTGGATAATAATATGTCAGTGCCAGTTAATCAGTTGTAACATATACCATCCTTTTGTAGGATTTCAATATCGGGAGAGTCTGTGCATATGTGGGAGCAGACTATATATGGGGAATCTGTATATGGAATACCTTCTACTGAATTGTTCCCTGAATCTAAAACCATTCTTAAAAAATAGAATAGTTTAAAATTTTAAAACCAATTTTAAAAAAGAAAGTTTATTCTATATATTTTTTATTAAAGATGAACATGTCATAACCACCCAAAGTCCATAATTCACCTTAGGATTCACTCTTGGTGTTGTATATTGTATGGGCTTGAGCAAACATATACTGTTATTGTGATATACAGAGTGTTCTCACTGCCCTAAAAATCCTCTGAGTTCTTCCTATTTATCTATTATCACCTGCCTCCACCCAGCACTGATCATTCTGCTGTCTCCATAGTTTTGCCTTTTCCAGATTGTCTTATAGTTGGAATCATATGCCATGTAGCCTTTTGAGATTGGCTTTTTCTTCACTTAGTAGTACACATTTAACTTTCCTTCCTGTCTTTTTATGGTTTGACAGCTCACTTTTTTTTTAAACATTGAATCATATTCATTTGTCTCAATGTACCAGTTCGTTTATCCTCTCTTCCACTGAAGGGCTTCTTGGTTGATTCCAAGTGTTGGTTATTATGAATTAGTTCAGTTCAGTCTCTCATTCGTGTCCAACTCTTTGTGACCCTGTGGACTGCAGCACGCCAGACCTCCCTGTCCACCACCAGCTCTCGAAGTTTACTCAAACTCATTCCATTGAGTTGGTGATGCCATCCAATCATCTCATCCTCTGTTGTTCCCTTTCCTCCCAACTTCAATCTTTCCCAGCATCAGGGTCTTTTCCAAAGAGTCAGTTCTTTCATCAGGTGGCCAAAGTA
>SJXQ01005722.1:224643-325818 GCA_006408695.1 Aepyceros melampus
GATTCTGAGTGAACTCCGGGAGTTGGTGATGGATAGGGAGGCCTGGCGTACTGCAATTCATGGGGTCGCAAAGAGTCGGACATGACTGCGTGACTGGACTGAACTGAACTGAACATAGAAAACAGCAAGAGAATTCCAGAAGGACATCTACTTCTGCTTCACTGACTACGCTAAAGCCTTTGACTGTGTGAATCACAGCAAACTGTGGAAAATTCTTCAAGAGATGGGAATACCCGACCGTCTTACCTGCCTCCTGAGAAATCTGTATGCAGGTCAAGAAGCAACAGTTACAACTGGACTTGGAACAACGGACTGGTTCCAAATAGGGAAAGGAGTACATCAAGGCTGTATATTGTCACCTTGCTTATTTATATATGCAGAGTACATCATGTGAAATGCTGGGCTGGATGAAGCACAAGCTGGAACCAAGATTGCTGGGAGAAATATCAATAACCTCAGATATGCAGATGATACCACCACCCTTAGGGCAGAAAGTGAAGAGGAATTAAAGAGCCTTTTGATGAAAGTGAAAGAGGAGACTGAAAAAGCTGGCTTAAAACTCAATATTCAAGGAACAAAGATCATGGCATCCTGTCCCATCACTTCATAGCAAATAGATGGGGGAAATAAGGAAACAGTTACAGACTTTTTTTCTTGGGCTCCAAAATCACTGCAGATGGTGATTGCAGCCATGAAATGAAAAGACGATTGTTCCTTGGAAGAAAAGTTATGACCAACCTAGATAGCATATTCAAAAGCAGAGACATTACTTTGCCAACAAAGGTCCATCTAGTCAAGGGAATGGTTTTTCCAGTAGTCATGTATGGATGTGAGAGTTGGACTATAAAGAAAGCTGAGTGCCAAAGAATGGATGCTTTAGAACTGTGATGTTCGAGAAGACTCTTGAGAGTCCCTTGGACTGCAAGGAGATCCACAGATGGTGATTGCAGCCATGAAATGAAAAGACGATTGTTCCTTGGAAGAAAAGTTATGACCAACCTAGATAGCATATTCAAAAGCAGAGACATTACTTTGCCAACAAAGGTCCATCTAGTCAAGGGAATGGTTTTTCCAGTAGTCATGTATGGATGTGAGAGTTGGACTATAAAGAAAGCTGAGTGCCAAAGAATGGATGCTTTAGAACTGTGATGTTCGAGAAGACTCTTGAGAGTCCCTTGGACTGCAAGGAGATCCAACCAGTCAATCCTGAAGGAAGTCAATCCTGAACATTCATTCGAAAGACTGATGCTGAAGCTGAAGCTTCAATACTTTGGCCACCTGATGAAAGAATTGACTCATTGGAAAAGACTCTGATGCTGGGAAAGATTGAAAGCAGGAAGAGAAGGGGATGACAGAGGATGAGATGGTTGGATGGCATCACCAACTCACATGAGCTTGAGCAAGCTCCAAGAGTTGGTGATATACAGGGAATGCATGCTGCATTCCATGGGTTCACAAGGAGTGAATATGACTGCGTGATGGAACAGAACTGAACTGAAGAGGCTCAAGTCTTTATCCTGCAAATAAGTGACAGGGACCAGGAAAGGCTTTTGGACCCTGGAGGGCCCTGGAGGATCCTGCTCAGTTTCACTATCGGTCAAGTACAAAAGCAGAATAAAAAGTTTCAAAATAGAAAAATCAGGAAAAAATTGTGATGCAAATTTTTCCAAGAAAGTATTGAAAGATACTCTATAAAAAAAAAAGAAAAAGAAAAAGAAAAAGATAGGGTGCAAAAAATAAGAGATTCAAAGGAGAAGAGGTAGAGGAAAGTCTTAAGATGTTAGCTGTATGCTTTCTAAGAGAAACAGTCTAGATCTAAGTTCCAGTTCAGCTTAGTCAGTTGTCACTCAGTCGTGTCCAACTCTTTGCGACCCCATGGATTGCAGCATTCCAGGCTTCCCTGTCCATCGCCAACTCCCAGAGTTTACTCAAACTCATGTCCATTGAGTTTGTGATGCCGTCGGACCATCTCATCCTCTGACGTCCCCTTCTTCTCCTCCAGTTCAGGTTAAAAAAAAAGCATGTCTGTATTGGGGAGGGAGGTGGTTTAACCACATTAAAAAATGTATTGAAGGTATTTTACAGAACTATTGGAAACTATAGGAAGAATTATTCACTCAAAGAGCATTAGCAAATTCACTCGATAAAAGAAAAAAAATTATATAAGAAAAAAGCGTAGTCTTAATATATTCTCGGACTCACCAGGGAACAATATTTACATTGTCACAGTCATAAGAGGGAAAAAAGTAAAAATGGGGACAAAAATCATAAAGACTGGAGGTGGGGAAAGAAAGCAAAAAATGGGAACAGTTAAATCTTTGCTATTATAATACACAGAGTTGTGGATATTGTTTAAAATAGATGACTCGGGATTTCCTTGGTGGCTCAGTGTTAGAGAATCCACTTGCCAATGCAGGAGACACAGGCTTGATCCCTGATCCAGGAAGAAGCCACATGCCCTGGAGCAACTAAGCCTGTGCAAGACTCTCAAGCCTGTGCTCTAGTTTCCTGAGCCGCAACTACTGATCCAGTGCTCCGCAATAAGAGAAGCCATCACAGTGAGAAGCCCATGGACTGAAACTAAAGACTAGCCCCACCCCCACCCCCGCCCGCCTCATCGCAACTAGAGCAAAGCCCTCGCAGCAACGAAGATCCAGTGCAGCCAAAACAATAAAAAAATAACATTTAGAAAAAACAATACATGACTCAAAAGGCTATATGTACTTTATTTAGAAATAGGGACATTATTACCAGAAGAAACAGTTAAGTTGAAAGTAGTTTGTTCTATAGAGGGGAATGAGGGGAGAAAGGCAGAGGAAAAAAAAAGAAATGCTGAGTCCTGTAAGCTTTTTGGTACTATATGAATTTTAAAATCATTCATGTGATACTTTTATAAATGTAAAAAGTCTTTAGCCTGGGCCCTTGTTCAGTTCAGTTCAGTCACTCAGTTGTGTCCGACTCTTTGCAACCCCATGAACTGCAGCACGCCAGGCCTCCCTGTCCATCACCAATTCCCGGAGTTCACTCAAACTCACGTCCATCCATTCGGTGATGCCATCCAGCCATCTCATCCTCTGTCGTCGCCTTTTCCTCCTGCCCCCAATACCTCCCAGCATCAGAGTCTTTTCCAATGAGTCAACTCTTCACATGAGGTGGCCAAAGTACTGGAGTTTCAGTGGTAGCGTCATTCCTTCCAAAGAACACCCAGGGCTGATCTCCTTCTGAATGGACTGGTTGGATCTCCTTGCAGTCCAAGGGACTCTTAAGAGTCTTCTCCAACACCACAGTTCAAAAGCATCAAGTCTTCAGCACTCAGCTTTCTTCACAGTCGACTCTCACATCCATACATGACCCCTGGAAAAACCATAGTCTTGATTAGATGGACCTTTGTTGGCAAAGTAATGTCTCTGCTTTTTAATATGCTATCTAGGTTGATCATAGCTTTCCTTCCAAGGAGTAAGTGTCTTTTAATTTCATGGCTGCAGTCACCATCTGCAGTGATTTTGGAGCCCCCCAAAATAAAGTCTGACACTGTTTCCCCATCTATCTGCCATGAAGTGATGGGACCAGATGCCAAGATCTTCGTTTTCTGAATGTTGAGCTTTAAGCCAACTTTTTCACTCTCCTCTTTCACTTTCATCAAGAGGCTTTTTAGTTCTTCTTCACTTTCTGTCGTAAGGGTGGTGTCATCTGCATATCTGAGCTTATTGATATTTCTCCCAGCAATCTTGATTCCAGCTTGTGCTTCTTCCAGCCCAGCATTTCTCATGATGTACTCTGCATATAAGTTAAATAAGCAGGCCAACAATATACAGCCTTGACATACTGCTTTGTTATTAAAAATAAAATTGGAGTTTCTTAGGAATGAAATATATAAATACTTATTTTTTTTTTCTCTTTCTAAAAGTAGTAAGGGGACTTCCTTGGTGGGACTCTAAGGTCCCAATAGAATGGGCCCAGGTTCAATCCCTGGTTAGGGAACTAGATTTTGCACACTGCAACTAAGAGTTCATATGCCACAGCTAAAAGATCATGCAGATCACAAGTAAAAAAAAAAGTCCCACATGTCACTGAGGCAGAAGGCCGATGGCCTGCCCCCCAGGGTAAAGTGATAGGAGATTCATTCCCTGTGGACCAAAACTCCAAGAGGAGAACAGCAGGACAATTAAGAGAGGAGACTGGGAGTGAGGGGTGGGGTAGGTGGAGAATGGAATCATGTATATGGATGGCTGATTCCCTTCAGTGTTCACCTGAAACTATCACAACATTGTTAACCAGCTGCACCCCAACACAAAATGTTTTTGGTGTTAAAAACAAAAAGAGAGAGAGAGAGAGGTGGCTGGGCTCTGTCAGACCACATATATGTCATTCTTGAAGTCAGGAGACCTCCTGGACTACACTTGTGCAGAAAAGCTCCATGGAAGTCAGAGGGGAGTGATGCCAAAATATGCTCATTACCCATTCATCTTTGTGGTAGAATCCATCTTGGCTAAGAGATGTGTGCACACATATGGATATATCCTGAGATATACCAAATATGGACTGTGAACCTGGCAAATCAAAATGATTGGCTAAAGGAGACCCAGAAAAAGTGTCCCATGTAAGTGATTTAAACTGCCATGAGCTTCCTTGGTGGCTCAGATGGTAAAGAATCCGCTTGCAATGTCGGAGTCCTGAGTTTAACCCCTGGGTTGGGAAGATCCCCTGGAGAAGAGATTGTCTATCCACTCCAGTATTCTGGCCTGGAGAATTCCATGAACAGAGGAGTCTGGTGGGCTATAGTCCATGGGGTCACAAAAAGGACATGACTGAGAGACCTTCACTTTTCAAACTGTCACAGAAGCTTGACTCAGAGACACTCTTTCTGAGGCTGCCTGTGTGTCAATCCACACGTTCAGTTCAGTTCAGTTCAATTGCTCAGTTGTGTCTGACTCTTTGCGACCCCACGAATTGCAGCACGCTAGGCCTCCCTGTCCATCACCAACTCCTGGAGTTCACCCAAACTCATGTCCATCGAGTCGGTGATGCCATCCAGCCATCTCATCCTCTGTCATCCCCTTCTCCTCCTGCCCCCAATCCCTCCCAGCATCAGGGTCTTTTCCAATGAGTCAACTCTTCGCATGAGGTGGCCAAAGTACTGGAGCTTCAGCTTTAGCATTTTTCCTACCAGGACTGATCTCCTTTAGAATGGACTGGTTGGATCTCCTTGCAGTCCAAGGGACTCTCAAGAGTCTTCTCCAACACCACAGTTCAAAAGCATCAATTCTTCGGCGCTCAGCCTTCTTCACAGTCCAACTCTCACATCCACACATGAGCATTGGAAAAACCATAGCCTTGACTAGACGGACCTTTGTTGGCAAGGTCATGTCTCTGTTTTGAATGTGCTGTCCAGGTTGGTCATCACTTTCCTTCCCAGGAGCACTGTACACTTTTCCTCCTAATAAACACTTTTCTTGTTTTACTACTCTCCATCTTTGTGGGAATCCTTTCCTGCAAAGCTGAAGGGCCTGGGCCCATGTCACCCGTCACTTTGGTGCTCTCATCATCGTGACATGGCCTCAATCACTGGCTGGGGAACCGATGCCCCGCTTCAAGTTGCTGGAGGCTGAGGACACCCGAGATCACTGTAAGTAAAAAAAGATCCCACATGTTGCAACAATGATGAAGAGCCCACGTGCCACAACTGAGACCAGTTAAATAAATGAATAATACGTAAATAAATAGATAGATAGATAAAAGTAGTATGTTTGTTGCTTATCAAAATGAAAACTATGAAACTGCCCACTGCAGAAAATAACCATCACCATACAGAGTATTTTTACAGAATATTTCCTAGTTTTCTTTCACTTTAAAAAAATTATCTGGCTGTGCTGGATCTTCGTCCCTAGGCTCGGGCTTTCGCTTGTTGTGATGAGTGGGAGCTACGCTGTGGTTGTGGTGCTTGTGCTTCTCATCGTGGCTGTTTCCTTTGTTGCGGCTCGAGGGCTCTAGGGCTCAGGCTTCCGTAGTTGGCTCACCGGCTTAGTTGCCCCGTGGCACATGGGGTCCTCCTGGACCAGGAATGAACTGTGTCTCTCTGCACTGGCAGGCAGATTCTCAACCTCTGGAGCACCAAGGAAGTCCTGTATTCTTTTATTTTTACTGTGTACATAAATATTTTTATCTTATTACTCTTGCTATTTTGAGTTATTTTTTCCCATTCCTGACTTAATAAGACCTTGAAAGACTTGCAGTTTTCAACTTCAGTTATTACATCAGCTTCCATTTCATTTTTCTTCTAAGGCAGTATCTTTTTCTGTCTGGCTTTGACTTGAGAATTTGTAGAGTACAGGAAGAGGGGTCCTGTCTTTCACTCTTTCTCCTCTCCTGTTTCAGTTCTTTCTTCTCCATTACTGGGTCAGGTAAAGGATTCAGAGGAAAGGAGGAAGGGCAGGGTATCTAACTGGATGTACAGTGCTCTCTCTTCTCTCTTGATTTCCTTGTATTGTGGTCAGCAGTTGATTCATGGCAGAAACCAGAGCTCTCCTGGGCTGGCTTTCCTATGACAAAGATACAATTCCAACATGTTGTATATGTTGATAATTTGAGAGGGAATACTTATATTAATTACCTTAAAAATTGCATATCCAATGATATCTAACAATTGATACACAATATCAATCACTTTTGAAATATGGGACCAAACAATTCTTTAGCAGATCTTTTAAACCATTCCTTTTTACTCCATTGACTCATTGTCATTCTATAGCAGAATAAAAAGAATATACACAGAATTTATACTATTGTAATATATTTTATGTTGAAAGGCCTTTTACTGATTATAATACATATGTATATCTGTATGTGCATGCACAGCCATCCCTTGGTGTTGGAAGGGGATTGGTACCAGGACCACCCCCAATGCCTCCATAGCTACCAAAATCTGAGGCTGCTCAAGTCCCTTATATAAAATGGTATAGTATTTGTATATAACCTACACACATCTTTCCATACACTTTAACTCATTTCTGGATTACTTATAATACATAATACAATGTAAATCTATGTAAATAGTTGTAAATACAATGTAAATGCTATGTAAATAGTTTTGGAGTGATAAATTCAAGTTTTGCTTTTGGAAACTTTCTGGAATTTTTTTTCTCAATGTTTTTAATTTGTGGTTGGCTGAGTCCATGGATGCAGGACCTGCGGGAACAAAGGATTGACTGTATATGCATATATAGAAATAATTTTTAAGGGTTCTGATGATTTAGCTCTTAATGTGAAAAAACTTCTTGATTGGGTTATCATTACAACATCTATAAATTCACAATTAATCAGAGCAACATAAATATTTTACATTTTGATGAATAATTATCAAATATAAAAAGTAAAAAATTAATGGGAAGGAATCTCTTAATAAGATGGATGGTGCTCCTCCCCAATTACTTCATTTATCTGTGTCTAAATTGCTACTTATTGCTAAAAGGAGGGAGGGCTCAGCATCAATCCTATGCCTATTTTTTATCTTTATAGAAATAAGCATTGAGAAAATGTGATTACATGAATATGTAGATGAAAATGGAAGGTTTTTTTTTTTTTTTTTACAGCGATGCCAATCAATTCTTTGGATGCTTTCTGAGTTATTTTTGAAAAAGTCATACAGGTCTCTTTGTTCAAAATTGTTTTTGATGAGTTACCAGTTGGCAACTCAATTTAAGTGTTCTAATTTTGTTAGGCAAATAATTGGAAATCATCTGACTTGCTAAAAGATTTATCTATTTGTATTTGTTGAGTGCATCTAAACTACTGTCCTGTAGACTATTCTATCTGATTTATCTGACTGCTTCCTCATGTCATTTAAACTGTTGTACCCTGACCTTCATTTAGATCTGAAAGTTGTGAAGACTTGACTGTTTTTAGGTGAAGTATAGTTGGGGAGAATAGAGATGCCATGCCTTTCACAATGCGTCACATCGAGAGGCCCATTAATGTTAGGTGGTCACACTCTTAATATGCCAATGTTAATCACGGATTAAGGTGATGACTTTGCAGTCCTTCATTGTGAGCTGTCTTTTCCTTGAAACTAGCTAGTAAATGGAGGAATGATGCTTTGGAATTATGGAATTATCCTTTCATTCTATTGAACATCATTGATGATTCCTTCTTGAATCAATTGCTTCCTTTTCTGGGCCTCTTTGCTTATTCTTAAAAATAAAATCCTGATAAAAACAGAAGAAAAATGCTTGCTATTTCCTTTTGTTAGGATAAGGAGAGGATACAACAGCTCTCTCCAATGATGATAAGGTTTTAATGTGCTTTTAGCTTTGTTTTGTTTTTAAATTTGCATTTTGGTTTTTTTCCTTTTGAGTATTTTGATCAATTCAGTAGATTTTCACATATTCAAAAACATTTAAATCAAGTACATATGTGTGCTAAATCGCTTCGGCTGTGTCTGACCGGAGTCCGCCAGGCGCCTCTGTCCATGGGATTCTCCAGGCAAGAATACTAGAGAGGGTTGCCATGACCTCCTCCAGGGGGCCTTCCTGACCCAGGGACGAAACCTGCTTCTCTTATGTCTTCTGCATTAACACACAGGTGTTTACAACTAGCGCCACCTGGAAAGCCCCTAAAAGAATCAGGAAAAAAATAGCTAACCAGAGGTAGCTATTAATCAGGTTTTCATAAACTTTTGATATCACCGCAGTCCTGAAGTGAAAATGTTAGTCTCTCAATCGTATCTGACTTTTTATGACCCCATGGACTGTAGCTTGTCAGGCTCCTCTGTCCGGGGAATTCTCCATACAAGGGTACTGGAGTGGGTAGTTCCCTTCTCCAGGGGATCTTTCCGACCCAGGGATAGAACCTGGGTCTTCCATGTTGTAAGCAAATTCTTCACTGTCTGAGCCACTAGGGAAGCCCAGTCCTTGAACTCTTCTTTGTTTTTTATATCAACAAAATGTCTTTGGCATCAGTTAGTAATATCCCCTAGAATCAGTCATTTCCCTAAGGAATACTGGTTCCCTTTAATGTAAACCTGTATTTAGACAACAAACTCTGGATCCTGGAAATGCCCAGTGCTATGAGAGTATTATTGCAGTCAGTGATGCCATCCAACCATCTCATCCTGCCGAGGTCCAGCCCCGGTGAATCCAGGGTGATTCGAAGGCAGGGATGGAATTTGGCATCCTAGGAAAAAACTTATTTAATTACAGATGTAGAGAGAGATTAGAAACGGATAGTGTAGTAGGAAAATTAGTGGAGAAAAAGAGGCTGAATAACTTGGTTTACATGAAATACCAATCACCACCTACGTAGGCCACAGGCGTCTTTCCGTTCTCCCGAAGGAGAGGAGGCACTGAGGCCTCCCTGGTCCGATCTTAGAAGCCCGGGCATAATTAGCAGGCTTGGAGAGTACCCACACCCCAGATGGGAATTCAGCCAGAAAAACCGAGAATAAGAAAGAAACAACACGGGGGAATAGTCTTTCCAGAAACTGATCCCATTTTCTTTATTTTCAGGTTTGCTTATATACCTTTTTTTACACATAGGGATGAATACAGTCACGAGAGGGTCAGCAGTCCTGACCTTTATCAAAATCAGGTGCTTTGCATAAATGTATACAAAAAGGTCTTAGGGGTTTTACATCATCTTCTGCCATGAGGCCTGCTGACATTTTATGACTCTTTCTTTCTGATAACCAAAAAATTTATTTTTCCAAGCGTGTTTTTTCTTAAACCAGGCACCACCCTCCAAATAAAGTTGCATTCCTATAGGGTGAGGGTGTAGTGAGTTACAATCAAGAAAGGAATTTATTTAACCCAAGGTTAACATGATTAATCTTAAAGGTTAATACTTATTTTTCTTATATGCTAGTTATATTCATTATAAGGGCAGGGAATATGGAGATTTAGCAGCAAAACATCAGCCCGACAAATGAAATCCCTTCACCAATGTTCCCCTTAAGATCTATTTAGTCTTAAGATAGTGATAAAATTACATTTTTACATAGCAAGGACACAGTGATTTATAACAAAGTACAGTGATCTATAACAAAAGAGAAAATTCATTAACTCAAAAGGTCTAGTATTGCTAACATCAAAAACTACTATATTTCCTTTTCTATATTCCAAATACATTGATTAATATATTCCCAGATCCGTAAGATTATGGAGGCCTGGCGGCAATCATTGACTGGAATTTTTATTAACCGGAGCTGCAAGTTAACTCCTTCTCCGAGAGAGATGGTTATGGAGGAGAGCTCCCCTTAAAGTCAGAGGTGTAGGTGAGAGCATAAAACAGACTCTGGTTTTGGGGGTAGATGCTTGGCAACAGGAGGTTTCCTGAGGCTTGATCACGTCTTTGTGTATGCCAAGCCTCCTTCCTCATGACCTTTGCCATGGGCGGAGTTCCTCACGCTGGCCCCCGTCATCATCCTCTGTTGTCCCCTTCTCCTCCTGCCTTCAATCTTTCCCAACATCAGGGTCTTTTCCAATGAGTCGGCCTTCACATCAGGTGGCCAAAGTATTGGAGTTTCAGCTTCAGCTGAAACTGAAATCAGTCCTTCCAATGAATATTCAAGATTGATTTCCTTTAGGATGGACTGGTTGGATCTCCTTGCAGTCCAAGGGACTCTCAAGAGTCTTCTCCAACACCACAGTTCAAAAGCATCCATTCTTTGGCACTCAGCTTTCTTCACAGTCCAACTCTCACATCCATACGTGACTATAGGAAAAATCATAGCTTTGACTAGACAGACCTTTGTTGGCAAAGTAATGTCTCTGCTTTTTAATATGCTGTCTAGTTTGGTCATAGCTTTTCTTCCAAGGAGCAAGCATCTTTTAATTTCATGGGTGCAGTCACCATTTGCAGTGATTTTGGAGTCCAACAAAATAAAGTCTGTCACTGTTTCCATGGTTTCCCCATCTATTTGTCATGAAGTGATGGTACCGGATGCCATGATCTTCGTTTTCTGAATGTTGAGTTTTAAGCCAGCTTTCTCACTTTTCTTTTTCACTTTCACCAAGAGGCTGTTTAGTTCCTCTTCACTTCTACCATAAGGGTGGTGTCATCTGCATATCTGAGGTTACTGATATTTCTACTGGTAATCTTGATTCCAGCTTGTGCTTCATCCAGCCAGGTATTTTGCATGATGTACTCTGCATATAAGTTAAATAAACAGGATGACAATATGCAGCCTTGATGTACTCCTTTCCCAGTTTGAACCTAGTCCATTGTTCCATGTCTGGTTCTAACTGTTGCTTCTTGACCTGCATACAGATTTCTCAGGAGGCAGGTAAGGTGGTCTGGTATTCCCATCAGTTTAAGAATTTTCCACATTCTGGAGCCTTGGAAATAAATGGAGGCTTAAGTACTTCAAATTTCTCTCTAAGTAGCTACTCTCTCCCTAAGATGATGTCGTATTCTATGAAATTTTTATACATACATGGGAGTCTTCTCAAGAGAATGATGACCCAAAGGAATGACCAGAGTATGAGCTTTTATATGTTCTAGACACAGAAGCAATCACTTGTGATGATTTGACAAGACAAAAGGTTTCAGCCTAGAGGCAGTCAATGGTGAAAAAGTAACTAGGAAGATGATAGTTTAATACGATTTATTCCTTGGGCTCAAATTCCCTGTCTCTTATGATAAGAATGTCTTTCTGCCTCCTGTTAAAGGGAAGGTGCTTCTCACATGAGAGATTTATGACTTGTTTCAGGAAAGAAGGGCTAGCTAGGTAGCAGAGGTCACTATGACCTTCCTGCTTCTGCTATTTTTTTCAAAATTCCTCAGCTATTTATATTCAATATGCCAGGGTACCATATTTGGAGATAGTGTGTTTTGAACACCATCACTATAAAGTGCATTATTTACCACAAAATAGACAACCTATTCCCCTTAAGAACCCTTAAATCCAATAAGAACATGTCAGGATATCTCTTCAAGAAAATCGGAGATATCAAGGGAACATTTCATGCCAGGGTGGGCACGAAAAGGATAGAAATGGTAGGGACCTAACAGAAGCAGAAGAGATTAAGAAGTGGCAAGAATGCACAGAAGAACTGTACAAGAAAGGTCTTAATGACCCGGATAACAATGGTGGTGTGGTCACTCACACAGAGCCCAACATCCTGGAGTGTGAAGTCAAGTGGGGATTAGGAAGCATTACCGGGGCTTCCCTGGTGGCTCAGACAATAAAGAATCTGTCTATAATGCAGGAGACCTGGTTTTGATCCCTGTTCAGTTCAGTCGCTCAGTCGTGTCCATCTCTTTGCGACCCCATGAATCGCAGCACGCCAGGCCTCCCTGTCCACCACCAACTCCCGGAGTTCACCCAGACCCACGCCCATGGAGTCAGTGACGCCATCCAGCCATCTCATCCTCGGTTGTCCCCTTCTCCTCCTGCCACCAATCCCTCCCAGCATCAGAGTCTTTTCCAATGAGTCAACTCTTCACATGAGGTGGCCAAAGTATGGAGTTTCAGCTTCAGCATCATTCCTTCCAAAGAAATCCCGGGCCGATCTCCTTCAGAATGGACTTTTTGGTCTCCTTGCAGTCCAAGGGACTCTCAAGAGTCTTCTCCAACACCACATTTCAAAAGAATCAATTCTTCGGCACTCAGCCTTCTTCACACTCCAACTCTCACATCCATACATGACTACTGGAAAAACCATAGCCTTGACTAGATGGACCTTAGTCGGCAAAGTAATATCTCTGCTTTTGAATATGCTATCTAGGTTGGTTATAACTTTTCTTCCAAGGAGTAAGCGTCTTTTAATTTCATGGCTGCAGTCACCATCTGCAGTGATTTTGGAGCCCAGAAAAATAAAGTCTGACACTGTTTCCACTGTTTCCACTATTTCCCCATCTATTTCCCATGAAGTGATGGGACTGGATGCCATGATCTTCGTTTTCTGAATGTTGAGCTTTAAGCCAACTTGTTCACTCTCCTCTTTCACTTTCATCAAGAGGCTTTTTAAGCTCCTCTTCACTTTCTGCCATAAGGGTGGTGTCATCTGCATATCTGAGGTTATTGATATTTCTCCCAGCAATCTTGATTCCAGCTTGTGTTTCTTCCAGTCCAGCATTTCTCATGGGTCAGGAAGATTTCCTGGAGAAGGAAATGGCAACGCACTGCAATATTCTTGCCTGGGGAATTCCACAGAGGATCCTGGCAGGCTACAGTCTATGGAGTCACAAAGAGTCAGATATGACCGAATAACTAACACAAACACTACAAACAAAGCTAGTGGAAGTGATGGAATTCCAGCTGAGCTGTTTCAAATCCTAAAAGATGATACTGTTCAAGTGCTACACTCAATATGTTAACAAATTTGGAAAACTCACCAGTGGCCACAGGACTAGAAATGATCAGTTTTTATTTCAATCCTAAAGAAGAACAATGCCAAGGAATGTTCAAACTACCATACAGTTGTACTAATTTCTCATGTTAGCAAAGTAGTACTCAAAATCCTTCAAGATAGGCTTTAGCAGTACATGAACAAAAAAATTCCAGATGTACAAGCTGGATTTCAAAGAAAGAGAGGAATCAGAGATCAAATTGGCACATCCATTGGAACACAGAGAAAGCAAGGGAATTCCAGAAATGCATCCATTTCTGCTTCATTGACTATGCTAAAGCCTTTCACTGTGTGGATCACAACAAACTGCAGAAAATTCTTCAAGAGATGGGAATACCCAACCACCTTACCTGTATTCTGAGACATATGTATTCGAGTCAAGCAACAGTTAGAATCAGCCATGGAACAACTGACTGGTTCAAAATTGGGAAAAGGATACAACAAGGCTGTATATTGTCACTCTGTTTATTTGAATTCTATGCAGAATACATTATGAGAAATGCTGAGGTTGGATGAATCACAGCTGGAATTGAGATTGTCAGGAGAAACATCAACAACCTCAGATATGCTGATGATATCACTCTAATGGGGCTTCCCAGGCGGCTCAGTGGTAAAGAATCTGCTTGCCAAGCAGGAGACTAGAGTTTGATCTCTGGATCAGGAGGATATCCTGGAGAAGGAAATGGCAACCCACTCCAGTATTCTTGCCTGGAAAATCCCATGGACAGAGGAGCCTGGCGGGTTACAGTCCATGGGGTCATGAAAGAGTCGGACATGACTGAGCAACTTAACAACAACATCCATTCTAATGGCAGAAAGTGAAAAGGAACAAAAGAGCCTATTGATGAAGGTGAAAGAGGAGAGTGAAAAATCTGGCTTGAAATGCAACATTCAAAAAACCAAGATCAATGGCATTTGATTTGATCAGTTCAGTTCAGTCACTCAGTCATGTCTGACTCTGTGACCCATGGACTGCAGCATACCAGCTTCCTTGTCCATCATTAACTCCCAGAGCTTGCTCAAATTCATGTCCATCGAATCCGTGATGGTATCCAACCATCATATCCTGTCATCCCCTTCTCCTCCTACCTTCAGTCTTTCTCATTATCAGAGTCTTTTCCAGTGAGTCAGCTCTTCACATCAGGTGGCCAAAGTATTGGAGCTTCAGCTTCAGCATCTGTCCTTCAAATGAATATTCAGGACTGATTTCCTTCAGGTTTGACTGGCTGATCGCCTTGCTGCCCAAGGGGCTTTCAAGAGTCTTCTCCAACACCACAGTTCAGAAGGAGCAATTCTTCAGTGCTCAGCTTTCTTTATGGTCCAACTGTCACATCCATACATGACCACAGGAAAAACCATAGCTTTGACTAGATGGACCTTTGTCAGCACAGTAATATCTCTGCTTTTTAATACACCGTCTAGGTTTGTCATAGCTTTTCTTCCAAGGAGCAATCGTCTTTTAATTTCATGGCTGCAGTCACTATCTGCAGTGATTTTGGAGCCCAAGAAAATAAAATCTGCACTGTTTCCATTTTTTCCCTATCTATTTGCCATGAATTGATGGGACCAGATGCCATGATCTTTGTTTTTTGAATGTTGAGTTTTAAGCCAGCTTTTTCACTCTCCTCTTTCACTTTCATGAAGAGGCTCTTTAGTTCCTCTTCACTTTCTGCCATAATGGTGGTGTAATCTGCATATCTGAGGTTATAGATATTTATCCCGGCAATCTGATTCCAGCTTGTGCTTCATCCAGTCTGGCATTTCACATGATGTACTCTGCATATAAGTTAAAAAGCAGGATAACAATATATAACCTTGAGGTACTCCTCTCCTAATTTGGAACCAGTCCGTTGTTCTGTATCTGGTTCAAACTGTTGCTTCTTGACCTGCATACAGATTTCTCAGGAGGCAGGTAAGGTGGTCTGGTATTCCCATCTCTTTAAGAATTTTCCAGTTTGTTGTGACACACACAGTCAAAGGCTTTGGCATAGTCAGTGAAGCAGAAGTATATGTTTTTCTGGAATTCTCTTAATTTTTCTACCACTTCGTGGCAAATAGAGGGGAAAAAATGGAAACAGTGACAGATTTTATTTTCTAGGGCTCCAAAATCACTGCGGACAGTGACTTCAGCCATGAAATTAAAAGATGCTTGCTCCCTGGAAATTAAAAGATGCTTGCTCCCTGGAATATTTATTGGAAGGACTGATGCTAAAGCTGAAGCTGCAGTACCTTGGCCACCTGACATGAAGACTGACTCACTGGAAAAGACTCTGATGCTGGGAAAGATTGATGGCAAAAGGATAAGGGAGTGGAAGAGGATGAGATGGGAGATGGTTAGATGGCATCACCGACTCAATGGATGTGAATTTGAGCAAACTCTGGGAGATAGGGAATGACAGAGGGGCCTGGCATACTGCAGTCCATGGGGTCTCAGAGTCAGATGACTTACCTACTGAACAACAATAAGCACAGCAGTGGGATTGCTGGATCATAGGGTAGTTTTATTCCTATTTTTAAAGGAATCACATACTGTTCTCCTCGGTGGCTATATCAATTTGTATTCCCACCAGTAGCCCAAGAGACTTCCTTTTTCTTCATATCCTCACCAGAATTTATAATCTGTAGATTTTCTGATGATGGCCTTTCTGACTGGAGTGCAGTGATACCTCATGGTAGTTTTCATTTGTGTTTCTTTAACAATGAGGAATGTTGAGCATCTTTGTTTGTTGGTCATCTATAAGTCTTTAGAGAAATGTTTGTTTAGGTCTTACACCAACTTTTTGATTGGGTGTTTGTTTTTCTGATATTGAGCTACATGAATTGCGTGTATATTTTGGAGCTTAATCCTTTGTCAGTTGCTTCATTTGCAATTATTTTCTCTCGTTTTGAGGGTTGTCTTTTCATTTTATTTATAGCTTCCTTGCCTGCACAAACGCTTTTTAGTTTAATTAGGTCACATTTGTTTATTTTTGTTTTTATTTCTATGACTCTAGGAGATGGGTAAAAGAGGATCTTGCTGCGATTTATGTCAAAGAGCGTTCTGCCTATGTTTGCCTCTAGGAATTTTGTGGATTCTGGACTTGCATTTTGGTTTTTAATCCATTTTGAGTTTATTTTTGTGTATGGTGTTAGAGAATATTCTGATTCATGCTCTTTAAAAATTTTTAATTTATTTTTAATTGAAGGATGATTGCTTTATAAAAGTTTGTTGTTTTCTGTCAGACCTCAACATGAGCCAGCCATAGGCACACATATATCTTCTTCCTTTTGAACTCCCGCCCATCTTCCTCCCCATCCCACCCATCTAGGTTGATACAGAACCCCGTTTGAGTTTCCTGAGCCATACAGCAAATTCCTGTTGGCTATCTATTTTATATATGGTAATATAAGTTTCCATGTTACTCTTTCCATACATCTCACCCTCTCCTCCCCTCTCCCCATTTCCATAAGTCTATTCTCTATGTCTCTTTCTCTGTTGCTGCCCTGTAAATAAATTCTTTAGTACTATTTTTCTAGATTCCATTAGGTGCATTAGAAAATGATATTTCTCTTTCTCTTTCTGACTTACTTCACTCTGCACAATAGGTTCTAGGTTCTTCCACCTCATTAGAACTGACTCAAATGCATCCCTTTCTATGGCTGAGTAATAGTCCATTGTGTATATATACCACAACTTCTTCATCCATTCATCTGTCGATGAACATCTAGGTTGCTTTCACGTTCTAGCTATTGTAAACAGTGCTGCAATAAACAATGGGGTACATGTGTCTTTTCCAATTTTGGTTTCCAATTTTTGGTTTTGGAGTGAGATTGCTGGGTCATATGGTGGTTTTATTCCTAGTTTTTAAAGGAATCACCATACTGTCTTCCATAGTGGCTGTATCAATTTACATTCCTACCAACAGTGCAAGAGCCCTTTTCTCCACACCCTCTCCAGCATGTATTGTTTGTAGACTTTTTGACTAGCCATTCTGGCTAGTGTGAGGTGATCTCATTGTAGTTTTGATCTGCATTTCTCTAATAATGAGGGATGTTGAGCATCTTTTAATGTATTTGTTAACCATCTGTATGTCTTCCTTGGAGAAATGTCTGTTTAGGTCTTTTCCTCACTTTTTGATTCAGTTTTTGTTTTTGTGGTATTGAATTGTATGAGCTGTTTGTATATTTTGGAAATTAATCCTTTGTCAGTTGTTTCATTTGCTCTTATTTTCTCCCATTCTGAGGATTGTCTTTTCACCTTGCTTATAGTTTCCTTGGGTGAAGGCAATGGCACCCCACTCCAGTACTCTTGCCTGAAAATCCCATGGATGGAGGAGCCTGGTGGGCTGTACTCCATAAGGTCGCTAAGAGTTGGACACGACTAAGTGACTTTCTTTTCACTTTTCACTTTTATGCCCTGGAGAAGGAAATGGCAACCCACTCCAGTGTTCTTGCCTGGAGAATCCCAGGGACAGGGAGCCTGGTGGGCTGCTGTCTATGGGGTCGCACAGAGTCAGACACGACTGAAGCGACTTAGCAGCAGCAGAATAGTTTCCTTTGCTGTGCAAAAGGAGGAGCCTGGTGGGCTGCAGTCCATGGGGTCGCTAAGAGTTGGACACGACTGAGCAACTTCACTTTTACTTTTCACTTTAATGCACTGGAGAAGGAAATGGCAACCCACTCCAGTGTTCTCGCCTGGAGAATCCCAGAGATGGGGGAGCCTGGTGGGCTTCTGTCTGTGAGGTCACACAGAGTCAGACATGACTGAAGCGACTTAGCAGCAGCAGCAGCAGGAGGTGGGTCATAGAAGATCTTTTTTTGATTTATGTCATTGAGTGTTCTGCCTATGTTTTCCTCTAAGAGTTTCATGGTTTCTGGTCTTACATTTGGTCTTTAATCCATTTTGAGGATGTTCTTTTACATGTAGCTTTCCTCTTATTAAAGAAATTCTCTGTATCATGCAAAACAACAGAAACATGTATGAGGATATTCACCAAGCTCTTTCTTATCACTGAAAATATGAGGATGTGCCTTGTAGCATATTATTATTTCCCTTTATATTTTAAAATTCATAAATGTTAACTGTTGTAATTCTAAGATAAAAAGATAGATGGACAGATAGTGTATGGAGTCAGGCCAGCCTTTGATGCCTAAATAATGCATTGCCTTCACTATCTCTTACTGCATTGTCTTTGTTCTCAAAAGTTTTCTCCCTGGGAAGTGACACATTCTTTGATAAAAGGAAAAGGCATGGTCATTATACAAAGATCAAAGCTATTTCTAGCATCTTCTTTAAAACATACCTAATTTCAGGGCTTCCATGGTCACTCGGTGGTGCGAGACCACCTGCCAATGCAGGACTTGATCCCTGATCCAGGAAGATCCCATATGCCATATGCTGCAAAGCAACTAGTCCACAACTGTTGAGACTGTGCTCTAGAATCTGGGAGCCATGACTGACTCTATGTGCTGCAGCTACTGAAGCCTGTGTGCCCTACAGCCTGTGCTCTGCAAGAGTAGCCCCCGATGGCTGCAATAGAGAAAAGCCCGCAGAGCAACGAAGACCAAGCACAGCCAAAAATAAATAAACAAGTGATAAAATATACCTGATTTCAGAGCATAGATGAGAAAAAAAATCTCTTCCTCTCTCCATCCAGTGTTAGGGCCCTATACATTGAACTGACACATGATAGATGAATGAGAGAAAAACAAACAAGTTTATAAACATGTGTCATACATGTAACACATGGGAGTTTTCAGAGATAAGTAACTCAAAAGATTTGAAGTTGAACTTATACAGCTTCTTAGCAAAGGGAAAAGAAATTCTTAGAGAAGTGACAAGACAAAGGAAGAGGACCTTAAGTCTCTAAGGGAAGATTATGAAGGCAAATATGTGAGAGACTAAGGGTAGATCAAGGCTAGTTAGTAGTTTGTTAAGTAAACTCCTCTGGTGCCATCTCCAGCTGACAAGAGTCTAAGTTGTATCTGGTGACAACTTTTGTCCTTCCTGGTAGAAATGGAGGAGGGACACCTTTATAAATTTATGTCTTGCTCTAACACAAATAAAAGGAAGGTAGAGATTTTTTCCTGTATTTGCTGCTTCTTAAATGACTTTAGCTAAAATAATTCTTACATCAAAGAGGAATGTTAGACTTCCCTGGTCATCCAGTGATTAAGAATCCACCTTTCAATGCAGGGGACATGGGTTCAATTCCTGGTCCAGGAAGACCCCATATGCCACAGAGCAAGAAAGCCAATGTGCCACAACTACCGAGTCCATGCCCCTTGAGCAGGTACTTCGCAGCAAAAGAAGCCACCACAATGAGAAGCCTGCGCACCACAACTAGAGGACGACTGCTGAAGCGATGGGGACCCAGCACAGCCAAAAATAAATTAAAGAAAAAAAAAAAGAGGAATATTTCAGGGTGTGTATAGCAAGATAAAAAAAAAGAACAGTTTTGCTTTTTGCCCAGTTCTACAAGGATTAACCTATTACAGTCTCTGACCAACAGTAGTAGTCTGTGCCTCAGACAGAGGAAGTGGTGAGAACAGGGTGTTTTGTGCTTTGGACAAGCAGGCCTCCTAGAGAGTTAGATGTGTATTTCAGGAAAAGGTGTTTTGTGTGTGTGTGTGTGTGTGTGTGTGTTTGTGTGTGTGTGTGTTTTTAAATACTAATTTATTTATTTGGCTGCATTGGGTCTTGGTTGAGTCTTTGGGATCCTTCATCATAGCACATGGACTCTCTAGGTGTAGCACATGGGTTTCAGACCACACAGGCTCAGTAGTAGTGGTGTGCGGGCCTAGTTGCTCTATGGCTTCTGTGAACCTTAGTTCCCTGACCAGGGATTGAACACTTGTCCCCTGCATTGCAAGGCAGACTCTTAACTACTGGGCCACTAGGGAAGTTCCTCAGGAAGAATTTTTAATGAACCAAGATACCTGCATTATCTCACACAGAGAAAAACACTGAAATAATCAACTAGAGATATCTGTGCTTTGTAACTAGCAGTAATCTGTACCAAGATATATACTTCATTATTCACTTCAGTTCGGTTCACTCGCTCAGTCGTGTCTGACTCTTTGGGACTCCCATGAATTGTGGTACTCCAGGCCTCCCTGTCCATCACCAACTCCTGGAGTTCACTCAAACTCATGTCCATCGAGTCAGTGATGCCATCCAACCATCTCATCCTCTTCATCCCCTTCCTCTCCAGCACCCAGTCCCTCCCAGCATCAGGATATTTTCCAATGAGTCAACTCTTCGCATGAGGTGGCCAAAGTACTGGAGTTTCAGCTTCAGCATCAGTCCTTCCAAAGAACACCCAGGACTGATCTCCTATATGATGAATTGGTTGGATCTCCTTGTAGTCCAAGGGACTCTAAGAGTCTTCTCCAACACCACAGTTCAAAAGCATCAAGTCTTTAGCACTCAGCTTTCTTCACAGTCCAACTCTCATATCCTTACATGATCACTGGAAAAACCATAGCCTTGACAAGGCAGACCGTTGTTGGCAAAGTAATATCTCTGCTTTTTAATATGTTACCTAGGTTGGTCATAGCTTTCCTTCCAAGGAGTTAGTATCTTTTAATTTCATGGCTGCAATCCCCATCTGAAGTGATTTTGGAGCCCCCTAAAACCAAAGTCTGACACTGTTTCCATTGTTTCCCCATCTATTTCCCAGGAAGTGATGGGGCCAGATGCCATGATCTTCATTTTCTGAAGGCTGAGCTTTAAGCCAACTTTTTCACTCTCCTCTTTCATTTTCATCAAGAGGCTTTTTAGTTCCTCTTCATTTTCTGCCATAAGGGTGGTGTCATCTGCATATCTGAGGTTATTGATATTTCTCCCAGCAATCTTGATTCCAGCTTGTGCTTCTTCCAGTCCAGCGTTTCTCATGATGTACTCTGCATAGAAGTTAAATAAACACGGTGACAACATACAGCCTTGACGTACTCCATTTCCTATTTGGAACCAGTCTGTTGTTCCATGTCCAGTTCGAACTGTTGCTTCCTGACCTGCATAGAGGTTTGTCAAGAAGCAGGTCAGGTGGTCTGGTATTCCCATCTCTTTCAGAATTTTCCATACTTTATTGTGATCCACACAGCCAAAGGCTTTGGCATAGTCAATAAAGCAGAAATAGATGTTTTTCTGGAACTCTCTTGCTTTTTCCATGATCCAGCGGATGTTGGCAATTTGATCTCTGGTTCCTCTGCCTTTTCTAAAACCAGCTTGAACATCTGGAAGTTCATGGTTCATGTATTGCTGAAGTCTGGCTTGGAGAATTTTGAGCATTACTTTACTAGCATGAGATGAGTGCAATGGTGCAGTAGTTTGAGCATTCTTTGGCATTGCCTTTCTTTGGAATTGGAATGAAAACTGACCTTTTCCAGTCCTGTGGCCACATTGAACATCTGAAAGTTCATGGTTCATGTGTTGCTGAAGTCTGGCTTGGAGAATTTTGAGCGTTACTTTACTAGCGTGTGAGATGAGTGCAATTGTGTAGCAGTTTGAGCATTCTTTGGCATTGCCTTTCTTAGGGATTGGAATAAAAACTGACCTTCTTCCAGTCCTGTGGCCACTGCTGAGTTTTCCAAATTTGCTGGCATATTGAGTGCAGCACTGTCACAGCATCATCTTTTAGGATTTGAAACAGCTCAACTGGAATTCGATCACCTCCAGTAGCTTTGTTCATAGTGATGCTTCCTAAGGTCCATTTGACTTCACATTCCAGAATGTTTGCCTCTAGGTGAGTGATTACATCATTGTGATTATCTGGGTCATGAAGACCTTTTTTGAACAGTTCTGTGTATTCTTGCCACCTCTTCTTAATATTGTCTGCTTCTGATAGGTCCATACCA
Organism: Aepyceros melampus; assembly: GCA_006408695.1. NCBI lineage: Eukaryota > Metazoa > Chordata > Mammalia > Artiodactyla > Bovidae > Aepyceros > Aepyceros melampus. Next base: position 246,825 of record SJXQ01005722.1, read on the forward strand.
TTTCTGTCCTTTATCGAGCCCATCTTTGCATGAAATGTTCCCTTGGTATCTCTAATTTTCTTGAAGCGATCTCTAGTATTTCCCATTCTATTGTTTTCCTCTATTTCTTTGCTCTGATCACTGAGAAAGGCTTTCTTATCTCTCCTTGCTATCTTTTGGCACTCTGCATTCAAATGGGTCCATCCTAAAGAAGATCAGTCGTGGGTGTTCATTGGAAGGACTGATATTAAAGCTGAAACTCCAGTATTTTGGCCACCTGATGCAAAGAACTGACTCATTAGAAAAGACCCTGGTGCTGGGAAAGATTGAAGGCAGGAGGAGAAGTGGACCAAAGAAAATGAGATGGTTGGATGGCATCACCAGCTCAATGGACATGAGTTTGGGTAAACTCTGGGAGTTGGCGATGGACAGGGAGGCCTGGCATGATGCAGTTAATTGGCTCAACAAGAAGTGGACATGACTGAGCAACTGAACTGAACTGGACTGAACTGAATCTTTCCTTTTCTGCTTTGCTTTTTGCTTCTCTTCGTTTCACAGCTATTTGGAAGGCCTCCTCACACAGCTATTTTGCTTTTCTGCATTTCTTTTTCTTGGTGATGGTCTTGCTCCCTGTCTCCTGTACAATGTCATGAACCTCCATCCTTATTTCATCAGGCACTCTGTCTATCAGATCTAGTCCCTTAAATCTATTTCTCACTTCCACTGTATTTTACCCTGCACTTATTCCCACATGATGTAGATGTAGTTTGTTCATTGCCAGTCACCATGATAATAGATAGGGTAAGAACCTTGTCATTTGTCCATGGTATTTAATACTTTACCTTTGCTTGATGATAGAACAGTACCTAGAACACAAAAGGCAGTAATATTTAAGGAATAAATTTGGGGGGGTTTCCTTGCTTATTTAAACTCTTCAAAGACCTAAGCTGAAAGAAAGAGCTCTTGTAAGACATACAGGTAGCATTTCTTGAATACTTATTATGTGCAAAGCAAACTAAGGTGAACAAACTTAGCAGTCTCTGCCTGCCACACTTTCAGCTTCTATACAGGGATTCCAGGCGAGGGAAATTATATGTCAGATTATCACCTTGGCAGCCAGTAAATGTTGAAAATAAAGACCCACTTGAGCTGAGTGATGATGATGACAATCTGGCATATAAAGCACTTACTGTGTGTTGGGCACTCTTCTGAGTGCTCATATATTTAATTTTCATCACCACCCAATGAACTAAATCTTGATATTACCTTCATGTAACAAATCAAGAAAATAAGCCAGAGAGAAATAATTCATTCAAGGTCGCACATTCAAACTAATACCAGAGTCTGGCTCCAAGGTCATGCAGAAATTCCATTAAAGCAAAAATACTTAAATAAATAAATAAATAAAAGGAACCCAAGGAAGAGAGGTGCTCAGGACGGGAATCCGGGTCAGTTCTGTAGGCCCACACACAGGCTGGGACTCAGCAGGTGCTGTCATCAGCGTGGAGTTACGGAGGATCCAGAAACAAGAGCACTACATTTCCTGAAAAAGCTCATGCAATATTTACAGAAAACTGTTCATTGAAGAGACTATTAAAGGTGGAGCTCTTACCAAAGGGGATTTTTATACCCAATAATCACTAGATAAGTGAAAAAATTCATGCTCCATGGAGCTAAAAACTCTCTCCCAAGGGGGATAGAAAAAGCAGTCCCTAAAATAAAAAAAGGACATGTAGGATAACCATTATGCTAAATAACATATGTGAAAAAGCAAAAAAATCACCCGTCTCTTGAATTTAGCTGAAGACTTTTTTTTATTGAATGAGCTTCTTTTACTTGCATCTAAGCGATTTCTGTTTCCACTTGAACTGCCTCAAAAAGAGCGAGTCAAAAAGAAAAGTTACTGGGAATGGAATTCAATAATATTTAAAGAGAAGTGAAATTCAATATTATTTGATGTGCCCTTTCCTGGTTGGCCACACGGAAGTTCCTGGCAGGGTGCTCACGTAGCTGAGCTTCAGGAAACATGTTCAATGGATTGTGGTTCTACACAAGTGGGGATGGGGTAAGGAATAGAAAGGACTAACTCACACAGTCTGAGCTCTCTACTACGGCCCAGAGGGCAGCTCAGAGGTTTTAGCTGGGGCTTCATGTCTGTGCTCCTGTCATTTTCTCAGTCATCTAAAACCTTACTAATTTAAATGTTAATAGTTATTATTGGCTGAGCCCTTTCCATGAGCCCAGAACTATAGCCCAGGCTTTCCTGGTGTCTCAGACAGTGAAGAATCTATTTGCAGTGCGGGAGATCCAGGTTCAAACCCTGGGTCGGGAAGATCCCCTGGAGAAGGGAATGGCAACCCATGACAGCATTCTTGCTTGAGAATTCCATGGACAGAGGAGCCTGGTGGGCTACAGTCCATGGGGTTGCAAAGAGTCTGACACAACTGAGCAAGTAACACTTTCACTTCTCTGATCATTATATCATTTACATTCTCACAAGAAATGCATGAAAGAGATGGAGAAATGAGAGCTCAGAAAGGTGTCCAGGACGTGCTGAGCCTCCCAACAGTAAGGGTTGTCCTGTGGCAGACTTCACTCCAGAAACTGCATTGTCAGCCACCCCTCCAAGTAGTGTTAAGGGCCCTTTGGGGGTGGCTTTAGCTGGGTTCACATTCCACCTTCAACTCTCAGAGAGTGAGGTCAGGTGAGAAGTGGGCTCCTCCAGATGAAGAGGTGGGCTCTTAGACTAGAAGTGGCGATGCTGGGAGAAGTGACAGTTCCACCAGCAGCTGTCACTTACACGTGGCTGAGTGTGTTTGGAATCAGCCTTTCTCTGCACCACTAGCACAGAGATAATTGGAGCACAGTCAAGAGACACTGTCCAGATGTGATGGTCCCCTGAGTCCAGGGCATTGCAGCAGGGTAACATCTAAGGGCACGAAGATGCCAGAGACAAGGCTGATGCTGCTCAGTGATGCCCAAGGTCACTTCCGCCGTGGAAGCATTGTCACTTGCCTCCTTGAGCATCCCCAGAACATGATCTCGGAGGACCCTGGATTCAGAAATACCAGGGGAGTCAAGTTCAGCTATAGGGTCTTCATTTCACTTCCCGTTTGAGATGGAATCAAGCAAACCATCTTAGGTTGGGATCCCTGAGAAGTAAATCGTGAGATGATGATTTAAGTGCAAGTCGGTTGTTTGAGAGGCAATCCCAGGAATCCAGGAGGTAAGGGGAGAGAAGGATGTCAATGAAGACATGTATGTGAGCAGGTCCTACTGGGGGCAATTGGGGTCCAGTCCCACTGAGAACTTCAGGGACCACTTAGACTGTGCCTCCATGGAGGTATTTATCTACCAACTCCCACCATCACTTTCTGAGTGTTGCTCCCAGGGACAGCTACCTAACATTTCCACCCTCTGATGGGCTAAGAATGCTCAGGTCCCCAAGGAACACCTCTAGGGGAAGAAGCATAGGTCAGAGAGGTCAGAAGTCATCTGGCTAGGGTTTGCAGGGACTAGACAGGCACAGGGGAGATGGACAGGACACCGACAGTGCCTGCCCCACAGGCAGAAAATCTCTCTGCTATGAAAACATAGGAGCCTGGTGTCAGCGAGAAACTGCAGGACTGCTTAGCTCTGGCCAATTATTGGCCGTGCGAAAAGGTAGAATTAGTGTTTAACAGAAAACACATACCTAAATTTTATTTGAAATCCCATTTTCAAATGAGTTGGTAACAAATTCAAAAATTTAAAAATACTGAAGGCTAAATAAAAACTTCTACCAGTCACAGTTTATAGCTTCGGGTAAATAGGTAAGGATGCTTGCTCCTCCTGCCAAAGGATTTTCCTTCTGTCATCTCACGAGGCCTTTATCGTATTCAGAAAAAACCCATTTTCTGAGAGCTACCTGCCTAGAGCGTGTCTCTGAATTGTCCCACCTGGGAGGCAGAATTCAAGGTGAGGGACTTTGCTGATGCAGAAGTCTGCCAGCTTCACTTGTCTCTCCGCCAATAGTTTTGTGACCCTACCACCTCCTGCAGCTGGTTGCCTTAGATCAAGAGCTCCTGGAAGGATGCAGTGCCCCGTCTTTTTTTCACCCACCATACAGCGACGGGAATTTCTCAAGGGTGAGTAGCCACCATCAGTCGGTACCTCTCTTTTAGTAGCTCTCATACTGGGACACTGCTGTCACACCTTTCAGCAGCCTTCTAAAAAGAAAAGTTTAACAGCCGCCAGGGGAAAGAGAAAATGACTCTCCAAATACCCACAAACTTCTATGGAGGTCATGGTCAGGAAGAGAGGGCGCAACTCACACCCTCCAACTAAAGATAATGGCGGTCCCCGCTCTGTGCTGACACTCTCTGGGTGCCAGGTCAACAAGACAGCCAAGCTTTTATCTCATGGCTACTGCTGCTAAGTCGCTTCAGTCGTGTCCGACTCTGTGCGACCCCATAGATGGCAGCCCACCAGGCTCCTCCATCCCTGGGATTCTCCAGACAAGAACACTGGAGTGGGTTGCCATTTCTCATGGCAGCTACACCCTATTCAGGGAAAACCCCACCCAGACTGGAGAAGCTGAGAAAGCAGCTCCAGCAGGGCATCAACCAGCCCTGCAACCTCCTTGGCCAGAGGAGGGTACTAACACTCTCTGTCCTGCTCACCCAACACATTTGTGTCAAGGTCAGATGGGGCCATGGGTGTGGAAAGCACTGGGAAACTGGGGCCTTCAAGGTAAGGCACATTCATCACTTGCCTGGTCCGTCTCTCCTGGGTGAAGAAGAACAATTGCATCTTGAGATGGCATAGGAAGAAGTGGATGGGTAACATCTCCAGTATTTGCCCAGAGGTTGACCTTGGTGGGGCGACTGCTTTACCAGTATTCAGAGTTTATAAGAAAACAGACTCCCATCCACGAAGATTCATTGTTTCACAGTAAATTAATGTATTTCATCCTATTGGTGGTGATGGTTTAGTCGCTAAGTTGGGTCCGACTCTTGCGACCCCATGGACTGTAGCCCGCCAGGCTCCTCTGTCCTTGGGATTTTCCAGGCAAGAATACTGAAGTGGGTTGCCATTTCCTTCTCCAGGGGATCTTCCTGACCCAGGAATCAAACCCAGGTTTCCTGCATTGCAGGCAGATTCTTTACCGACTGAGCTATGAGAGAGGCCCTCCAAAAAAAAATTAGTATTGAGGGATCTTAACTAAAGCCTACAGCCTTGTGTTTGGTTGTTTTTAAATGACAGTGAGCTTAGTAAATACTAATGCTATTCAAAATGTGAAAGTTGGAAAGCATTATCCTGGCCACTTTCCATTTCACATCGGAAATTCAAGGTCTTGGTGAGAAGAAGTGACTTGTCTAAAGTTGCCAGCGAGGGAGGACACAGCAGGACCAGACCAGGACTTAGGCCCAAGCACTCTTCATGCTGCTGAGTCGCTTCAGTCGTGTCCGACTCTGTGCGACCCCAGAGACGGCAGCTCACCAGCCTCCTCCGTCCCTGGGATTCTACCGGCAAGAACACTGGAGTGGATTGCCATCTCCTTCTCCAATGCATGAAAGTGAAAAGTGAAAGTGAAGACGCTCAGTCGTGTCTGACGCTTTAGCGACCCCATGGACTGCAGCCAACCAGGTTCCTCCATCCATGGGATTTTCCAGGCAAGAGTACTGGAGTGGGGTGCCACTGCCTTCTCCGAGCACTCTTCATAACACATCACAAAATGACCTTCTATACTACCAGCTCCTTTTCACACAGTCCTTGGGTAAGTGCTCAGAACAAGAGCCTTCTAAATATCAGCCTCCCAGTTGCTCTGGGGCACAATTCAGATTTCAGAGCTCTGAAGTGGGGGCTGGGAACCTGCCTTGACAACAAATGCCCACAAGTTCTTCTGGGAGCCAGGCCAGCTTGTGCAACACCAGCCTAACTGGCTTGGGCCGTGGGTCTTACCCACAGCGGAGCCTGACCATCTTAGAACACACATTCATGGGTTCCACCTCCAGTGATGAGTCCTCATTATTTCACCACATTTCAAAAGCTTCCCTGGGTGAGACTGGTGTGCTTGACGTCATAAGACCACTGCTACAGAGACCACGCACCTGGTTCAAACCCCAGCTCCCCAGTTTCATTCCTGTCCCCACATCTAAACCCCATGTTTTCCAATGTGTCCCCCCAACTGCCAGCATCCTCATAAAGGAAGAGTTTGGAGTTACCTTTGCATCCACGGCAAGACACACATTGTGAATTTCTCAGAACATTCTCAGATATTCCAAGGTTACCCCAGAACACTGCTGAACTGATAGAGAGGCTCTGAATCAGGCCACTTTTTTTTAGCAACTTCCCTGATTAGGGGTTACTGTGAGCCATCCATTTCAGTGTTCTGCAAAGAGATTATCCAATTCCAGAGGATCAGACTATTTCAAAGGAGCCAAGAAAATAAACACACTTTCTCTGTCTTAAAGCCTCTGCCTCCTTTGAATCTCTCATTTTTAGAATATCTCCACTGATAAGGACAAATGCAATTTTCACCATCAGTGGATCTGAACAGACAATTACATTAAGGCAAATAAGACAGGGTGAGGCCAATGATATAAATCACACTGTATGCATCTAATGTGCAAACAAAGCCCTTAGATGAAAATGAACACTCAAGAAGCAGTCAACAACCATTACTCTTTTTTTTTTTTTGCATCTAATCAGGATGCAATTTGCATAAAAATGATTCTACCTACCACCTCCACAATTGCTGGCATTTGGAGGTCTAGAGAGAGAGGAAAAATCAATCCATTTTCAAATCATTTTCTCTAAGGAAATTGCTGGACCCCCTTGGGAAGAGGTTCCAGATGCCTAACAAAAACAATGTCCTTGCTGTTACAACACTTCAGGTATACAAGTCTCCTTTCCATTTGGTCCTCACTGCAACCCTGTGAGCTTGACAAGAGCAATTGTTTCTGTCTAAATTATAATGGAGATCAACTCGAGATTATAAATTGTCTCACTGTAAATGTCAGGACTGGAACTGGAGTGTTACTTCCCTCTTGAAGAGACCAGAATTGCCTCTAAAGTCTTTACCCAGGTGAGGGATATCCACCCAACCAGTGACGAGTATCAGTCCAACCAACGAATTCTCCAAGGCCTATGTGCTCTGAATCCCGAAGGCAGAGCTGGATGGTGATTCAGAGCTAAGCAGGAGTTTGGAAAGGGGCAGCAGAAAATGTACTCAGACCAAATGAGATTTGCATTTTTGCAAGTGGCGTTTGAGCCACCCAAGTGGGGAAGCAAAAGGTCAGGCTCACAGAATGAACTCTGCATTGAGCTTTTGTCTGCTGGATAAAGGGAAAGAAATGATATTCAGGAAAGGAGAGTCTGGGAGACCACGGGGAGGATAAGACGGAGTGAAGCCTGAATGTACACGCAAAGAAAGGCGGCATCCTGCTCTTTAAAGTCTCCCCAGTGCTTGGCATCAAAGAGAACAGAGGCACAAGCTGATGGGCCTCTGAAAAGATGCTGGCGGCTCCTGGGGTGTTTCTTGCTGGCTTCTTACACACAGCAGTCAATGTTTGATGAAGGCCTGGGGTGCTATCCAAGGTTGGGGTGCACTGGTGTCACACAGCGGAGTAAGCTGTCTGCAGCCCAGCCCACTGCTTCGCCTGTGACAGGCTTCCGCCTCCCCCAGGCTGCTGATGGGAGGGGGTGGGGCACTCCCACTGTTTCTGTATGCAAGGGGCAGGCAGGGGACCAGCGGAAGAAGGGGAGGTTTCCAGATTGGATTTCTGGGGAGATTTAGTTTCCCCAGGGAACCGGGGAGACTCCAAGCAAGGGTTCAGCCAAAGCAACTCTACTTTCTGCTGTTTATGTATCACTTCCAGCTTAAAAAATAAAAGAAGACAAAAGGGCATCAGTGGTGGAAAAGAATGCTGACACCCACTAAGGCCCCTTCTGGCTCTGAGGTTCTAAGATACTCCCCTTTGCAGCAAAAATGGGTCTAACTTGAAGTTTTCCTGAAGTGGGATAAAAGTATTCCCAGAGATTTTACATAGTACTTGGGGGGAAAAAATCATTGAACAGTTATACATTAATTTTCGAGTGGTATCTCATGTTTATAGCAACTGATGCTGTTTTTGCATTAATAATATGAATATATGATATGAAATGTCTTTTTTAAAGTCAACCTATTTATCCTTTGACAAAGTGAACTATTTTTGAAACCATTCACCTTAGATTGGGACTTAAAGCCATGTGCCAGGACTCAAATCCAGCCAAAACCCTGCTTGGGATTCTAACCCACCGTCTTTTCATGATAATCACTCACCTGGTATCTGGACTTCCTGAGGCTCAGGTTCTTTGTGTCTCAGCACAGAAGGAATTAAGCAAGAGGCAAAGTGAGAGATGAGAGACAGATTTATGAAGAGAGCACACTTGTAAGAGGTGCAAGCAGGCAGGCGAGGGAGCTCTGCTCCAAGGATTAAATGGGCCACAATTTCATAGTCAAAGGAAAATGATGAAATCTATTAGTTGCTCAGGCATGTCTGACTCTTTGCCCTCCCCCCACCCCCCACCAAACTGTAGCCTTCCAGGCTCCCCTGTCCAGGAAATTCTCCAACAAGAATACTGGAGTGGGTTGCCATTTCCTTCTCCAGGGGATCTTCCTGACCCAGGGATTGAACCTGAGTCTCCTGCACTGCAGGCAGATTCTTTACCACCTGAGCCACCAGGGAAGCCCAAAGGAAAGGAGGAAGGGAAAAGACCACCTTCTTTAAGTAGACATGAGTCTTATATCACTGGCTCCTCTTTTGTATCCAGCAGGAGAGTGTCTGACCCTATTTGGTTAAACTAGGATTATCATAGCACTTACTCAAATCAGTAGGTGGGTGGTGACATTTTTCTTTTACCTAATGGCCTGGGGTTTCACTCTCTATCCATAGTCCCCTCCTGGGACTTCTACACTACCTGTATCCTATTCTATCCCTATCACTTTCATTACTGAGCCATTGTTAAGTAGCAGTACATGTTGGGCACAGAGAGGGCAAAAAGCATGCTGTCTGATGCCCAGCAGTTTGGGACTTGCTGTGCAGCCCCAGGCAGTGGAGTCAGCCCAGCACCAGCATGACGCCCTCGGAGGGCCCACAGTTCACTGAGAGCAGCGAGTCATAGACCAAGTCTCCATGAAGCAGCGGCTACACACAATGATTCACACCTCCCAGCTCAGAGGCAAGGACAGGCTAAAGACATGTCACTATAAAAGACAGCAACATCAAAGATCCTACCGATGAAGGGTGAAGTTGGGGAGGCACCAGGGGGGAAAGAAGGGGAATCAACCTCTTGTGAGCTTGGGTGGACACAAACTCTGCCGTCCAGCCATGCTATCACTGTCTTATAACCCTACCATCAATTTTCACCCCGATATTTTTATGTTTTCCTGCCAGAAATGACCTCTACTGTTCTGTCCATCTCTTGGAATTCAGGCTCTGCCTCTTCCGTCAAAGCTTCCCTGATCACTCCTCCCAAATGTCCTGGTGCCTCCCCTTGGCATCCTTCATGCACCTATTCAGACTGCTTCAGCCTGCTTTCGCAGAGCAGTTATTGCACCCCACCGATGATGTGTGAGATGATTGAAGGGTAGGCTGACTCGACCTGAAATTACATTAAGCCACAGAATGGGAAAGTCACTCCCTTCTTGCTTCTGCTTCAGTGCATCTGGTTAAGGCAAAATAAAGTCTCCTTTTGGTATTAATAAGTCTGTAACAACTATGATATTTGCTAATCTCCACTTTTTTTTTAAACAAAGAAAGAGTTCTGGATGAGAACCCTCATTACCCATCTAGAATTTAGTGGTATTATATTTTTCCTGATATCTATTTTTGAAGCAAACCATTTTGTTCTTTTCACTTGAAGTCATGATTATTATTTTATTCTTTTATCTATTTATTTATTTGGCTGTGCCAGGTCTTAGTTTTGGCATGCAGGACTTTAGCTGCAGCATGGAAACTCTTATTAGCGGCATGTGAAATCTCTTGCTAGGGATTGAACCCGGGCCTGCTGCATTGAGACTGGTGAGTTTTAGCCACTGGATGACCAGGGAAGTCTCAAAGTTATGATTTTTAAATTAATGCATTTAAACAAAAATCTAATCAATTTAAAGCAAATATTATGTGGTAGGGGCTTTCCTGGTGACTCAGACAATGAAGAATCTGCCTGCAATGCAGGAGACCTGGGTTTGTTCCCTGGGTCAGGAAGATCCCCTGGAGAAGGTAAGGCTACCCTCTCCAGAATTCTTGCCTGGCGAATTCATGGACAGAGGAGCCTGGTGGGCTACAGTGCATGGGATCTCAAAGAGTCAGACACAGCTGAACAACTAACACTGTTATATGGTAGCACATAATAATAATAATGCATCTTATATATAGGATGTGTGTGGACCTGGCAAATATTGGGAAGGTGGTAGACAAAGGACTGAGGTTGGAAAACACTACCAAACTTTCTTATGGGTATGATTAATCTGTTCAGCTTCATACAACAGAGGTTGACCAGGGGGAACAGGAGTTCAAGCCTGGTATCAGCCTTCCCTGATACCAGGACTGATGCTAAAGCTGAATCTCCAATACTTTGATCACCTCATGCGAAGAGTTGACTCATTGGAAAAGACCCTGATGCTGGGAGGGATTGGGGGCAGGAGGAGAAGGGGACGACAGAGGATGAGATGGCTGGATGGCATCACCGACTCAATGGACGTGAGTCTGAGTGAACTCTGGGAGTTGGTGATGGACAGGGAGGCCTGATGTGCTGCGATTCATGGGGTCGCAAAGAGTCAGACACGACCGAGCGACTGAACTGAACTGAACTGAACTGACTGATCAGCCTTCCCAGTTTCTCATCTCATTCCTCATTCTTCCGCTAAAAATAGTGAGAGTGCAGGTGGCAGAAATGGATACTAACTTGAAAAGAAATAACCAACAAGAGCAACAGAAGACAGACAGAGAAAACAAATTTCTATAAGGAAAATGAGGACTCACAGAACCAAGAGGAGCTTCTAATTAGGGCAGAACCTGAAGACCAAAAAGGGGACACACAAGAGTCTCTGGCAGGACGCAGCCATTGCTGCCATGAGAATCCTAATGGAACGCACAGGTGTGTGTCTCTCTCCCAAGACTCAGAGTTGGCTGCAAAGGTCTCACTGGCCAAACCATGTGCTGACTACCGGACAGAGGGAAGGGGGAAAGCACGGCCCTCAGCTTCCACGTAGAGGCGAGGCACCTCCTCCAAGACTGCACTCAATGGAGATTTCACCTAGCCCAATGGCACCCCACTCCAACACTCTTGCCTGGAAAATTCCATGGATGGAGGAGCCTGGTAGGCTGCAGTCTGTGGAGTCGGGCACGACTGAGTGACTTCACTTTCACTTTTCCCTTTCATGCACTGGAGAAGGAAATGGCAGCCCACTCCAGTGTTCTTGCCTGGAGAATCCCAGGGACAGGGGAGCCTGGTGGGCTGCCGTCTATGGGGTCGCAGAGTCGGACACGACTGAAGTGACTTAGCAGCAGCAGCAGGAGGACTGGGTAGAAGCTGAAACACCCTGAACATGGCAAATGTTTATAAATGTACACACGCCCCTTCCAGGCTCCGCATCTCACTGCTGCTCCACTGCTAATGCATCTTCCTCTCTCAGTCACCTCTCTCTTGCAATTCTATTCAACCTCTCCCTCTCTGTTGGACCTTTTCCTGTGGCTTAGATCTGTCTGCAATGCAGGAGACCCGGGTTCAATCCCTGGGTTGGGAAGATCCCCTAGAGAAAGAAATGGCAACCCACTCCAGTATTCTTGCCTGGAAAATCCCATGGACAGAGGAGCCTGGTAGGCTACTGCATGGGGCCGCAAAGAGTTGGACACAACTGAGCGACTTCATTCATTCATTATTAATAACATGTTTGAATCTCTCCTACCATTAAAAAATCCTCCTCTACTCACCAGTTAACCTTTCCCTACGAAAAGTCACAAAGTGTTCTTCGCTCACCACTGCACTTCTTCACCACCCACTCACTGCTCATCCCGCTGCAGTCTGACATCTGCCTCCCCAAGCCCAGCACTGCCCTGAAACCATTATACCGTACAAAGTCAGCCATGAGCTTCGAGTTACTCACTCTAAAGAGAATGTACCCATCTTGATGTCTCTCAGGTGTTAACCACACTCTGCTTTCCTGAAACACTCCTGCAGCTGGGCTCGGGGCCCCTTTCCCTAGTGGTTTACTCAGGAACTGTTCAAAGCAGGCACTGTGGTCAGAACTGGGGAGACAGTAACAAGCAGGATGATGAGAGTCCTGCCCTGAAGGCACCAGGAATCTTGTGGGAAGACAAGTAAACAGGACAAAACGTAACATTTATGTCCATCCATGAATTTTAGTGTTCCTTTTACATAGGCCTTATGCTTCTTTCACTCCAGTACTCTTGCCTGGAAAATCCCATGGATGAAGGAGCCTGGTGGGCTGCAGTCCATGGGGTCGCTAAGAGTCAGGCACAACTGAGCGACTTCACTTTCACTTTTCACTTTCATGCACTGGAGAAGGAAATGGCAACCCACTCCAGTGTTCTTGCCTGGAGAATCCCAGGGACGGGGGAGCCTAGTGGGCTGCCGTCTATGGGGTCGCACAGAGTCAGACACTACTGAAGCAATTTAGTAGCAGCAGTATGCTTCTTTTTAGGGTTGTTCTTGCTATTATGAATGGGATCCTTTCCCCTTTATGTTTTCTAATTTATTATTAATGATATACAGGATAATCAACAATTTTGTGATTTCTGTATTTGACCATATTACGAAACACATAAGAATTAGTAGCTTTTGGGCGTGTTGTCTTGAATTTTCTAGGTGGGCAGTTAAACTGTCTACAAACTAGTGCACAAAATAAGTGCTCAAAAAATATTTGTTGAATGAATATTTGTTGAATTTCTGCATCTATTTTCCGGGAAATATAGACAATCTGATGCAATCTAAAAGTCCTTTAGGAAGCTTGCCCTATAGTAGTCTCTCAGCTTTTCTGAATCACTGAATTTTCCTCTACAAATTTTTGCTTCCTCTATGACTTATTTCACCACATTACATAAGCAATACTCTGATCTTAAATAATTTAGGTGAGTCAGAATGTAAAGAATTCAAGCAGCATTCTCACAGATAGTAGGGCCTCCGTGGCAAATACACTCCTGTTTCTGAAAGACCTTCCATGTCAAATCAAAGCATCAAGAGTGAGAGTGTTCAGACATTCAGTCATGTCCAACTCTTTGCCACCTCATGGACTATAACCCACCAAGCTCCTCTGCCCATGGGATTCTCCAGGCAAGAATACTTCAGTGGGTTGCTACTCCCTTCTCCAGGGGGTCTTCCTGACCTAGAGGTCAAACCCACATTTCCTGCGTTGGCAGGCAGATTCTTTACCACCAGCACCACCTGGGAAGTCCCAAGAGTGAGAAGTAGCCCTCACCTTCCACACTGCAGATAGATGCTGTGGGGAAATGCCCTGACTTCCCTCAAAAGGCACAGTCTGCCTTTCTGGGTCCGCACACCCTTTCACACACAGACTCTTTCCACAGAGAAGAAGCAGAGAAAGGAAATGCTGAAACTTGCCCTTGTGGCAACATCAATCCAGAAGGACTTGAAAATTTTGAGAAAAGCAAACTGTCCTCCCAGAGATGAATTTGTTCTTTTCATATTAGATTTAACCCATCCAAACTTAAAAAAAAAAATCAATGAGGGCTAGGGAGTAGAAAGGAGGCAGGAAAACGAGCCCTTTGAAAATTCCTCTGGAGAGCCAGCTCAGCCTATTAATATTAACACATGGCACCTCTACCCTTGGATGCTTTTGGAGCTGCGTGGACTGGCTCTTGGGAACCCTGCTGTTCCATGGCGCTTTTTGAATGTTAGTAATAAAACCCACAGCCTCTGAATTAGGAAGGAAAATGTCCACTTTCCTTTGTGCACACACTTTCATAGGAAACTGCCTCAGGCATAGAAAAGAAGAAGGAAAATGATGAGAATTCTTAACCACAGGCTGCTTCTTGGTGAGGAAAACCTTATTTAAGAATCTTACAAGGTGAAGGATGAACAGGAGACAATAAAATGAAGCTCAAATTCATCTTGGAAAATTATTTCTTTCTGAGAGAGACTCAGTTATCGATACTGCTTGGTGACTTGAAACCATTTGTACTCAAAGTACAAAGTGCAGTGAAAGCGGTGTGGAACATCCACCTCAACACAGAAAATGACTGGAGGGAAGAAAGACGTTTATAAATTAGAAGAAAGGAAAATAAGTGCCTCAGCCATTCCCTTAGATACTTGAGGGTTCTTACTAGACAGTCAGACTTGACCTTAAACACAGAGATTCTCCCCACCAGGCATCCAGAATGGAATGGGACTTATTGAGCAATGCACATTCAGCCACAGGGCTCCGCCCGGAGTTCTCTGAACCAGCCTGCTTGTCTGCCAAGTTCTCCCAATCCCTCTTAACCAGCTAATTCTTACCTGGCTTCAAGGTCAGCTGAGACAACACTTCCTCCAAAATTCTCCCCTAATCATCCAGACCCTGGGGCCACCTTGTAGCAGCATTACAATGGGTTCGTATTGTCCACTTAGTCATCTGTCTTTTCTCTGTAGACACCCCATCAGCTGGCACTGAATATCTCTCACCTGACAAAGAGCCTGGTACATGCTAGGAAACTCAATAAACTTTGTTGAATGAGTGAACAGGGTATAAACCAGCATACCATTTCTGGGGGCAGCAAGTCACCCTCTTGCCTTAGGGCTGCATTCTGTTTGAAATGAAAGCATTTTCAAAGTTAAATATATTCTTAGAGTCACATTTAATTGGCCTGCATCCCAAACAGTAAATCATTTAGCTCCAGAAGGAAGGTTTTTTTTTTTCTCCCTCAGCAAATATTTCTTAAAGAAAAGTAGATGAAGAAAATGGAACATTACCATGGAGCTGCAAGGATGTCCAAACACTGCTGAAAATGTCCCATGGGTTTGCCCACTTGGAGAGTATCTATAAATATTTCCCTCACTCAGGCTAGTAAGATAAAATTATCTTAAAAACATGTCTAAACAGTAAGTCACAAAGGTTTCCCAGTAATTCCTTGCCCTTCCTTACTCTCCTTTCCAACACAACTGGATCTGAGAGGTCTCTTATTTTAGGGTTACAACAGAAATATTTGGCCTTCTTGATCATCTCTCAAAAAAAGGTAAAACAGTTAAATTTAGAATTTGGTTAAAAGAGTCTTTAACCTTTCATTCAGGCATATTTGCTTGCTCAGGCTGCCATAACAAAGTACCAACACCCCCAGTGGCTTAAACAACGGAAATGTATTGTCTCACAGTTCTGGGCTCTAGAAGTTTTGAGGTCAAGTTGTAGGAAGGATAGTTAACTCTGAGATCAATCTCCTTGACTTGTAGATGGCTTTCTTTTCCCTGTGTCTTCTCTCTGTTCGTATCTGCGTCCAAATTTCCCCTTCCTATAAGGTCATAGGTCATATTGATATAGTACCCACCCTAATGAGCTTATTTTAACCTAATCACCTCCTTATGGACCCTATCCTCAAATACTGTCACGTTCTGGGGGACTAGGGGGTTATGACTTCAACATATGACACAATTCTGCCTACATCAGGGTAGAGTTTATTTCCTTGGATATTTGTGGGCAGAAATGAAAGACACATAGGCATAGATCCATTGACTGCTTATCTTCAAGAGTGAAAAAGGACATGACATCTGTCCAGCAGAACATCCCAAGATGGGCAAAGCAGTGGTTTGAGTCTTCTGTGGTTTGAATGGTCCTCTTTCCATCAGAGTAGGAACAAAATAGCTATAGACATTGGTTTCCCCTTTCCCTTCCATTTCCAAAGAACTGGGATACTGAGAGCAGAGGTAGAGTTGTCAGGGATGGGTGCAGGGTGGACCCATCTAGTCCTTTCCAGGGGTTAGACGCCCCTATTATTAGTGCAAAGCTTTGCTCATGGTGAGGGTAATGGGTTGTTTCTCTGAGGGAAAGTAGAGTGAAAAGTGAACTTTTGGAGTTTGCAGATCACATGTGCTCTGACTTTGATTAAACATGCAGCTGACTCTTTTAGGAGATAAACAGTGTTTAATAAGATAGCCTAAACATCCCATCACTCTTCCTCAAGACATGGAGATTTTTCTGAGCAGATGGGAAAGCCCACTAGCACCAATGTCACTTACCTTCATTTGCAGGAGCAAGAAGACTTGAAAGAGATGTCCACACATGTCCCTGCAGTGGACACTAATTTTTCCTTGTGTCCTCTCTCATTTCCATTTTACACGTTCTGATCACCTGGATTGTCCTTTAGGGAAAATCCCTGATATTCCTGCTACTGAAAATTTACCATAGTTCTTAGCTTTTCCCAAGGTTTTTCTTTCAGAATTACCTTGGATTCTGTGAGCTATTTATGTCTCCTTCCCAGACTTTGCTCTCAGATTCCACTCACAAACCCAGCTGCTACTTGTCTCCTCCTCTGAAATATTTAGCAGACACCCCCAAATCCAGTCTAACTCCTGACCCTCCCCTAACCCTGCTCTAGACACGTTCTTCTGGTTACTCAGGCTGAAAGCCCTGGAGTCATCTCTGATTCCTGTCCATCTCTCCTGTTCCTCAAGCAGCATCTGAGGACCTCTTACTGGCTCTCCTTTCAAGCACGCTCAGAAGCCAACTTTTCAACCTCCTTCTGGCCACTGTCACCTTTTGCACCATTTGCTGCAACTGCCTCATATTCAGCCTCCTTGTTTCCACGTCTCCTCCCCTAGCAGCCAGAGTATAACTTCTAAAATGAAAAGCAGAGAGTATCACTCCTCTGTTCAGACCCTTCAGGCTCATCTCTGAACTTAGAGTCAATTCCAAAGTCCCTGCCATGGCCAACCAGAACCCACATGATCTGGGGCCCCTTTTTACTCCCCTCCAAACTCTCTCTTCACCAGCAAGAACCTGGCGCTGCCTGCTGCCCTGAATCATCCCAGCATGTGTCTGCCTTCAGGAGCTCTGGCAGGCACAGCTGACCCTTCAACTACCTCATGTCTCCTCTCTCAATGAAGCCTGCCCTGACAACCTTATCAAAAGTGTCACCTCATCACCTTGACCCCTTTACCTTGCTCTACTTTTTTTCACTCCACATAATAACCTATCACTTCTCATGTATGCTATGACTTATTTTCCTTTAATATTTACTGTCTGCTTGCCCACCAGCCCTTCCCCATCAAGAGACTGATTCTATAAGCTCGAGCATCTTTATTTTTCCCATGAAGTATCCCAACACCTAGAATACTTCCTGGTACATCTTAGGTGCTCAGTAAATAGTTTTTCAATGAATAACAATATCCTTTTAGTGAATCCCTTTTAATTTAGTCTAGCCCAAGTCTGTTACTGTTGCTTGCAAGCAAAGCATCTCAACCAACAGAGTGCCCTGCTCTGAGCAGAGTGCCCTGCTCTGAGCAGAGTGCCTGAAAGGAGAACCTGTTATATTTTTCTGCATTGAAGAAGGGATCAAACAGCAAAGATTCACTATATAGCACAGGGAACTATATTCAATATCTTGCAGTAAACTGCAATGGAAAAGAAATTAGGGGCTTCTCCGATAGCTCAGAGGGTAAAGAATCTGCTTCAATACAGGAGACCCAGGATCTTCCAGGAAGATTCCCTAGAAAATAGAATGGTTACCCACTCCAGTATTTTTGCCTGGAGAATGCCATGGACAGAGGAACCTGGGGGGTTATAGTCCATGGGGTCGCACAGAGTCTGACACAACTGAGTAACTAATGCTAAAGTGTCACTTTCACTTCAAGAATATATATGTATACGTGAATAATCAAACCACTTTGCTGTATACCTGAAAGTAACACAATATTGAAAATCAACTACATTTCATAAAAAAGAAAAAAAAATGGATCAAAAGCAAAGAAAAGATACAGACTTTTTGCTTGTCTCTGTAATTGAATTCAGCTCTGATAGAACAGCTGGCCCTTTCTACCTTCTCTGTTGAGAGAAACCAGTAAAAAAAAGTCTCTGGCTTTGGAGCTAGGAAACTCTTCTGTGTATCTTGACCTTGCTGTTTAAGGATGATGTGAACTTGAATGTCCCTGGGCCTCAATTTCCTCACTCTAAAGCACAGCAGATAAATTAAATGTTAGGGTTGTTGTAAGCCTAAACGAGACAGTGAGTGTGACTCACCCAGCAAAGGCCTGGGAGTTGATGAAGGGACCCTTGCTCCTTTCAGTCAGAGCATCTCAACATTGTGAGTAAAAGTATGGGCTTTGGGCCAGGCAATCTGGTCCAGATCCCACCTCCACCACTTTTATCAATGAAGCTTGGGCACATCACCTGGCCCCTCTGAGCCTCCACTTCCGCATCTGTGAAATGGGTTGTTAAGTGTAGCCTGCCTCAGAGGATGAGCAGAGGAATCACTGAGTTGATGCCAATTAGGTGTTTAATGCAGAACCCGACGCACGCAAAGCGCTCAGTAAATATTTTTGCTACTCTCACTGGGCTTAGTGAATGTTCATCTTTCTCCCTGTGAGGAAAGCTTCAGCACCTGAGCCAGACCACTTATTTCTTTTTCTCCTTTGATGTCAGCAATGACACAGAACTTGCCCCAACAACCTGACTCCCTGGAATATTTTAATAGGAAAACAAAAATTGTGTTTCTTGAGCTTTCTCCAGCTATAGTCCTACAACTCCTGGCCTGGAACTGTCAAAATAAGCCTGAAACACAGGCTTTCTGCCAAATCCTCTTCAGGAGGCAGGGATTTCACATGCAGTCCTTTCTTTCTGCCCGCACCATCCCCACCCCCACCCAACCCAATTCTTCTTGGCAGCACACTGTATCAGCCTTGCTCCAGCGGCCTGGGAAAACAAGGGTTTATTTTAGCTCCCTTCGGCAGAGCACAGTGGTGTGGAGGAGACTCGAGGGTAGAGACACATGAGGATGCTGTTCAAAAATGCATGTGAGAGGCTGCCAGACTGCACCAGGGCGCTGGAGGCCAGGGTTACGGCTGCTGTGCCCTCTCAGCTGACTCGGAGTCACAGCTTGCGAAACCCTGCACGTTGATCAGAAATCAGTGCAGCTAAGGACAGACAAAGATGCATCTCCACCTTGGATTCAGTCTTCCAAGGCCATCTGAGTGCCAGGGCAGCAGCCGGCTACCAAACCTTGTTGAGGCATTACTGTAACTCCTTTGTCACTTCTGAGTTTGATATGAATATTGTAAAACGCAGACCCTCCTGCTTCCTAAGGTCTTGGAGTCAGGAATCTATATAAACAATTTTGCCCCGGGCTTACATAAGCACACCATTTCCAGGGCATCTGCCCCCTGTTCTGATCAGGAAGGCTGGGTTATCATAGGTTAGCATTCCACATGAACAAATGAAGCCCTTTTGGAAACCGCTGTGTTGCACCTATATATTATTAGATGTAAAAATGTAGACCTCTGATTGACACAGAAGTCATTCCTGCGTCACTTCCCTCCATGCACATGCATTTAGAAATAACTCATTGTCTTCCTCTGGTCCCCTTTCGCACTTAGAGAGGACTATATTGGTCATGACTCTTGAGGGCAGATGACAGAAGCCCAGCTGAGCTTAGCATAAGCAAAACCTGGAGGCATAGGGGACCCTCTGACTGAGAAGCTGTAGTGGTCCATCTTCAGGCACAGTTCAGTTCAATTTAGTCGCTCAGTTGTGTCCGACTCTTTGCGACCCCATGAATCGCAGCATGCCAGGCCTCCCTGTCCATCACCAACTCCCAGAGTTCATCCAAACTCATGTCCATCGAGTCGGTGATGCCATCCAGCCATCTCATCCTCTGTCATCCCCTTCTCCTCCTATCCCCAATCCCTCCCAGCATCACAGTCTTTTCCAATGAGTCAACTCTTCTCATGAGGTGGCCAAAGTACTGGAGTCTCAGCTTTAGCATCAGTCCTTCCAAAGAACACCCAGGACTCCTTGCAGTCCAAGGGACTCTCAAGAGTCTTCTCCAACACCACAATTCAAAAGCATCAATTCTTCTGTGCTCAGCTTTCTTCACTGTCCAACTCTCACATCCATACATGACTACTGGAAAAACCATAGCCTTGACTAGACAGACCTTTGTTGGCAAAGTAATGTCTGCTGCTTTTCAATATGCTATCTAGGTTGGCCATAACTTTCTTCCAAGGAGTAAGTTATCTTTTAATTTCATGGCTGCAGTCACCATCTGCAGTGATTTTGGAGCCCAAAACAATAAAATTTGACACTCTTTCCACTGTTTCCCCATCTGTTTCTCATGAAGGGATGGACCAGATGCCATGATCTTTGTTTTCTGAATGTTAAGCTTTAAGCCAACTTTTTCACTCTCCTCTTTCACTTTCATCAAGAAGCTTTTTAGTTCCTCTTCACTTTCTGCCATAAGGGTGGTGTCGTCTGCATATCTGAGGTTATTGATATTTCTCCTGGCAATCTTGATTCCAGCTTGTGCTTCTTCCAGCCCAGCATTTCTCATGATTTACTCTGCATATAAGTTAAATAAGCAAGGTGACAATATACAGCCTTGGCGTACTCCTTTTCTTATTTGGAACCAGTCTGTTGTTCCGTGCACAGTTGCATCTAAATGCCCAAAAAATATTGCCAGACACGAGTTTCTCTGTTTACTCTCTGTTTTCTCCCATACCCACTCTTCTCCCAGGTGTTCTGTCTTCATGTGCCTCAAGGATGAGTCCCAGCCCCTCCAGTTAAAAGCCTTGTTGGTGTTGTTCAGTCACTCAGTCTATTTGATTCTTTTCAAGCCTTCATCTCGCCAGCTTGGTCTCCTCAGGAAGGAGAATCTGTCTTTGCCAGCATTTCCAGCAAAAAATCCCAACAAGGATTCTGCCATGTCGACTCTGACTGGCCCTGGTTGAGTTATACTTGCCCATGAGCCAAACATTGCAACTAGGGGCATGTAAAGTTCTCATACAACCCTTGTTGGAATAGCTGTTATTAACTGTCTACCATGTGCCAAGTTTAACTACATTACCTCTTTCCAGACAATGAAATGTAATTTAAAATGTTAAATAATTTGCCAAACTTCAAATCCTTAAAATGGACCAAAATTTTGGCCCAGTTCTCCTATACCCCATATTAGAGTACCAATCTCCCTGCTGCTTCAGAATACGTGAACGTCCATATAATACGCATTCCATAAACATTTATTGGCATCTACTGTGCACCAGGCACTGAGCTAAGATGGCTGTTGTGGCTGGAAGGTCGTGGGAGTATTTCAGGCACTAGTTTCTTTGGAAAGCCCCACATGGGCCCCTTCTGGAAGATGACCTGGGAGTACTAGGATGAGACATGGCTCATCAGATACTCCTGGGTAGTAGAACTTTTCCAGAGAGGACTAGGTCACAGTTTTCAACGTTTTCTCTACCTATCTGACTCACTCTCAAGTTGCTCATCATCATAGGTAAAATAAAAACGAAAAACGTGTCACAAACTAGTTTGACCTCAACCATATTTTGCCTGTCCCACAAGACATTTTGGCCTACATTGGATTTGTTGCCAATATTGAAGATACAGGACATTTCACAATCAATGTCAAGTTTCTTTTTTTTAATTTTTTAAATTGAAGTATAGTTGATTTGCAATGATTCAGGTATACAGTAAAGTGATTCAGTTATACACACACACACACACATACACACACACACACACATATGTTTGAATATGATCAGGGCCTTTTGCTGCTTCTCCTAGCTTCTTTCCCTGCTGCTCAGGCTGCTTCTGAACCCCTAAGACTAGACACCCCAGTCCAACCACTAGCCTTCTCTCAGAAGGAAAGAAGTCCTCCCCCCACCCCAGCCGCTGAGTCTCACTCAGTCCCCAGGGCTCTATATTGCCAGGTAGGGGGCTGGGACCAGTAAGGGGGATGAAAGAAGCACCCAGAAGCAAGTGGCAATGTGGCCAGCTGAGCTGGTAAGATTATCCCAACTTTACAAAGGAGGAAAGTGTAGCTTGGAGAAGTTAATGACTATGACCCTGGGCATGGCCTCTCTGCTTCCATCTCATCTTCAGTATAATGAGAGTAATTTACAAATCTTCCAGTTTTTTTGTGAGATTTAGAAATAGTGTATAAAGTGCTGGCCCTAAGCCTTGTATGCATTCATTTGCTTAAGATAATTAGGGATTATCTTATACCTCAGGCACAGTACTGGGCACAAATTGACAACACCATTGGCAGACACAGTTTCTGCCTGTAGGGAGTTATAGGCAGGGTGTGCGTGTGTGCGTGTATGTAACACATACATGGGTGTTGGGGGGAGGGGAAGGACCACTGAGGGGCGTTCAGGAGGCTGACAGTGCATCACAGAGGCGATAATCTTGGATTCATTGGGGTTCAGGAAGGTTGTGCCATTTAAACATGAGGTTGTTATAACACAAAGAATATCAGTTTGACTAGAGCAAAAATGTGCCTGAGAGGAAAGACAGGAGACCGGGGAAGAACTCGGGCCTAGAGGACTATATAACTTGTGCTAAAGGAGTGGTATTTCTTTCTAAGGGCAATGGTGAGTCGTTTTAAGCAGGGTGAGTGAGGAAGTGAAGAGAAATGGGGGATTACCTATAATAATCTTCCAAGGAGTCCTTTGGCACCTACAATTTATCTCAGTTCAGCAGGCTAAGCAATTCCGCTGAATCTCAGTCGGATCACACCATGCCTCTACTCAATTCCCTCCAATGGCTCCCCTTTCACCTCGGTGTTGAAGTCCTTGTGAGCCTTGGAGACCTGGCCAGTTACCACCCTGCTCATTTTAGGCAACCCACCAGCCACACAGCTCCAGCCACCCCAGCTTCCCCCTAGGGCTTTCTGTTCGGCTGCTGCCTCGCCTTCAACACCATCTCCTCTTCACCTCTTTGCTCAAATCTTACCTTCCCAGTGAAGCTTACCAGGGTCACCCATATAATACCAAAGACACCCCCCACAGGACCTCAATACCTCTCTCCTGCTTTTATACCTTGCTTTGCTTTTTCTGTAGCGCCCACCTTCTAACAAACTGTCAGTGCCCTCTGTCCACAGACCATCAGGAACATACCTACAGTGGCACGTCCTCAGTTTATCACTGTTGCAGGTGCCAGGGAACCGTGGGCCAGCTTGTTTGGTGCAAGGAACAATAAATTTATCTTGCTCAACTGCTCTTGTTCCTGGTGGTCTCTGACTGGAAGACATGGACAACAGTATAAAAATCCCTGCTTTGTTCTGTTATTTCCTATCTCCCTCTTCTAGCTCCATGAAGGTAGAGATGTTTGTGCTGTTCTGTTAACTGATACCGCTGAGTGCCTAGAAAATGTCTAACATACAATAGAGGCCCAATCCATATGTACTGAAGGGATTAATTAACCCAAGATTTAATAGGATGTGGGGATTGGTTGAGAAAAGGAGGCAGAGAGAAGAGCTACAGATGACCCCAGGCTGGCTTTGGTGATGAGTTAGGGAAAATATGTCATTTTCCAAGATTGGGAAGACTAGAAAATGGGCAGATTTGCAGGATGGAGTCAGAGGTGGGGAGGAATTGACAAGCTTGAGCTATTTCCAGGCACCGTATCATCCACTCATCTTCCTGTGTCAGCCTCTCCCTCCTCACTGTGTCACCAACAATTACAACCCACATCCCTGCCCCACCTTTCCCCAGGTGTACTTCAGCCTTTAGGGAGCTTCCCCAGCAGTACAACTAGTAATGCCATTATAACATATGCCAGGCACTGGTCTAAACACTGGACAAGATAACCCTACTCAGTCAACATCCTTATGATTTTAAAGATGGGTAAACCAAGGCACGGCGAAGCTTAGGAAGTTATGAATGGCCAAGCAGGGATTTGAACATAGGTTGTCCAACCTGAGTCTGAACTGCTCCAGGGCATTCAGCAGCCATGAACCCAGAGGTCAGGAGGAAAACGTGGGTTGAGGAGATGACACGGTATCAAGGCAAACTTGTTTTGGGGTATAGTAAAGGAACCCATTTTTCTGTCCGTGCAACAAACACCACTCTGTGCCCCACGGGTAACCCCAAAGGCTGTCCAAAGCCCTCAGAGCCTCCAGATCTCACTCAGGCCGGTCACACCCCACTGAGTCAGCCCTGCTGCATTATGTAACAGGAAGGGACTGGCACCTCAGACATGATGCACCAACTGAGAAATTCACAAAAATTTTAAAAGGAGTGAAGCCCAGCCCTTCTCTCCCCACCCAAGGAGAGCAGCCGAGATCTGAAAGACAGGGTTATTAACTCACCAGGCACCCGAGTTGCCATGGATACCACCAGCCCAGCGTGACGCTTCTTCTGCCCCTTAGTCCTGAAACCGCTTTGCTCTTCAGTCCTGACTCATGCTGGGAAAGAGGATTTTTTCTCCCCACCTCCCCAAAACCAGTCCTCAGAATACAAAAGGTATTTGAGGACTCAGAGCTGGGAGAGCTCATTGTGCTCCATTTCTTCTTTTCAATCACTGATTTCTTTCAGACTCCTTTGTGCATAAAGCTAGCTGCATTTTCATTAACGTGAGGGTTTGTGCGAGCATGATTGTGCACTTAAAAAGTAAGTGTCTTCATACCCATGCTGCTCACCTTGGTCTGAAGAAAGGGGACCAAGAAGCAAATTAATCAGTTCAAGTGTCTGTATGTTTGCCTATTACAAAAATGGTCACTGGTGACCCTGAGACTATATTAAAATTTCAAAAATCAGCACTGTACAATGAAGCTTCACTTTGTTCCCTTAGTGAAGCCCCTATGTTCCACCACCGAAGAGACAGTCATTGATCCTTGTCTCTGTGATTGACCCCTGAGACTGCACACCAAACTGCTTTTGCCAAAATTCTCAATAAACATTTATTAGAGAAATATATTTGAATGCTGCTTTTAACTTTTTGAATACTTCTTACCTCATTTACGGGTTCCCTGGTGGCTCAGATGGTAAAGAATCTGCCTGCAATGCAAGAGACCTGGGGTCAATCCCTGGGTCAGGAAGATCCCCCAGAGAAGGTAACAGCTACCCATTCCAGTATTCCTGCCTGGAAAATCCCATGGACAGAGGAGTCTGGTGGGCTACAGTCCATGGGGTCGCAAAGAGTCAGACACAACAGAAAGCAACTTTCATTTCACTTTACTTCTTTACCTCATTTAAGCCTCACAACCACATGGAGTCAACAGTACACCTGTCCAACCCAGATCAAAGTGAGCAACATAAATGATAACCATTTAAAAGCACTGCAGTAGAACTAAAGTAGAGAATTCCTGAAAAACATCTACTTCTGCTTATTGACTACACTAAAACCTTTGACTGTGTAGATCACAACAAACTGGAAAATTCTTAAAGAGATGAGAATACCCAGACCATCCTACCTGTCTCCTGCAAAACCTGTATGCAGGTCAAGAAGCAACAGTTAGAACAGGACATGAAACAACAGATTGGTTCAAAATTGGGAAAGGACTATGTCAAGGTTGTAAATTATTATCCTGCTTATTTAATTTTTATGCAGAGTACATCATGTGTAATGCCAGACTGGATGAAGCTTAAGCTGGAATCAAGATTGTGGGAAGAAATATCTGTAACCTCGGATATGCAGATTATACCACCATTATGGCAGAAGGCTAAGAGGAATTAAAAAGCCTCTTGATGAAGGTGAAAGTGGAGACTGAAAAAGCTGGTTTAAACTCAATATTCAAAAAAACGAAGATCATGACATCTGATCCCATCACTTCATGGCAAATAGACAGAGAAACAATGAAAACAGTGACAGAATTTATTTTATTGGGCTCCAAAATCACTCCGGACAGTGACCACAGCCATGAAATTAAAAGATGCTTGCTCCTTCGAAGAAAAGCAATGACCAACCCAGACAGCATATTAAAAAGCAGAGACATTACTTTGCCAACAAAGGCCCGTCTAGTCAAAGCTATGGTTTTTCCAGTAGTTGTGTATAGATGTGAGAGCTGGACAATAAAAAAGGCTGAGCGCTGAAGGACTGATGCCTTCAAACTGTGGTGCTGGCAAAGACTCTTGAGAGTCCCTTGGATGGCAAGGAGATCAAACCAGTCAATCCTGAAGCAAATCAACCCTGAATATTCCTTGGAAGGACTAATACTAAAGCTGAAGCTCCAATAATTTGGTTACCTGATGCGAAGAGCAGACTCATTAGAAAAGACCCTGATGCTGGGAAAATTTTTCCAGTAGTTGTGTATAGATGTGAGAGCTGGACAATAAAAAAGGCTGAGCGCTGAAGGACTGATGCCTTCAAACTGTGGTGCTGGCAAAGACTCTTGAGAGTCCCTTGGATGGCAAGGAGATCAAACCAGTCAATCCTGAAGCAAATCAACCCTGAATATTCCTTGGAAGGACTAATACTAAAGCTGAAGCTCCAATAATTTGGTTACCTGATGCGAAGAGCAGACTCATTAGAAAAGACCCTGATGCTGGGAAAGACTGAAGGCAGAAGAAGGGGATGACAGAGGATGAGATGGATGGATGGGATCGCCGACTTAATGGATGTGAGTTCTATTTCACATGAACAAACGAAGCCCTTTTGGAAACCGCTGTGTTGCACCTATATATTATCAGATGTAAAAACGTAGACCTCTGACTGACACAGAAGTCACTCCCGCGTCACTTCCCTCCAGGCACATGCATTTAGAAATAACTCATTGTCTTCCTCTGGTCTCCTTTCACACTTGGAGAGGACTACATTGGTCATGACTCTTGAGCAAACTCCAGGAGATGGTGAAGGACAGGGAAGCCTGGTGTGCTGCAGTACGTGGGATCACAAAGGGTCAGACATGACTGAGTGAACACCAACAACTAGAAGCTGCCCTGAAACGCTTCAATCCTAATTGGACTGACGGATGGGCAGAGGGTCTGCAGATAGAGAGAGATGCTAACTAGCAAATATAACTGGATGGGGAAAGAACTGTGCTGGACAAATCTCAAAGGTCCTTTTGTTCTCCCAAATTCGATGCTTATTATATTTCCTCAGCATTTATCAAATATTTACTATAATATAATAAGAAGATAAATTAACATTAGTCAACTGAAAACCACTTGAGATTAACCTTTGCAGCTACTCAGAATTGAGCCACAGGGTCAGTCAGGGGCTAGCTTACGCTGAGGTAGCAAATATCATTAAAATGTCAGGGCTTAAGATGACAAAGGCCCCCCCATAGATTAGCTGGGGGCTTTGCTCAGACCTCACCACCTACGTTGTCATCTTTTTTGTTCTTAGAGCCCAGATGACAGCAAACCAATATACTTGCCTGAAGGAAAGAAGACAGTCCAGCAAAGCATAGAGGTCTCTGAGGCGCCTTATTTCCCCAGCTAAAGCAGTAGAGCCACACAGTCAAACAAGAATCAGGCATGTTGAGCCATGACATTGTCCTCAGGCGGGGTGATGCACGAGCTACCCTGGGCTTTCTCTTCATTAGACTGCAAGCTCCTTGCGGTCCATCTCCATGGGGTTTTCTTTGCCCTAATTATGCAAAATGCGAAGCCTAGGAAACTTCCACCTCTCTGAAACTCAGTAAACATTTGCCGTTGATAACTGAATCTCTTAATAGCTTTACCCTCTGAGAACAGTAACTCATTTTAAGTACAATAGCCTTATCCTGAGCCTGCTCCAGGATGAAAAACACCAGGGCTTCTGTGGTGGCTCAGATGGTTAAGAATCCACCTACAATGCAGGAGACTCTGGTTTGATCCTTGGATCAGGAAGATCCCCTGGAGGAGGGCACAGAAACTGACTCCAGTATTCTTGCCTGGAGAATTTTATGGGCAGAAGAGCCTGATGGGCTACAGTCCATGGGATTACAAATAGTCAGACACAACTCAGCAACCAACACATTACTCCTCATAATCTGTAGCACAGTGCCAGGCACAAGATTCTTCTTCAAAAACACATCAAATTGGTTTGCTTTCCCTCTAATAATGCACAGTGATTTTACTCCTACTATTTTTGAAGTAGTATTACTCAGTTCTTAAGGATAGAGGTAAATAACTTTTTCTAAAAGAAACCAAAGAGATACATTGTCTTGTTGTGTACATTTTAGCAATGATGGTCTCATTGTTTTTTTCCTTCATTTTTTGATTCTCTTTTTCATGGTAAACACCTACTTATCTCTCAAAGTCATGTTCAGATATCACTTTCCCTATGCAGTCTTTCTTTTTTCACTACTATATCAACATAATATCAATATTGTATGCATATATTTATTATCACATACTCATATGTGTGTTGTGATGAATTGTTATCATGTGTGCCTTCCACACTAAATTGTGAATTCTGTGATGGCAGGAATCATTTCTTTGTTGTGTGTCCCCAGTGCTTTCCATATGGTCAGTTTCAGAAATGGCAGTCATAAATAGTTGTTGAATTATAAGCTTCTAGCCTTAAGAGGTAGGACCATTTTCCAGCCATGTAAAAGCAAACAATGCATTTCTCTTTGATTTTGAAGTTTGTGATTAGTTGGTACCTATATCTGATTGCTAGATGTGGTAAATACAGACAAAGCTCATCAAATTTGTAGGAAGAGAACTCAGGCTTTCATGAATATACAAATTCACCATCAGCTGATACTGAATGTTTGTATTCCTATAAGACTGATTTTAGTGATCAAACTATACTATCCTGACTAGTCTCCCTGATGAGGGGGTTGTTTGCTATGAAACTTGTGACACAGAAATAAAATGAAGCAGAGGTAAAATGTGCCACAGATGACCAAATCTTCGAGTATGTCCTAATTACTTCAAAGCGTCTGCTCAAGAGCAACCAACCAAATAACTAGTACCTATCAGTACTATCAAATGCTTATTACTTACTTTCTTTTCCTTAATTATCAACAAAATAAGGACGATAACCCATTTCATAGAACAGTAGAGAAAATTAAATGACATTATACATGTACTTGGAGAAGGAAATGGCAACCCACTCTAGTGTTCTTGCCTGGAGAATCCCAGGGGCAGGGGAGCCTAGTGGGCTGCTGTCTATGGAGTCGCACAGAGTCCGACACAACTGAAGCTACTTAGTAGCAGCAGCAGCAGCAGCAGAAAACATGTACCTACAATAGTACTTATATGTGGTTTAAATTTTTAAAAATTATTTTCAGTACTGAACAATTCTTTATCAGCTGAGCCACAAAGGAAGCCCCTGAACAATTCTTGAAGCTGGTGGCAATGGCTCTACCTCCTGTTTAAGCTGTTTTAGGATTTTCAGCAAGGAGGGCAAACTCCAGAAAGAGCTCATATCCACCCTCCTCTCTGCATGGAATTTGTAGTTTTAAGTACAGTGCATATTTTCAGGATTTAGCTCAGTATCAACCCCTAAGTCTAAATAACCTCAGAAATTTAGGTAAGAGTCCAGTGATCTGACCAAACACTTTTCCCAAGCATAAAGTTAAGCCAATTATTATATGCTCAACCTGAAGAAATTTAATGCTTGACAACTTATTTAGGAAAGAAGGTAGGGACATTGAATTTAATTAATTGAATTAATTAAGAATAGAAGAAGATAGGGACATTGAATTAATTTAATATTGATGGAGTCAACCATAAAGTTGCTTATTTGCATATCAAAATAGAATTTGATAATATTTGAAGCATGTCAGTTGCTGCCTGCTAAATGAGTATGCAATGCAATTCTTGATTAAAATGTTTGAATCGAGACATTAATTAGACATATTCCAAGATAACGCAAACCTTTCCCTGTTTCAGGGCGTATATTAACTTATTTAGGAAAGAAGGTAGGGACATTGAATTTAATTAATTGAATTAATTAAGAATAGAAGAAGATAGGGACATTGAATTAATTTAATATTGATGGAGTCAACCATAAAGTTGCTTATTTGCATATCAAAATAGAATTTGATAATATTTGAAGCATGTCAGTTGCTGCCTGCTAAATGAGTATGCAATGCAATTCTTGATTAAAATGTTTGAATCGAGACATTAATTAGACATATTCCAAGATAACGCAAACCTTTCCCTGTTTCAGGGCGTATATTGCCATTATCCACATAAATATGATAGTATTTCTTTAAGCTTAGTTCTTCACAGAGTACATTTTACATGGTTATCAAGTATACCCCAATAAAATGGGGTAAGTACCCTGATTTCTATGCTACTTTGAACAAAATTCATTTAGTTTGACTTAGGCATATGAGTCTGAAATAAATTAAAGCCAATAATTTTTTTAATATATTGCTTTCAATACACCCATTCTGACTGATGTTAAATTTCTCCCAAAGCTTGGAAAATTATTCAGAGGTATAATGTTAATGGTGACATTTTGTTTACTACAGAAGCCCATTAAGATATTGTTGGTCATTTGAAATAAAATAGAAGAGAGTGGGGAAGAACAGAGAGATACACTGATTAATAGCTTTATTACAAAGGCTTTGGACACTGAACTTGATACATTTCTAGAAAGAACAGTTATGTTAACCCTGCCAGTGCAATTGGGAATTTGAAAAATAGGAATAGTTGGTTTGCTAAATGGATAATATATAGTGCATAGTGTTGGATCATACAAGGGAATAGAGCAAACAGATTATTATCCCATTAAAATTTCAGTGGTAATTGAATTTTTGTTTTGCCTTGTGATTACTA
The DNA here is from genome assembly GCA_006408695.1 of Aepyceros melampus. NCBI lineage: Eukaryota > Metazoa > Chordata > Mammalia > Artiodactyla > Bovidae > Aepyceros > Aepyceros melampus. The sequence continues at coordinate 277,428 of SJXQ01005722.1, forward strand.
AATCCTTACAAAAAAGCACTGCTGTATTTGAAATGGATAACCAACAGGGACCAACTATATAACACAGGGAGCTCTGCTCCATATTATCAGTTAGTTCAGTCACTCAACCATGTCCGACTCTTTGCAACCCCATGGACTGAAGCATGCCAGGCCTCCCTGCCCATCACCAACAATATTACATAACAAGCTAAATGGGTAAAGAATTTGAAAAAGAATAGATACATATATACGCATAACTGAATCACTTTGTTATACACCTGAAACTATCACAATAATCAACTACATTCTAATATAAAATACAAAATTTTTTAAAAAAGGGTTTGCTTAAATACGTGTTTTGCAATGGAATGATAGCTAGTTTTAAATCATTATAGCAGGAGTTTAAATTAATATTGTTTTATAAATATGCTGGGATTATTTGCATGTATATTTTGCTCAAGCACAAGATAAGACCCCAAATTCCTAGCAACAACATAATGATGTTGTGATGACAGTACCAAACAGATAATTACATATATGGTTTATTGCTTAACCATTCAATTACTAAAAATAAAATTTTAAACATCTCAGTAAAGCAAAAACTAAAGAGGTGATGTGTGCTGTTATACATGTACATATATTTTTTAATCCAAGTTTTCCAGGCTTTCTATGGTCCCAAATGATCAGGCAGACACTCATTTCATTTATTCAACATTTGTTGAAGATTTAGCATATACCAAGACATACATTTTTTGTTGAAGATTATATGAGATCAAATACAAATTCTTGCTTTTTAAGATCTTACCATCTAGTTTTTATAATATTAAAAAATTATTAGTTAAGTCTGGTTAAAATGAGTTAGTAACTTTATTATCTAGTGCTCCAATTGTGCTTCAAATATTTAGCAATAACTAAAAACCAGAAGTGCTTCCCTAGCAGCTCAGCTGGTAAAGAATCCACCTGCAATGCTAGAGACCTTGGTTTGATTCCTGGGTTGGGAAGGTCCCCTGGAGAAGGGATAGGCTACCCATTCCAGTATCCATGAGCTTCCCTGGTGGCTCAGATAGTAAAGAATCCGCCTGCAATATGGAAGACCTGGGTTTGATCCGTGGGTTGGGAAGATCCCCTGGAGGAGGCATGACAACCTACTGCAGTATTCTTGCCTGGAGAATCCCATGAACGAGGAGCTTAGCAGGCTACAGTTCATGAGGTCGCAAAGACCTGGACATGACAGAGCGACTAAGCACAGCACAGCAAGAACCAGAAACATAACAAGAATAAAAGGAAGTGAATAGAGTTGAAATCTGCTGGTCTCTGTAGCATGTAGTAGATGCCAGGAGTCTGGCTCTTTTGAAATGTGTTCCATATGAGATGGGATCAATGCCAGTCTCTCACTATAAAGCCAGTGGTTGGGGATGAGGCACATTTTTCACTAAAGGAAGGAGAGAGAAGTACTCTCACCAAACATGTTTAAATACATGCATGTGCTTTGTTAAATAAATTAGTTCAGGAGAAAAAATATTTTTTAGGTGGAGCTGAAAATATTTGTTATCTACTTTCCCAAAACTATATCATATAGCTATGCCTCATCATTTAGGTAGATAAATGTCAACTGAATTAAGAATTAAAAAGATCAAGACTCAACTTTATTTTTTTAACTTTTTATTTTGCATAGGGGTATAGCTGATTTACAATGTTGTGATAGTTTCAGGTGGACAGCAAAGGGGCTCAGTCATACATATACATGTATCCATTCTTCCCCAAACTCCCCTCCCATCCAGTCTGCCAAAGCACAATTTTAAAAAATAAGATATAGGTGAATATCTCCCTAACCTTGAGGAAAATGGAGGCTTTATAAAACAAGCCATACTTAACACCAGAATTAAATAGTTTGACAAGTTTGAATATATTAAAAGAATGAACTTCTGTCCATTAAAAGACAATCTAGATACAGAGAAGGTATTACAGCACAAACAGCTGACAAAGGATTATTGAAAATACAGCAAGAATTCTTGTAAACTCAAAAGGAAATAAGAAAAAGAAAACATACCAAATCATGAACAAATATTTTGTAGAAGAAAAACATTTGTGAGGACTAAATATATGTTTAACTTCACAAAGAAGGGAGTATAAACCAAGACCACAATGTGATAACAGATGTACCCACTTTGATTAGTAAAGAGTCAAAAGTATTGAAGAGGATCCAGTATTGAATGAACAGAATCTCTTATATATCACTGCTGAGAGTATAAACTAGTACAACTACTTAGGAAAACAATTTGGCATTTTTGTAAAGATGAATATTGACACACTCTACAAAACAAAAATAACATGAAAACTCTGGCACACATTTATAAGACTGTTTACAGCAGTTCAGTTACGTGTAAAGTAAAGTAAGATGACAAACAAAATATTCAAATACTTAGTGATTGAAGAATGGATAAATTATAGTATATTCATATAAATATATCCTAGAATTGCATGTACAGAATAGACGACTTTTAGTAGTATATTTTTGAGTGATAAAACATTTTGTGTACTATTATATCTTTGAAAATGTACCAAAAAACCAAATATGTAAAATGATATATGTTTAAGCATACATACACATACAAATTAAATTTTAAAATAGCATTCAGGATAGTAACTAGCTTTGTTGGGAGATAAATAGGATAGAGAAGTAGTACATAGTGTACATTACAACTGACAAATGAGCAGATAATAATAAAACAACTTATTGTTTTTATACTAGCAAATGAAGGGGAAAAGGAGCTTATACAGAACATTTTCAATCTAAGGTGAGAATGGAGAATTAAATGGGGTAAAGGGATGAAAATAAAAGAAAAATATTAAAATATAATTCAAAATATAACCATATTAAAAATAAATCTCTATGGGAAACAAAGATTCTTTCAACTTTTTTAAAAGCCAGAAAACTGTTGTTATAAAGAGAAATACCAAAATAAACTGGAGATATCAAGGGAACATTTCATTAACAGAAATGGTAAGGACCTAACAGAAGCAGAAGATATTAAGAAGAGATGGCAACAAAACACAGAAGAACTATACAAAAAAAGATTTTAATGACCTGGATAACTATGATGATGTGATCACTTGCCTAGAGCCAGACATCCTGGAGTACGAAGTCAAGTGGCAGCATCACTATGAACAAAGCTAGTGAAGTGGTGAAATTCCAGCTGAGGTATTTCAAATCCTAAAATGTCATGCTCAACTGGAATTCCATCACATACACTAGCTTTTTCTCAAAATCATTCCAGATGGTAACTGTAGCCTTGAAATTAAAAGATGTTTTTGCTCCTTGAAGAAAAGCTATGACAAACCTAGACAGCATATTAAAAAGCAGAGACATTACTTTGCCAACAAAGATCCCTCTAGTCAAAGCTATGGTTTTTCCGGTAGTCATGTATGGATGTGATAGTTGGACTATAAAGAAAGCTGAGTGCCGAAGAATTGATGCTTTCGAACTGTGATGTTGGAGAAGACTCTTGAGAGTCCCTTGGACAGCAAGGAGATCCAACCAGTCAATCCTAAAGGAAATCAATCCTGAATATTCATTGGGAGGACTGATGCTAAAGCTGAAACTCCAATACTTTGGCCAGCTGATCCCAAGAACTGACTGATTTGAAAAGACTCTGATGTTGGGAAAGATTGAAGGAGGGAGGAGAAGGGGGTGACAGAGGATGAGATGGTTGGATGGCATCACTGACTCAATGGACATGAGTTTGAGCAAGCTCCAGGAGTTAGTGATGGACAGAGAGGCCTGGTGTGCTGCAGTCCATGGGGTCACAAAGAGTTGGACATGCCTAAACGACTGAACTGTACTTAACCGACTAAAAATATGATGCTGTGAAAGTGATGTACTCAATATGCCAGCAAATTTGGGAAACTCAGCAGTGGCCATAGGACTGGAAAAGATGAGTTTTCACTCCAATACCAAAGAAAGGCAACTCCAAAGAATGTTCAGATGACTGTACAATTGTGCTAATTTCACCTGTTACTAAGGTTATGTTCAAAATCCTTCAAGTTAAGCTTCAACCCACTCCAGTGTTCTTGCCTGGAGAATCCCAGAGATGGAGGAGCCTGGTGGGCTGCCATCTATGGGGTCCCACAAAGTCGGACACGACTGAAGTGACTTAGCAGCAGCAGCAGCAGGCTTCAACAGTACTTGAACTGAGAACTGAAGATATACAAGCTGGGTGTGGAAAAGGCAGACAAAGCAGAGATCAAATTACCAACATTCATTGGATCATAGAGAAAGCAAGTGAAGTCCATAGAAACATTTACTTCTGCTTCATTGACTACTCAAAAGCTTTTGACTGTGGATCACAACCAACTGGAAAATTCTTCAAGAGATGGGAATACCAGATTACCTTATCTGCCTCCTGAGAAACCTGTATGCAGGTCAAGGAGCAACAGTTAGAGCTGTACATGGAACAACGGACTGTTTCCAAATTGGGAAAGGAGTACTTCAAGGCTGCATATTGTCACCCTGTTTATTTAACTTCTATGCAGAGTACATCATGTGAAATGCCACACTGCATGAAGCACAAGCTGGAATCTAGATTGCCAGGAGAAATATCAACAACCTCAGATATGCAGACAATACCACCCTAATAGCAGAAAGTGAAGAGGAACTAAAGAGCCTCTTGATGAAATTGAAAGAGGAGAGTGAAAAAGTTGGCTTAAAACTCAACATTCCAAAAACTAATATTATGGCACCCAGTCTCATCACTTCATGGCGAATAGGGGAAAATGGAAGCAGTGACAAATTTTCTCTTCTTGGCTTCCAGAATCCCTGTAGACTGTAACTGCAGTCATGAAATTAAAAGATGTTTGCTCCTTGGAAGAAAAGCTATGACAAACCTAGACAGTGTATTCAAAAACAGAGACATCACTTTGTGACAAAGGCCCGTATAGTCAAAGCTATGGTTTTTTCATAGCATCTTCATGATAGCACAATCATAAAGAATCTGCTTACCAACACATGAAACATGAAGAGATATAGGTTCAATTCCTGGGTTAGGAAGAAGCTCTGGAGTAGGAAATGGCAACCCACTACAGTATCCATGGCTATAAAATTCCATGGACAGACGAGCCTGGCAGGCTACAGTCCATGGTATCGCAGAGTCAGACACAACTGAGCAACTGCACAAACACATGGTTTTTCCAGGAGACATGTGTGGATGTGAGAGTTGCAACATAAGAAGGCTGAGTGTCAAAGAATTGATGCTTTCAAATTGTGGTGCTGGAGAAGATGCTTGAATATCCCTTGGACAGCAAAAACCTCAAACCAGTCAATCCTAAAGGAAATCAACCCTGACTATTCATTGGAAGGGCTGATGCTAAAGCAGAAGTTTGAATACTTTGCCCACCTGATGCGAGGAGCAACTCATTGGAAAAGACCCTGTTGCTGGGAAAGATTGAGGGCAGGAGGAGAAGGGGACGACAGAGGATGAGATGGTAGGATGGCATCACTGACTCAATGGACATGAGTTTGGGTAAACTCTGGGAGTTGGTGATGGACAGGGAGGCCTGACATGCTGCAGTCCATGGGGTTCCAAAGAATCAGATACAACTTAGTGACTAAAAACACTCCCACGTGGTGTTAGTGGTAAAGAAGTCATTTGCCAATGCAGGTAGATGAAAGAGACACGGGTTCAATCCCTGAGTCAGGAAGATCCCCTGGAGGAGGGCATGGCAACCCACTCCAGTATTCTTGCCTGGAAATTTCCATGATCAGAGTAGCCTGGTAGGCTTCAGTCCCTGTATGTGTACACACCCAGTCACTTCAGTCTTGTCTGACTCTTGGTGACCTTATGGACTGTAGGCCACCAGGTTCCTCTGTCCTTGGGATTCTCCAGGCAAGAATACTGGAATGGATTGCCATGCTAACTCCAGAGGATCTTCCCCACCCAGAGATCAAACTAGAGTCTGCCTGTGGCTTCTACACTCCAGGCAGATTCTTCACCCACTGAGCCACCTTGGAAGCCCCTTCAGTCCATAGGGTCACACAGATGCCAACATGACTGAAGTGACGTAACATGTACACATAACTATCTAAATATAGAAAAACATATTTAGTTGGTTTAAAAGTCACTTCTATAATATCCAGGACATAGAAGCAACCTAGATGTCCATCAGCAGACAATGGATAAGAAAGCTGTGGTACATATACACAATGGAGTATTACTCAGCCATTAAAAAGAATACATTTGAATCAGTTCTAATGAGGTGGATGAAACTGGAGCCTATTATACAGAGTGAAGTAAGCCAGAAAGAAAAACACCAATACAGTATACTAACGCATATATGTGGAATTTAGAAAGATGGTAATGATAACCCTGTATGAGAGACAGCAAAAGAGACACAGATGTATAGAACAGTCTTTTGGACTCTATGAGAGAGGGCGAGGGTGGGATGATTTGGGAGAATAGCATTAAAACATGTATAATATCATATGTGAAACGAATCACCAATCCAGGTTAGATGCATGATACAGGATGCTTGGGGCTGGTGCACTGGGATGACCCAGAGGGATGGTATGGGGAGGGAAGAGGGAGGGGGGTTCAGGATGGGGAACAGATGTACACTCATGGTGGATTCATGTGGATGTATGGCAAAACCAATACAATGTTGTAAAGTAATTAGCCTCCAATTAAAATAAATAAATTTATATTAAAAAAAAATAAAAGTCACTTCTAAACAAATGATCAGTTAAACAAANTGGTATGGGGAGGGAAGAGGGAGGGGGGTTCAGGATGGGGAACAGATGTACACTCATGGTGGATTCATGTGGATGTATGGCAAAACCAATACAATGTTGTAAAGTAATTAGCCTCCAATTAAAATAAATAAATTTATATTAAAAAAAAATAAAAGTCACTTCTAAACAAATGATCAGTTAAACAAAACATTTATAACATGAGATGAAATTTCTATACATCAAAACTGAAGTAGTACTTATGGGTAAATATGTAACATTAAGAATGCCTATCTAAAAACAATAAATATTAAAAATAATTGAGTACAGTATTGAAATAAATAGGCTAAGAACCAAAGGCATAGACAAGAGAATAAAGAAATATTAAAGATAAGAGAAAATGTAAATATTAACAACAACACCAAAAACTTTTTAAGACAATCAGTAAAACCAAGGCTGGAATCTGATTATATTCTTTGAAGCCAAAGATGGAGAAGTTCTATATAGTCAGCAAAAACAAGAATGGGAGCGGACTGTGGCTCAGATCATGAACTCCTTATTGCAAAGTTTAGACTTAATATTGAAGAAAGTACAGAAAATCACTAGACCATTCAGGTCTGACCCAAATCAAATCTCTTATGATTATAAAGTAGAAGTGAAAAATAAATTCAAGGGATTAGATTGAATAGACAGAGTGCCTGAAGAACTATGGATGGAGGTTCATGACATTCTACAGGAGGCAGTGATCAAGACCATCCCCAAGAAAAAGAAATGCAAAAAAAAAAAAATGTTGTCTGAGGAGGCCTTACAAATAAATAGGTGAGAAAAGAACAGAAGCTAAAGACAAAGGAGCAAAGGAAAGATACACCCATTTGAATGCAGAGTTCCAAAGAATAGCAAGGAGAGATAAGAAAGCCTTCCTCCATGATCAGTGCAAAGAAATGGAGGAAAACAATAGAATGGGAAAGACTAGAAATCTCTTCAAGAAAATTAGAGTTACCAAGGGAACATTTCATGCAAAGATGGGCACAATAAAGGATAGAAACGGTATGAACCTAACAGAAGCAGAAGATATTAAGAAGAGGTGGCAAGAATACTCAGAGAAACTATACAAAAAAGATCTTCACAACCCAGATAATCACAATGATGTGATCACTCACCTAGACCGGACATATTGGAATGCAAAGTCAGATGGGCCTTAAGAAGCATCACTACGAACAAAGCTAGTGGAGATGATGGAGATCCAGTTGAGATATTTCAAATCCTAAAGGATGATGCTGTTAAAGGGCTGCACTCAATAGGCTAGCAAATTTGGAAAACTCAGCAGTGGCCACAGAACTGGAAAAGGTCAGTTTTCATTCCAATCCCAAAGAAAGGTAGTGTCAAAGAATGCTCAAACTATCACACAATCGCAGTCATCTCACATGTTAGTAAAGTAATGCTCAAAATTCTCTAAGCCAGGCTTCAACAGTACATGAACTGTGAACTTTCAGATGTTCAAACTGGATTTAGAATAGGCAGACGAACCAGAGATCAAATTGCCAACATCAGTTGGATCATCAAAAAAGCAAGAAAATTCCAGAAAAACATCTATTTCTGCCAGGGGCCAGTGTGAGGAACTCCGCTCATGGCAAAGGTCATGAGGAAGGAGGCTCGGCATACACAAAGGCGTGATCAAGCCTCAGGAAATCCCCGGTTCCCGAGCATCTACCCCCCAAAACAGAGTCTGTTTTATGCTCTCACCTACACCTCTGACTTTATGGAGCGCTCTCCCCAATAACAATTTCTCTCGGAGAAGGAGTTAACTTGCAGCTCCAGTTAATAAAAATTCCTGGGCGTGACAAGAGTGTTTCAGCTTACGAACTCCTCTGAAGGTTATCTAGCCTGCCTGTATAGGTTCGTCCGGCCACATGTGATTGTTTACAGCCTCCCACCAGTGAGAGGCACGAGATGTTTTAGACTTACTAAAGGCAGATTCTTTTGGGAAGTTAGAATTTATTAGTATAGTGAGTTGATTAGGAATTATATTGGTGAAGGGTTTTTCATTTGTTGTGCCAATAGTTGCTACTAATTCCCTGCCCTGGGTGTGACAAGGGCGTCTCAGGTCAAACCTCTCTGCTGACAAACTAGCTTGTGTGATAGGATTATCCATACTCCTGCCACTATGCACATGATTGTTTACTACCTCTCAACCATAAACAGCACAGAGAGTTTGGGGTATTTTGAAGGTCTTAATTAGCATAGGGCTTTTCTCATTGTTGAGTCAATGATTGCCACCAGGCCTCCACGTCCTTAGGCACCTGGGAATATATTAATCAATGTATTTGGAATATAGAAAAAGAAATATAGTAGTTTTTGATGTTAGCAATACTAGACTTTTTGAGTTAATGAATGTTCTCCTTTGTTATAGATCACTGTACTTTGTTATAAATCACTGTGTCCTTGCTATATAAAAATGTAACTTTATCACTATCTTAAGACTAAATAGATCTTAAGGGGAACATTGGTGAAAGGATTTCACTTGTTGGGCTGATGTTTGCTGTTAAATCTCCATATTCCCTGCCCTTATAATGAATATAACTAGCATATAAGAGAAATAAGTATTAACCTTTAAGATTAATCATGTTAACCTTGGGTTAAATAAATTCCTTTTTGATTGTAACTCTCTACACCATCACCCTATAGGAATGTAACTTTATTTGGAGGGTGGTGCCTGGTTTAAGAAAAAACACCCTTGGAAAAAATAAGTTTTTTGGTTATCAGAAAGAAAGGGTCATAGGCCTCATGGCCAGAATATGATGTAAAACCCCTAAGATCTTTTTGTATACATTTATGCAAAGCACCTGATTTTGATAAAGGTCAGGACTGCTGACCCCCACATGACTCTGTATTCATCCCTATGTGTAAAAAAAAAGGTATATAAGAAAACCTGAAAATAAAGAAAATGGGATCAGTTTCTAGAAAGGCTGATTCCCCTGTGTTGTTCTTCCTTTCCCCTTCTGGCTGAATTCCCATTTGGGAAGTGGGTACTCACCAAGCCTACTAATTATGCCTGGGCTTCTAAGATTGAACCAGGGAGGCCTCAGTGCCTCCTCTCCTTCGGGAGAACGGAAAGACGCCTGTGGCCTACGTAGATGGTGATTGGTATTCCACATAAACCAACTTATTCAGCCTCTTTTTCTCCACTAATTTTCCTACTACACTATCCGTTTCTAATCTCTCTCTATATCTGTAATTAAATAAGTTTTTCCTAGGGCACCAACTCCGTCTCCACCTTCGAATCACCCTGGATCCATTGCTTTATTGACTATGCCGAAGCCTTTGACTGTGGGATCAGAAGAAACTCTGGAAGATTCTGAAAGAGATGGGAATACCAGACCACCTGACCTGCCTCCTGAGAAATCTGTATGCAGGTCAAGGAGCAACAGTTAGAACTGGACATGGAACAACAGACCAGTTCCAAATAGGGAAAGGAGTATGTCAAGGCTGTATATTGTCACCCTGCTTATTTAACTTATATGCAGAGTACATTGGAAGAAACACTGGGCTTGAAGAAGCACAAGCTGGAATCAAGGTTGCTGGGAGAAATATCAATAACCTTGGGTATGCAGATGACACCACCCTTATGGCAGAAAATCAAGAGGAACTAAAAAGCCTCTTGAAAGTGAAAGAAGAGAGTGAAAAAGTTGGCTTAAAACTCAACATTAAGAAAACTAAGATCATGGCATCTGGTCCCACCATTTCATGGCAAATAGATGGGGAAACAGTGACAGATTCTATTTTCTTGGGCTCCAAAATCACTACATAGGGTGACTGCAACCATGAAATTAAAAGACACTTGCTCCTTGGAAGAAAGCTATGAAAAACCTAGACAACATAGTAAAAAGCAGAGACATTACTTTGCCAAGAAAAGTTCATCCAGTCAAAGCTATGGTTTTTCCAGTAGTCATGTATGGATGTGAGAGTGGACTATAAAGAAAGCTGAGCACTGAACAAATGATGCTTTTGAACTGTGGTGTTGGAGAAGACTCTTGAGAGTCCCTTGGACTGCAAGGAGATCCAACCAGTCCATTCTGAAGGAGATCAGTCCTGAATATTCATTGGAAGGACTGATGCTGAAGCTGAAACTCTAATACTTTGATCACCTGATGTGAAGGACTGAATCATTGGAAAAAAAACCCTGATGCTGGGAAAGACTGAAGGTGGAAGGAGAAGAGGATGATAGAGGATGAGATGATTGGATGGCATCACTGACTCAACGGACGTGAGTTTGAGTTGGTGATGGACAGGGAAGCCTGGAGTGCTGCAGTCCATGTGGTCATAAAGAGTCGAATACAATTGAGTGACTGAACTGAACTGAAGGCTGACATTTCAAAAAGATTCATAAAGTAAACAAAATTTTAAATCTTGTAAGCTGAAAACCTAAGAGAAGTTGCTATATCTAATTACAAAAGACACTCAGGAAACCTCTGAAGGCTTGAGAATAACTTTTACCCTTAGAACTAATGAGACTTGAGGGTGAGCTATAATTTTTTTTTGTTCAGGATTCTAATAAAGCCATCATTGTGCCACTTCACACCTTCAATATATCTAGCACCTTTAACAGTTCACATAGATGATCTCATTTCTGGAAATTAAGAAGAACAGGATGTGCACCTGTCATGGGCATGAAAATGCTCACAGGGCACTTGAAAGAGAACTACTGTGAGAAGCCATGTTCTTTCAGCCTTCTGAAGAAAAAGGCAGCAAGCCAATGTCCATAAATTGCTTCCTCTTGAAGAAAATACAGTTACATGATTAGATAGATAGATATACTCTTGCTATTAAGATGTCAAAAAAGAGAATAATTTATATTCATAAATTCATTTTTACAATATAAAATTCATCATAAAAACAATTAACTGGAGATTTTCTGTTTACCTGATGCATTAAAACGTAAGAGAATTTTACTTGTTCATTTGGAAAAATGTAAAGATAAAATTCAAGGTCATATTGCTTTATTGAAGTGACTCACACATTCCAAACTAGCTACTTGGGATAGACTTATTATAACACTTAGCTTTTATTTTTAACAAAATATTTTACTTTGTTACAGTTTCCTTTCCTGTCCTTATAGGTGACTTTGCAATCACAAAGAATTCTTGTTACCATAGAATAATGAAATCATTGCTTACACTTTCATCTTCTACATGAAATATATTTTTACAAAAATAGAAAATTTTAACATAAATTAAGAAAAAAGTTGTTCTGTCAAAGAAATAATATAAGATTGTTTCTAGTCAATTAAGTTTTAGGAGTGTAACTATTGTTTTTTATCATAAAAGAATGCTCTTGCTTTCATATGATCTTGGCACACACACAAAAACTAGTGGCTTTAAAACATCATATCTGACAGCTGTTGTCACAGCCGCCTCTCCTGATGTCTTCTAAAATGCCTGAATACATTAAAAAAAAAAAAGTAAAACACACAACTTTTGAGAAAAACGGATTTATAGACAAACTTTGCCAAAATTAAGGAATTTTCACTAACTCTAATATAATGGAATTCGATTAAATACACACACACACACACACCATGGTGTCCTTCATGAAACAGAGTAGTTGCATTTTAAAAATGGAAAAAGAAAAAATAAAGATAAAAATGGAAAAAGATTAATTGAAGACCCTGAAAAACCTCAAAATATCATTTCACAGAGTGTGAATAATTGGAGCAGTCCCTGCCTAATACAAGCTGAACAGAACCCCCTAATTTGGAGGATGTTGGCTGTAAGTTGGTAAAAATGGGGACAAATGTAGAACAGGCTGCTGCTGCTGCTGCTGCTAAGTCGCTTCAGTCGTGTCCGACTCTGTGCAACCCCAGAGACGGCAGCCCACCAGGCTCCCCCGTCCCTGGGATTCCCAGGCAAGAACACTGGGGTGGGTTGCCATTTCCTTCTCCAGTGCGTGAAAGTGAAAAGTGAAAGTGAAGCCGCTCAGTTGTGTCTGACTCTTAGCGACCCCATGGACTGCAGCCTACCAGGCTCCTCCGTCCATGGGATTTTCCAGGCAAAAGTAGTGGAGTGGGGTGCCATCGCCTTCTCCATGTAGAACAGGCACTTTGACCAAATTCATTACTATAGATCCACACCACATGAATCAGATGCAAGTGGACCACAAGGTCAAACCTAACAGAAAACCTAAAAGTGCTGTGACTGCTTCTCCTGACTTCCACCTTAGCAGTAATGGACAGGAATGCTAAGAAAATGCCCTGGCTCAGCCACATTCTGTAACTGGTGGAGAGTTTAGACAGAACAGAGAAAAATATCCACAACATTTAAAATCATGGAATAGCAATTCACTGAATGGTGAAGAGGAAGTGTGCATAGACAAATCTTCCCTGAAAGACCAGCCCAAAACTCCAAATTCTTCCCCATTCAAGCTCAGGTGGCTTTGCTTGCCTGGGAAATCCCATGGACAGAGGACCCTGGTGGGCTGCAGTCCATAGGGTCTTAAAGAATCAGACACGATTTAGTGACTAAACAACAACAGACTTCGGTATCACTCATTTGGTCACATAAAGATATATCAACCCACGTGTCCTGCAAAACTTCTGAGTCATTAAGTCCAATAGTATTCAGACACAGTGAGGGAATCCAAGGGAAATTCTTATACACTAATTTGAGTCAATGACCAGTTTAGTATAGACCTGCCCAATTAAAAGATAGATACTTATTTTGTGAAGCCATTGTGCCAAATAAAAGAAAAAGATGAACATGAGATTTAAATAGAAGTAGAGAACAAAGAAAACATTCAACAGAGTGAAAAGGCAAAAATGAATAGCTCATTTTTTATGTTTTGTTTTGCTTTTATTTATTTTTAATCGGAGGATAGTTGCTTTACAATATTGTGTTGGTTTCTGCCATACATCAACATGAATCAGCATAGGTATATGTATGTCCCATCCGTCTTGAACCTCTCTCTCACCTCCCACACCATCCCACACCTCTAGGTTGCCACAGAGCACTAGATTAGTGGTCCCTGCATCATAAAACAAATTTCCACCAGCCATCTAATTTTACATATGGCAATGTATATGTTGCAATGCCTCTCTCCCAATTTGCCCCACCCTCTCCCCCATGTGTCCACTAGTCTGTGCTGTGTGTCTGCATCTCCATTAATAGCCCATTTTTGAATAGACATCGTCCCCAACTTTAAAAGAACCCTACAAATGGCCAACAAGTGTATGAAAAGATGCTCAACATCACTGATCATCAGAGAAATGCAAATCAAAATCAAAATGAGCTATCACTTCGTATCTGTTAGGATGGCCATTATTCAAAAAAAAAAAAAAAAGAAAGAAAGAAAGAAAGAAAGAAAGAAAATAACAAGCATTTGTGAGGATGTAGAAAAATTGGAACATTTATGCACTGTTGATGGGAATGTAAAGTAATGCAACTACTATGGGAAAAAGTACAGAGGCTCTTCAAAAAATTAAAAATGGAGCTATCATAAGATCCAAACCAATTTCTGGGTATATATTCAAAGGAAATAAAATCAGTATCTCGAAGACTTCCATCTTCACTGCAGCATTATTTACAACAACTATGAGGTGGAAGCAACCCAAATGTCCATCAAAGGATGAATGGGTAAAGAAGATGCTGTACATGATACAATGAAATACTATTCAGCCATAAAATACAAGGAAGTCTTGTCATAGGCAAAAATATAGGTGGACCTTGGGGGCTTTAGGTTAAGTGATATAAGCTAGTCACAGAAGGACAAATAACTGCATGATTCCATTTATACAAATGAGGTATCTAAATACTCAAAATCATTGAAGCAGAAAGTAGAATGTTGGTTACTAGGGAGGAACTGGGAAGAAGAGAAAAAGGAAATTTGCTACTCAGTGGGTATAAGGTTTTAATCATACAAGATGAATGAGTTGTATAGATCCATCATACATGTGCTTACTGTTAACAATACTGTATTGTACACTTAAAACTTGTTAAGAGGGTTAGTCTCATGTTATTGGTCAGAGGCGTTTAGCTTGGTATAGTTGTAATTGACTTAAAAAAAATTGCTACTGAAATCTGTATTTTGCAAGAGTATATTTTTGAAAATATTGTCAGATCCCAGAAACCAGTATTCATATTTGCCAATGGCAAACATGTAAAATATGTAAAAATGTAAAAAGCAGCTTTTAGGGGTATTTTTAATATTTGAAATGATCTGATGCAATTAATAAATTCTCATCTTGTTTTTTAATCTGAAAAAATTTAAAAGAGGACACTTCTAAAACTATTTACTAGAGTAAGCAGAAATAATTTTTAGAAAACATCTGCTTCCTACTTTCAATAAAATTTAAATAAACAATGAATCTATAAGAGAAATGTTTAATCTTGGAGAAATAATGCAACAGATTCATAGGAAAATGGAGATAGGAATGTTCTGGAATTAATATAATTAAAGAAGTAATAACATGACACAGAATACAATGTTTCTAGAAACACTAAAGTACTAGAGAATCAACCAGTAAGAAAACATAAAAATATTCTTAAATGAAATGTAATGTAAAAAATACAACCCAAATAATATCCACTGAAATAGGAAAGATTGTGGTAAAGGAAGTAAAATACAGTAAATTTTTAATGAGCCCTACCATTTCCTTCTCCAGAGGATCTTCCTGACCCAGGGATCAAACCCGTGTCTCTTTACCTGGGTTCTTTACCACTAGTCCCTTTCAAAGAAGATTAGTACATATTAATAGTAAGAGACTCAGTGAAGAAATGAAAGAATGAGGAATATTAATCTAACCCTAAGTAGTAGAAGCACACAACTTAAGGTTGAAAATGAAGCAGTACATATGCATTTAAAAATGTATTTTCTTTGTTTGAAACTCAAGTAAAGAGGTTTCAGTTACTGTAGTCTTATTTCTTAATTTATAATGCATTATCATTATTTGTGAGAGAAGTCCTTATTTACTTTCCTTTTTTAAGCTTCATACTCCACTTCCTTTCCCTTCTACCTCATAGGCAAGTATGTTAGTAAGTTAAATGTATATCTGTATATTTGAATGAGTGTTTTGCAAAATGTGTATCTTGCATATTTTTCTAATTTGTGTAAATGGTACTGTCCTGTATCATTCTGTTTTTTATTTATTTTATTTGAACCAAGTATTGTGTTTTTACGATCCATTCATGTTGCTCTATGTATATCTAAAGCATGTGTCTAATTGTTGCATAATAAATACTCCACGTGTACACTGACCTCATTTAACCAGTGATGAAGATTGAGTTGCCTCTTATTCTCCTTCTGAACAATATATTTCAATAAATATCTTTGAAAATATCGCCTTATGAAGCTATATTATAATCATTTGGGGATATATATCTAGGAAAGGAATTGGTGGGCCATAGGATACACATATATGTAATTTACCTATATGAATATTGCCAGATTTCTCTAAAGAAAGGCTACATAATTACATTCCTACCTGCAGAACATGATGGTGAATATCTTAGCTAAAGTTCCCCAAAAGAATGAGACAAGGATTTATGTACAGATAATTTATGGGGGAGGTGATCTCAAAAAGCAGCATAAGCCACTGGGGAGACAGAGACAGAGAAGAAGAAAAGCCAGTAATGTGTGTATTAATGACTTAGTTCTGATAGGGGCAAAGAGGACTCAATTCTGCTAAGATTATCTGAAAGCATACAGAATCACCACTGCTTATGTTTGATAAAAAGACCAAAGGCAGAAGCATTTGTCAGCTTATGATATTCACAGATCAGTGTTTGTTCCTGGTGGTGTTAACCCCACCTCTCCTTCTCTGGCCCCTGCACTTCTGATCTGTGCATGCCTTTGGGACTAGTGAGTTTCTATAGCTGTCCAAACAGTGAAAGAGCCCAGCATGGAAAGCGGAGACACGTGATATGTGCATGAGATGAGCTGAGCTGCAAGTGTTCATAGACATGTACCAAGAGTATTAAAACCAGAGGTGAGGCAGAAGGTGTGAGTCAGGGCACCAGAGCATCTGGCATAGTTGCCACATCCTTATTTCCTTACCAACATGGCTTTTCCAGTCTCCTAATTTTTGCTGTTCTGTTGTGTTAGTTGCTCAGTCGTGTCCAACTCTTTGCAACCCCATGGGCGGTAGCCTGCCAGGCTTCTCTGTCCATTGGATTTCCAGGCAAGAATACTGCAGTGGGTTGCCATTTCCTCCTCCAGGAGATCTTCCTGACCCAGGGGATATTCCTGACGCAGAGTCTTCTGCATTGCAGGCAGATTCTTAACTGTTTGATCCACCAGGTTAGATTTAAAATGATAGCTCTTCATTACTTTAATTTGGGTTTCTCTCATTTCTAATGAGCATGAGCATCTCTTCATACACTTTCTAGCCTTTAATGTTTACATTTCTGTTAACTGATTGTTTGTATTCATTGGTCATTTTTCTACTTAAGTTCCTGTCTTTATCTTCAGTTCAGTTCAGTTGAGTCACTCAGTCGTGTCTGACTCTGCGACCCCATGAATCGCAGCACGCCAGGCCTCCCTGTCCAACACCATCTCCCGGAGTTGACTCAGACTCACGTCCATCAAGTCCATAATGCCATCCAGCCATCTCATCCTCAGTCGTCTCCTTCTCCTCCTGCCCCCAATCCCTCCCAACATCAGGGTCTTTTCCAATGAGTCAGTTCTTCGCACGAGGTGGCCAAAGTACTGGAGCTTCAGCTTTAGCATCATTCCTTCCAAAGAAATCCCAGGGTTGATCTCCTTCAGAATGGACTAGTTGGATCTCCTTGCAGGTCAAGGGACTCTCAAGAGTCTTCTCCAACACCACAGTTCAAAAGCATCAATTCTTCGGCGCTCAGCCTTCTTCACAGTCCAACTCTCACATCCATATGTGACCACAGGAAAAACCATAGCCTTGAATAGATGGACCTTAGTCGGCAAAGTAATGTCTCGGCTTTTGAATATACTGTCTAGGTTGGTCAAAACTTTTCTTCCAAGGAGTAAGCATCTTTTAATTTCAGGCTGCAATCACCATCTGCAGACCAATGAGTCAGTTCTTCGCACGAGGTGGCCAAAGTACTGGAGCTTCAGCTTTAGCATCATTCCTTCCAAAGAAATCCCAGGGTTGATCTCCTTCAGAATGGACTAGTTGGATCTCCTTGCAGGTCAAGGGACTCTCAAGAGTCTTCTCCAACACCACAGTTCAAAAGCATCAATTCTTCGGCGCTCAGCCTTCTTCACAGTCCAACTCTCACATCCATATGTGACCACAGGAAAAACCATAGCCTTGAATAGATGGACCTTAGTCGGCAAAGTAATGTCTCGGCTTTTGAATATACTGTCTAGGTTGGTCAAAACTTTTCTTCCAAGGAGTAAGCATCTTTTAATTTCATGGCTGCAGTAACCATCTGCAGTGATTTTGGAGCTCCAAAAAATAAACTCTGACACTATTTCTACTGTTTCCCCATCTATTTCCCATGAAGTGATGGAACCAGAGGCCAAGATCCTCGTTTTCTGAATGTTGAGCTTTAAGCCAACTTTTTCACTCTCTTCTTTCACTGTAATCAAGAGGCTTTTTAGCTCCTCTTCACTTTCTGCCACAAGGATGGTGTCATCTGCATTTCTGAGGTTATTGATATTTCTCCTGGCAATCTTGATTCCAGCTTATGTTTCTTCCAGGGTTTCTCATGATGTACTCTGCATAGAAGTTAAATAAGCAGGGTGACATTATACAACCTTGACGTACTCCTTTTCCTATTTGGACCAGTCTGTTGTTCCATGTCCAGTTCTAACGGTTGCTTCCTGACCTGCATACAGATTTCTCAAGAGGCAGGTCAGGTGGTCTGGTATTCCCATCTCTTTCAGAATTTTCCACAGTTTACTGTGATCCACACAGTCAAAGGCTTTGGCATAGTCAATAAAGCAGAAATAGATGTTTTTCTGGAACTCTCTTGCTTTTTCCATGATCCAGCGGATGTTGGCAATTTGATCTCTGGTTCCTCTGCCTTTTCTAAAACCAGCGTGAACATCAGGGAGTTCACGGTTCACATATTGCTGAAGTCTGGCTTGGAGAATTTTGAGCATTACTTTACTAGCATGTGAGATGAGTGCAACTGAGCAGTAGTTTGAGCATTCTTTGGCATTGCCTTTCTTTGGAATTGGGATGAAAACTGACCTTTTCCAGTCCTGTGGCCACTGCTGAGTTTTCCAGATTTGCTGGCAAATTGAGTGCAGCACTTTCATAGCATCATCTTTCAGGATTTGAAACAGCTCAACGGGAATTCCATCACCTCCAATACTTCTATTACTTTTGTACCAACCGAATAACTCCAAGTAAGATAAAACCAAAGAGACAAACATTGAACCGTTAAAATCTAATTACTGAAAGACAAAGAGACAATTTGGAGAGCAGTAAGAAAAAAAGCAAATGTCGTATACAAGTGTTCCTCCTACACTGCTGGTGGAAATGTAAATTGATACAGCCATTATGGAGAATAATATGGAGTTTCCTTGAAAAACTAGGAATAAAATTACCATATGATACAACAATCCCAATACTGGGCATATACCCTGAGAAAACCACAATTCAAACAGACAAACGTACCCCAATGTTCACTGAAGCACTATTTACAATAGCCAGGACATGGAAGCAACTTAGATGTCTATTGACTTATGAATGGATAAAAAAGTTGTCGTATGCATGTACAATGGAATATTATTCAGCCATAAGAAGAATGAATTTAAGTCATTTATAGTGAAGTGGATGATCCCACAGCCTGTTACACAGAGTAAAGTAAATCAGAAAGAAAAACAAAACAAATATCATACATTAATGCATATATATGGAATCTAAAAAAATAGTGCTGATGAACCAGTTGCAGTGATACAGTGGAGACATAGCTCTAGAGAATGAACTTGTGGACACAGCGGGGGAAGGAGAGGGTAAGATGAATGGAGAAAGTAGCATTGACACATATACACTACCATATGTAAAACACCTAGTGGAAATCTGCTATATAATACAGGGAGCCTAACCTGGTGCTCTATGATGACCTAGATGGGTGAGATTGCTCTCAAGGGGAAAACAGTGAGCAGTCCTGAAGAGAAATCTTAGTTTCCTCTCCAGGAATTAAACCTGGGTAGCCTGGATGAAAAGCAAAAGTTTTAGCCACTGGGTCACCAGGAGCTAGAGGCTAGAAGCAAAGTGGTCTTGGCTCTTGCCCTTGTTTGAAAGCAAGAATGTTTCAAAAAGGTAAAAACTGTAAAAGCAGGTACAAAGTTTATTATTAGAGACACAGCACAGCTTTGGGGAGAGAAGAAAATAAAACAGTTTTTTCAGCTCAGAAGCAGGGCAGAGATACACATCCAGAGAGAAAGGGTATAGGAGAGCAGTAGGTCAGAAACTAGGCAGAGACACACATCCGGAGAGGATTGCAGGTGTCCTGAGTGAGGAGGAGCATGGTATGGAGGTGACATAAGTCACTAATATCGGACAGTCTTCCTGGGTCTTTGTTTACCTTTGGCCAATTATCTTGTTTATTTCTTCACACCTGACTGGTCCATGGATCCCCCCCAAGATGCATGTGCAACTTTTTGCTATGATGGATCTTACTGTGTAGAGGCCTATGGGTGCATGTTCATGCTTATTATGAGGTGGGGCCCCCTCCCTTTTTGACCCTCAAAAAACCTTGTGAACGTGCAGACAAGGAAGCTTCCTTGATCTCAGGAGTGGACACCTTATCTCCTTCCTTTGGCAGAGCTCAATTTTTACTATTAGTTTTGTCCTTGGAGTATCTGGTTGACAACAAAGCCTCAGTTTTTTTTTAAAAAAAAGGCTAAGTTTTATTCCATTTGACAACCACCAGGAATCTGGCTCAGTGGCCCACTGTTTCCTACTCAGGAAGGGAATGAGGAGGGAGGCTCAAGAGGGAGGGGATACACACACACACACACACACACACACACACACACACACAATATAATTATGGCTAATTCACATTGTTGTATGGTAAAAACCAACCAACATTATAAAGCAATTATCCTCCAAGTAAAAAATAAAATTAAGTAAATGAATAAAAAGGCACATAAATTGAAAGTGAAAAGACGAAAAAATATAGTCCATGCAAATAGTAACCACAGGGGAGTTGTGATGGCTATATTAATATCAGACAAAAAATTAAGTCAAAAACTGTCTCAAAAGTGTAAGTAGTATATAATATATTGATAAATGGATCAATTTACCAGAAAACATAAAAATTACAATTATATGTGCACCAAATATCAGAAACCCAAATCATGAGGCAAACACTAATTGAACTGAAAAGAAAAATAGAGAGGTATAAAATAATAGTTGGAGACTTCAATATTCCATTTATAATAATGGATAAGACAATCATGAAGACATTTCTTAAGGAAATAAAATACTTGAACAACACCAGAAACCAAAAAGAGAGAAGACTCAAACTACTAAACATTAGGAAAAGACTAGAGATCTCTTCAAGAAAATTAGGGATACCAAGGGAACCTTTCATACAAAGATGGGCTCAAGAAAGGACAAAAATGATATGGACTTAACAGAAGCAGAAGATATTAAGAAGAGGTGGCAAGAATACATAGAAAAATTATGCAAGAAAGATCTTCATAACCCAGATAACCATGATGCTGTGATCACTCACCTAGAGCCAGACATCCTGGAATGCAAAGTCAAATGGGCCTTAGGAAGCATCACTAGGAACAGAGCTAGTGAAGGTGATGGAATTCCAGCTCACCTATTTCAAATCCTAAAAGACGATGCTGTGAAAGTGCTGCACTCAATATGTTAGTAAATTTAGAAAACTCAGCAGTGGCCACAGGACTGGAAAAAGTGAATTTTCATTCCATTCCCAAAGAAAGGCAATTCCAAAGAATGCTCAAACTACACACAGTTGCACTCATCTCACATGCTAACAAAGTAATACTCAAGTTTCTCCAAGCCAGGCTTCAACAGTATGTGAACCATGAACTTTCAGATGCTCAAGTTGGACTTAGAAATGCAGAGGAACCAGAGATCAAACTTTCAACATTCACTGGATTATTGAAAAAGCAAGAGTCCCAGAAAAACATATGTTTCTGATTTATTGACTATGCCAAAGCCTTTGGCTGTGTGGATCACAATAAACTGTGGAAAATTCTGAAAGAGATGGGAATACCAGACCACATGACCTGCCTCTTGATACTGCTTCTGTATGCAGTCCAAGAAGCAACAGTTAGAACTGGACATGGAACAACAGACTAGCTCCAAACAGGGAAAGGAGTATGTCATGGCTGTATATTGTCACTGTGCTTATTTAACTTATATGCAGAGTACATCATGCGAAATGTTGGGCTGGATGAAGCACAAGTTGGAATCAAGATTTCTGAGAGAAATATCAATAACCTCAGATATGCAGAGGACACCACACTTATGGCATAAAGTGAAGAATTACAGAGCCTCTTGATAAAAGTGAAAGAGGAGAGTGAAAAAGCTGGCTTAAAACTCAACATTCAGAAAATTAACATCATGGCATCAAGCACCATATATTCATGGCAAATAGATGGAGAAACAAAGGAAACAGAAAGAGACTTTATTTTGGGGGGCTCTAAAATCATTGCAGATGGTGACTGCAGCCATGAAATGAAAAGACGCTAGGTCCTTGAAAGAAAAGTTATGACCAACTTAGAAAACATATTAAAAAGCAGAGACATTACTTTGCCAACAAAGGTCCATCTAGTCAAAGCAATGGGTTTTCCAGTAGTCATGTGTGGATGTGAGAGTTGAACTATAAAGAAAGCTGAGAACCAGAGTGGATGATTCTGAACTGTGGTGTTGGAGAAGATTCTTGAGAGTCCCTTGGACTGCAAGGTGATCCAAACCAGTCCATCCTAAAGGAAATCGGTCCTGAATATTCATTGGAAGGACTGTGCTAAAGCTGAAACTCCAGGACTTTGGCCATCTGATGCAAAGAACTAACTCATTGGAAAAGACACTGATGCTGGGAAAGATTGAAGACAGGAGAAGGGGCCTACTGAGGATGAGGTGGTTGGATGGCATCACTGACTCGATGGACATAAGTCTGAGTAAGTTCCAAGTGTTGGTGATGGGCAGGGAAGCCTAGGATGTTACAGTCCATGGGGTCACAAAGAGTCAGACATGACTGAGTGACTGAACATAACAAAGGCATTACTGTAAATATTATATAATTTTTAAAGCTTATGAAAATACAATGAAAACTTGTATACAAATATTTTAAATAACAAAGATGATCAAATAAATTTCTCAAAATACAGAAACTACCACCATTGACTCAAGAAAAAAAATGTCAATGTAAATAAGCCTATAACAGGAAATTGAGTCATTAGTCAAAAACCTACCAACAAAGAAAAACTGGACACCACAGGGCTTCATATTTGAAGTCTACCAAAATTTTAAAGAAAATTAACATTAATTCTTCTCAAATTATTTCAAAAAAATTGAATAGGAAGGAACACTTCCTGACTCATTCTATGAAGCCAGTATTCCTCTGATAACAAAGTCAGAAAACACATCAGAAGAAAATTTGAGAGAATAGCATTGAAAGATGTATATTGCTATATGTAAATAGATGACAATGATGCTCTAATTAAAATAAATAAATTAACTTTTAAATACAAAATTAGACAGTAATATGCATATTGAAAGGCAGAGACATTACTTTGCCAACAAAGGTCCGTCCAGTCAAAGCTATGGTTTTTCCAGTGGTCATGTATGGATGTGAGAGTTGGACTGTGAAGAAAGCTGAGTGCTGAAGAATTAATGCTTTAGAACTGTGGTGTTGGAGAAGACTCTTGAGAGTCCCTTGGACTGCAAGGAGATCCAGCCAGTCCATTCTGAAGGAGATCAGCCCTGGGTGTTCTTTGGAAGGAATGATGCTAAAGCTGAAACTCCAGTACTTTGGCCACCTCATTGAAGAGTTGACTCAGTGGAAAAGACTCTGATGCTGGGAGGGATTGGGGACAGGAGGAAAAGGGGACGACAGAGGATGAGATGGCTGGATGGCATCACCGACTTGATGGACCTGAGTTTGAGTGAACTTTGGGAGTTGGTGATGGACAGGGAGGCCTGGCGTGCTGCGATTCATGGGGTCTCAAATAGTCGGACACAACTGAGCGACTAAACTGAACTGAACTGAACTGATGCTAAGAAAATAGGGAGGTCTATGTGAAACAAACATCATCATCTCTCTTGTTGCAGAAAAAATATTTGACAAAATTTAACACTTTATCATAATAAAAGCATGGAACAAATGATGAATAGAAGGAAACTTATTTAACATGATAAAGAAATTATATAAAAACCCACAAGTAACCTCATAGTCAAAAACAAGATAAGAATTCCTAATTCTTCACTTCCATTAAACACAGTATTGAAGTTCTAGCTGGATCAATTAGACAATAAAATGAATAAAAGATATCCAAATTGGAAAGGAAGAAGTAAAACTATATTCACTTAAGACATGATCTTGCAAAGAGAAAATCACAAAGATTTCATTAAAAGATTAGTAGTGCTAATAAGTGAATTCAGAAAATGACACAAGATGTATACAGTAACAATGAAGAATCCAAAAATAAAATTCAAATACAAGTTCTTTTAGAAACACAGAAAAAATAATAAAATACTTGGGAATAAACTTAACCAAGGAAGTGAAAGACTTGTGCACCTAACCATACAAAACATTGCTGAAAGAAATAAAAAAAAAAACTATATAAATAGGAAACACTCCATTGTTATGGATTAGAAGGTTTAATATTGTTAAAATGTCAATTCTATCCCCAAACTATCTGTAGATTAAAAGTAATTCCTAAAAAATTCCCAATGCTGCCATCTTTGTGTATATATAAAAAAAAAAAATCATAAAATTTATATGGAATCTCAAAGGATCCCAAATAGTCAAAATAATTTTTTAGAAAAGCTGGAGATTTCAACACTTCTTAACTTTAAAATTTACTACAAAGCTACAGTAATCAAAACAGTGTGGTACTGGCACCAATCATTGGAGAAGAGAATGGCAAACCACTTCAATATTCTTGCCTTGCAAACCCCATGAGCACAAAGAAAAGGCAAAAAGATGACAAGTGAAAAACAGGTAAGCCTGACGTACTGCAGTTTATGGGGTTGAGAAGATTTGGACACGACTGAGAGACTGACCAGAAACAACAACAACAACTGGCACCAAAGACTCATAAATAGACCAATAGACTACAGTAAAGTGATCATTGTTGGTGGGAATGCAAACTAGTACAGCCACTATGGAGAATAGTGGAGATTCCTTAAAAAACTGGAAATAGAACTCCCATATGACCCAGCAATCCCACTGCTGGGCATACACACCAAGGAAACCAGAATTGAAAGAGAAACGTGTACCCCAATGTTCATCGCAGTGCTGTTTATAATAGCTAGGACATGGAAGCAACCTAGATGTCCATCTGCAGACAAATGGATAAGAAAACTGTGGTACATATACACAATGGAATATTACTCAGCTATTAAAAAAGAATGCATTTGAATCAGTTCTAATGAGATGGATGAAACTGGAGCCTATTATACAGAGTGAAGTAAGCCAGAAAGAAAAACACCAATACAGTATACTAATGCATATATATGGAATTTAGAAAGATGGTAATGATGACCCTGTATGTGAGACAGCAGAAGAGATACAGATGTAAAGAAGGGACTTTTGGACTTTGTGAGAGAAGGTGAGGGTGGGATGATTTGAGAGACTGGCATTGAACATGTATATTACCATATGTGAAATAGATCACCAGTTCAGGTTTGATTCATGAGACAGGGTGCTCAGGGCCAGAGCACTGGGATGACCCTGAGGGATGGGACTGGAAACACATGTACACCCATGGCTGATTCATGTCAATCTATGGCAAAAACCACTACAATACTATAAAGTAATTAGCCTCCAATTAAAATAAATATATTAATTTAACAAAGGAGACCAAAATTAAATCTCACACACTGGTCAAATAATTTCAACATAAGTTCTAAGACCATTTAATAGAGCAAGAATAGTCTTTTTGACAAATTGTGCAGGAAAAACTGAATAATCAAATTCAAGGAAAAAGAAAGAAAGAAAAATGAAGTTGGAACTTCACCTGACATCATATTAATATTAGAAAATGAAGTCAAATCAGATCAATGACCTGAACATAAGAGCTAAAAGTACAACTCTTGGAGGAAAACATAGGAAAAAACTTCATGACAATAGATTTGGCAATAATTTCTTGTACATAACAACAAAACACAGACAAGAGAAGAAAAATATAGATAAATTGGAGCTCATTAAAATAATAATAAAAAAAACTTTCAGGCTCTATCAACAGAGTGAAAAGGTAGCCTATGCAATGGGAGAAAATATCTTCAAATCATATCTGATAAGAATAATATCTAGACTATATAAAGAACATCCACAACTAAAGCAACAACAAAAGCAATGTGATTTTTTTAAAAAGACAGTAAAAAATGGACAAATGTGAATATTCATTTACAAATAAAAAGGAACATCTCTGTCAACAATAAAAAATAAATTATTTACTCAAAGTCCCCCAAAAAAAGAAACAAGAAATTTATTGCAAAGCTACATAATCAAAACAGTGTGATACTCACATAAAGACAGACATATGAACCAAGGGAACAGAACTGATTTTTGACAAAAGTGTCAAGGTTATTCAATCAGGGAAGAATTATCTCTTAAATTAATAATGCTGACACAACAGTAAGTTTACATTACTGTTGTTGTTATTCAGTTACTATGTCATGTCTCACTCTATCGTGACTCCATGGACTATAGCCCACCAGGCTCCTCTGTCCATGGAATTTACAAAGCAAGAATACTGAAGTGGGTTCCCATTTCCTTCTCTAGGGGATCTTCCGAACCCAGGTATCGAACCTATGTCTCCTTCATTGGAAGGTGGATTCTTTACCACTGAGCAACCAATGAAGTCCATAGGCCTTTATAGTCATGATTGACTTAAATTGAGGCCCTTAAAGTATGTCCTAATCCAATATAGCTAGTGTCCATATAAAAAGAGACCAGGACACATAAAAAGAACCAACAAGAATGTGAGCATACAAGGAAGTATACAGTGAGGACACAGTGAGGAGGTAGCCATCTGTATGCTGAGGAAAGAGGCCTTAAGAAATCAAACATCCTGACATCTTGATATCAGACTTCAAGCCTCCAGAACTGTGCAAAAATAATTTTTTTGTTCCTTAAACTATCTAGTCTGTAGTATTATTTTATTATGGCAGCACTAGCAAACTAATACAATCAAATATCTAATAATGGTCTCATATTCAGTAAATATACAAAGAACTCTGACAAGTCAAAAACAAAAGAGACAATCAAATTTAAAAATAGGCAAAGGACTTCAATAGACGTTTCTGTGAAGAGGATATTGCTGTTGTTTTTCAGTTGCTCAGTTGTCTCTTTGTGACTCCATGGACTGCAGCACGCCAGGCTTCTCTGTCCTTCATCATCTCTCAGGGATTGCTCGAACTCATGTCCACTGCGTTGGTGATGCCATCCAACCATCTCATCCTCTGTTGACACCTTATTTTGCCTTCAATCTTTCCCAACATCAGGGTCTTTTCCAAAGAATTTTTCTTCACATCAGGTGGCCAAATTATTGGAGCTTCAGCTTCAGCATCAGTCCTTCTGATGAATATTCATGATTGATTTCCTCTAGGATTGACTGGTTTGATCTTCTTGTAGTCCAAGGGACTCTCAAGAGTATTTTCCAACACCACAGTTCCAAAGCATCAATTCCTCAGCACTCAGTCTTCTTTATGGTCCAACTCTCACATTCATACATGACTACTGGAAACACCATAGTCTTGAATATATGGACCTCTGTTGGCAAAGTAATGTCTGATTTTTAATACACTGTCTAGGTTTGCCAAAGTGAAGTCGCTCAGTCGTGTCCGACTCTTCGTGACCCCATGGACTGTAGCCTACCAGGCTCCTCCTTCCATGGGATTTTCCAGGCAAGAGTACTGGAGTGGGTTACCATTTCCTTCTCCAGGGGATCTTCTCAACCCAGGGATCGAACCTGGGTCTCCTGCATTCCAGGCAGACGCTTTAACCTCTGAGCCACCAGGGAAGCCCAGGTTTGCCAAAACACACATGAAAAAATGTTCAATATCATTAGTCATTAAGGAAATGCAAATCACACCTATAATTAGATATCTTTCATATCCCTTAAGATTGTTAAAAACAGAAACCATGAAAAATAGCAAATATTGGCAAGGATGTGGAGGGATTTGAACCCTTGACATCGCTATTGGGGAGGTAAATGGATGCAGGCACTGTTGAATATTCTGGTAGCTTCCCTACAAGTTGAGCTAAGAATTCCCATATGACCCAGGAATTCCACTCTGAGTTATATACCCCAAAGAATTTAAAGCAAGTGTTCAAATAAAAATGTGCACACAAATGTTCATAGCAGAACTATTCACAATAGCTAAAAGGTTGAAACCATCCAAATTCCTATCATTACACTGATTCATATACAAAGAAATTATTATACATCAATATGATGGAATATTTAGCTATAAAAATGAATTATTGCTACAGCATTAATGAACCTTGAAACATTAAGTGAAAAGAAACCAAACAAAAAAATCAATTTTATATGATTCCATTGATATGAAGAACTTCCCTGGTGGCTCAGTGGTAAAAAAATCCACCTGCTACTGCAGGGGACTCAGGTTTTATCTGTGGGCCAGGAAGATCCCCTGGAGGAGGAAATAACAACTCACTCCAGAATTCTTCCCTGGGAAATCTCATGGACAGGGGAGTCTGGCAAGCCACAGACAATGGGGTCACGAAAGAGTCAGACATGACTTTAGCAACTAACCAAAAAGTTGATATAAAACATCCAAAATAAGCAAATCCATAGAGACTGGACACAGACCAATAGCTTCCAGAGGTAGGAGGGGAGTGGGGAAGGGGGAGATACTGGTTAATGGATAGAGAATTTCCTTTTGGAGTGACAAGAATATTTTGGAATGAGATAGATAAGATGGTTACACAATATTGAACACACTAAATATCACTGACACACATGGCACTTTAAAATGGTCAGTTTTATGTTATGTGATTTTCACTTCAATAAAAGTAAATGCAGCCAATTTCAACATGGATGATCTCACAAACATAATGGTGATTATATGAAGCTAGACACAAAAATAAACAATTGATTATTGCTTTTATATAAAGTTCAAAAACAGGCAAAACTTCGGTTAGAGATCAAAATACAGGTAACACAGGAGACAATGACTGGAAGGGGCATGAGAGGCTTCTGGGTAGGTAGTAATATTTGTTTCTTTATCTGTGGGCTCATTTATGTGAATTTGTTCTTTGGAAGGAATGATGCTAAAGCTGAAACTCCAGTACTTTGGCCACCTCATGGGAAGAGTTGACTCATTGGAAAAGACTCTGATGCTGGGAGGGATTGGGGGCAGGAGGAGAAGGGGACAACAGAGGATGAGATGGCTGGATGGCATCAATGACTCGATGGACGTGAGTCTGAGTGAACTCTGGGAATTGGTGATGGATAGGGAGGCCTGGCATGCTGTGATTCATGGGGTTGCAAAGAGTTGGACACGACTGAGCGACTGAACTGAACAGTTCATTTTTTAAAAAAATCATTGGTGCAAGGCCTGCAATTGCTATCTTGAGTTGCAGTGCCATGCACAGTTCTTCGGCACACACCCAAACTGCATGGGTCAGCCTCGGCCCTTCACACTTGTAACTGTGGTCTGAGCACAAGGTGGAGGTCGCTGAATGCAGCATCCTATAAGCAAGTGAAACTACAAGAAGCACAAAGGAAGAGTTGGGAAAAAAAAAAAAAAAGGAGAACTGGATAAGAAAAGAGGTTTTGCTAATAAACCCAGGCCATCTTGTTGAAGATCCTCCAAATTCCAATCTCAGAAGATATAGAACAGTCAAACCTCAGACATCACAGAACTAAACTCTTCTTGATAAATCAAGCCTTGAGCCTTTGGAGTGGGACCACTGACTCCAAGACCTGAGACTACCAGAGAACCAACCCTAGGGAGTATCAAATAGTGAAAACTCACACAAAGGAAACCACTAAAATACAAGACCCATCAACATCCAACCACCAGTAGCACGCTGTGCAGGATGCCTCATCTAAACAATAAACAAAACAAAAATACAAATACAATCATCAGGAGAAAGGATTAGCACCTCATTCAGCCATGTCCATCAAAAGAAAAGCAAACAAACAAAAACTCAGCACAAATCTCACCCTATAGGAAGCTTAATGAAAACCACTGAACCAAACTTAGGAGGGAATAAATCAAAAGGAAGAAAGAATTCAACCTTGAAGACTGGGGAAAAGAGATCTCAAACACTACAAGTTAAAAATAATAATAATAATAATGAAATGGCAGAGAAATACTACACAAATGAAGGAACAAACTAGAAACAAGAAGTGCAAATAAGTGAAGAGAAAATAGGCAAATTACCTGAAAAAAAATTCAGAATAATAATAGTAAAGATGATCCAAAACCTTGAAAACAAGATAGAGAAAATTCAAGAATCAATTAACAAAGACCTAGAAGAATTAAAGAATAAACATACAGTGACAAACAACACAACTCCTGAAATTAAAACCACTCTAGAAGAAATCAATAGCAGAATACTGAAGCAGAAGAATGAATCAGTGATCTGGAAGATAAAATGGTGGAAATAACTTCTGAAGAGCAGAATAAAGTAACAAGAATGAAAAGAACTGAGGACAGTCCTCAAGACATCTGGGATAATATCAAATGCACCAACATTCGAATTATAGGGGTCCCAGAAGAAGAAGAGAAAAAGAAAGTGTATGAGAAAATTTTTGAAGAGATTATAGTTGAAAATTCCACCAACATGGAAAAGGAAATAGTCAATCAAGCCCAAGAGGCACAAGGAGTCCCATAAAAGACAACAAACCCAAGGAGAAACACCTCAAGGCACATACTAATCAAACTAACAAAGACTAAGCACAAAAAAAAGAACACTAAAAGCAGCAAAGGAGAAACAACAAGTAACAGCAAGGGAAACCCCATACATTTAACAGCTGATCTTTCAGAAGAAACTCTGGAGGCCAGAATATAATGGCAGTATATATTTAAAGTACAGAAAGGGAAAAATCTACAAACAAGACTACTATACTCAGCAAAGATCTGATTCAAAATTGATGGAGAAATAAAAAGCTTTTCAGACAAGCAAAAGTTAAGAGGATTCAGTACTACCAAATCAGCTTTACAACAAATGTTACACAGACTTATATAACCAAGAAATACAAGAGAAGAAAAAAAATGCTAAAAAATCAACCTGAAACAATTAAGAAAATAGCAATAGGAACATATATATCAATAATTATTTTAAATGTAAATGGACTAAATGCTACAACCATAAGACACAGACTGGCTGAATGAATACAACAAACAAGACACATACATATGCTGTCTACAGGAAACCCATTTCAGAACAAAAGACACATACAGACTGGAAGTGAGAGGATGGAAAATATATTCCATGCAAACGGGAAGCAAAAGAAAGCTGGAATAATAATCTTCATGTCAGACAAAAACACCATAAAATGAAGATTACAAGAAATATGAAAGGACACACATAATGATCAAGGGATCAATCCAAGAGCTGCTGCTGCTAAGTTGCTTCGTCGTGTCTGACTCTGTGTGACCCCATGGACTGCAGCCTACCAGGCTCCTCTGTCTATGGGATTTTCCAGGAAAGAGTACTGGAGTAGGTTGCCATTGCAAAGAGCAAGACATAACAGTTGTAAATATCTATAGCAAACTAAGCAACTGACAAACAACTAATCTCAAAAATATACAAGCAATTCCTGCAGCTCAATTCCAGAAAAATAAATGACCCAATCAAACAACGGGCCAAAGAACTAAATAGACATTTCTCCCAAGAAGACATACAGATGGCTAACAAACACATGAAAGATGCTCAACATCACTCATTATGAGAGAAATGCAAATCAAAACCACAATGAGGTACCATTTCATGCCAGTCAGAATGGCTGTGATCCAAAAGTCTACAAGCAATAAATGCTGGAGAGGGTGTGGAGAAAAGGGAAGCCTCTTACACTGTTGGTGGGAATGCAAACTAGTACAGCCACTATGGAAAACAATGTGGAGATTCCTTAAAAAACTGGAAATAGAATTGCCTTATGACCCAGCAATCCCACTGCTGGGCATTCACACTGAGGAAACCAGAATTGAAAGAGACACGTGTACCCAAATATTCATTGCAGCACTATTTATAATAGCCAAGACATGGAAGCAACTTAGAGGTCCATCAGCAGATGAATGGATAAGAAAGTTGTGGTACATAAACACAGAGGAGTATTACTTACCATTAAAAAGAATGCATTTGAATCAATTCTAATGAGTTGGATGAAACTGGAACCTATAATACAGAGTGAAGTAAGCCAGAAAGAAAAACACTAATATAGTATCAGTTCAGTTCAGTTCAGTCACTCAGTATAGTGTCCGATTCTTTGCAACTCCATGAACTGCAGCACACAGGTCTCCCTGTCCATCACCAACTCCCAGAATTCACTCAGACTCATGTCCATCGAGTCAGTGATGCCATCCAGCCATCTCATCCTCCATCGTCCCCTCTTCCTCCTGCCCCCAATCCCTCCCAGCATCAGAGTCTTTTCCAATGAGCAACTCTTCGCATGAGGTGGCCAAAGTACTGGAATTTCAGCTTCAGCATCATTCCCTCCAAAGAAATCCCAAGGCTGATCTTCTTCAGAATGGACTGGTTGGATCTCCTTGCAGTCCACAGGACTCTCAAGAGTCTTCTCCAACACCACATGGTGGAGAGGTCTGACACAATGTGGTCCACTGGAGAAGGGAATGACAAACTACTTCAGTATTCTTGCCTTGAGAACCCCATGAACAGTATGAAAAGGCAAACTGATAGGATACTGAAAGAGGAACCCCTCAGGTCAATAGGTGCCCAATATGCTACTGGAGATCAGTGGAGAAATAACTCCAGGAAGAATGAAGGGATGGAGCCAAAGCAAAAACAATACCCAGCTGTGGATGTGACTGGAGATAGAAGCAAGGTCCAATGCTGTAAAGAGCAATATTGCATAGGAACCTGGAATATCAGGTCCATGAATCAAGGCAAATTGGAAGTGGTCAAACAGATGGCAAGAGTGAACGTCGACATTCTAGGAATCAGCAAACTAAAATGGACTAGAATTGGTGAATTTAACTCAGATGACCATTATATCTACTACTGCAGTCAGGAATCCTTCAGAAGAAATGGAGTAGCCATCATGGTCAACAAAGGAGTCCAAAATGCAGAACTTGGATGCAATCTCAAAAACAACAGAATGATCTCTGTTCGTTTCCAAGGCAAACCATTCAGTATCACAGTAATCCAAGTATATTCCCCAACCAGTAACACTGAAGAAATTGAAGTTGAACAGTTCTATGAAGACCTACAAGACCTTTCAGAACTAACACCCAAAAAAGATGTTCTTTTCATTATAGGGGACTGGAATGCAAAAGGAGGAAGTCAAGAAACACCTGGAGTAACAGGCAAATTGGCCTTGGAATGCAGAATGAAGCAGGGCAAAGACTATAATAGAGTTTTGCCAAGAAAATGCACTGGTCATAGCAAACACCCTCTTCCAACAACACGAGAAGACTTGTACAGTTGGTCAAAACCGAAATCAGATTGATTATATTCTTTGCAGCCAAAGATGGAGAAGCTCTATACAGTCAACAAAAACAAGACCAAGAGCTGACTGTGGCACAGATCATGAACTCCTTATTACCAAATTTAGACTCATTGAAGTAGGGAAAACCTCTAGACCATTCAGGTATGACCTAAATCAAATCCCTTATGTTTATACAGTAGAAGTGAGAAATAGATTTAAGGGACTAGATCTGGAAGATGATGATGTGAAAGTGCTGCACTCAATATGCCAGCAAATTTGGAAAACTCAGCAGTGGCCACAGGACTGGAAAATGTCAGTTTTCATTCCAATCCCAAAGAAAGGCAATGCCAAAGAATGCTCAAACTACCACACAATTGCACTCTTCTCACATGCTAGTAAAGTAATGCTCAAAATTATCCAAGCCAGGCTTCAGCAATACGTGAACCATGAACTTCCTGATGTTCAAGCTGGTTTTAGAACAGGCAGAAGAACCAGAGATCAAATTGCCAACATTCGCTGAATCATAGAAAAAGCAGGAGAGTTCCAGAAAAACATCTATTTCTGCTTTATTGACTATGCCAAAGCCTTTGACTGTGTGGATCACAATGCTGCTAAGCTGGTAAGTCGCTTCAGTCATGTCCGACTCTGTGCGACCCCATAGAGGGCAGCCTACCAGGCTCCTCCGTCCCTGGGATTCTCCAGGCAAGAACACTGGAGTGGGTTGCCATTTCCTTTTCCAATGCATGAAAGTAAAAAGTGAAAGTGAAGTTGCTCAGTCGTGTCCGACCCTCAGCGACCCCATGGGCTGCAGCCTTCCACGCTCCTCCGCCCATGGGATTTTCCAGGTAAGAGTACTGGAGTGGTGTGCCATTGCCTTCTCCATGGATCACAATAAACTGTGGAAAATTCTGAAAGAGATGGGAATATCAGACCACCTGACCTGCCTCTTGAGAAATCTGTATGCAGGTCAGGAAGCAACAGTTAGAACTGGACATGGGACAACAGACTGATTTAAAATAGGAAAAGGAGTACGTCAAGGCTGTATCTTGTCACCCTGCTTATTTAACTTATATGCAGACTACATCATGAGAAATGCTGGACTGGAAGAAACACAAGCTAGAATCAAGATTGCCGGGAGAAATATCAATAACCTCAGATATGCAGATGACACCACTCTTATGGCAGAAAGTGAAGAAGAACTAAAAAGCCTCTTGATGAAAGTAAAAGAGGAGGGTGAAAAAGTTGGCTTAAAGCTCAACATTGAGAAAACAAAGATCATGGCATTCGGTCCCATCACTTCATGGGAAATAGATGGGGAAACAGTGGAAACAGTGTCAGACTTAATTTTGGGGGGCTCCAAAATCACTGCAGATGGAGACTGCAGGCATGAAATTAAAAGATGCTTACTCCTTGGAGGGAAAGTTATGATCAACCTAGATAGCATATTCAAAAGCAGAGGCATTATTTTGCCGACTAAGGTCCATCTAGTCAAGACTATGGTTTTTCCAGTAGTCATGTATGGATGTGAGCGTTGGACTGTGATGAAGGCTGAGCACTGAAGAACTGATGCTTTTGAACTGTGGTGTTGGAGAAGACTCTTGAGAGTCCCTTGGACTGCAAGGAGATCCAATCAGTCCATTCTGAAGGAGATCAACCCTGGGGTTTCTTTGGAAGGAATGATGCTAAAGCTGAAACTCCAGTATTTTGGGCCCCTCATGAGAAGAGTTGACTCATTGGAAAATACTCTGATGCTGAGAGGGATTGGGGGCAGGAGGAGAAGGGGATGACAGAGGATGAAATGGCTGGATGGCATCACTGACTCAATGGGCGTGAGTTTGAGTGAACTCTGGGAGTTAGTGATGGACATGGAGGCCTGGCGTGCTGCAATTCATGGGGTCACAAAGAGTTGGACACGATTGAGTGACTGAACTGAAGTGAATCTGAATTGACTTTAAAGCATTCATCATAGGGATAAATGCACATTGCACAAACAGTGAAAGCAAATGTTCCACCAAGCAATTCAGTTCCAGGTGTGGGCAACAGCATTAGCCTAATATATGACAACAATTTCAGAGGAGCAAGTTCTTTTCTGTAAATGAAAAAGCTGTGAGACAACAGAAAGTCTGCCACATGAAGAGTTAGAAGGAAAAGATAGAAACCCAAACTCAGATGTAAAGCAAAAAAACAAAACAAAATAAAATTAAGTTAAATATTGAAAAACTGGAAACTGTGGCACATCAAAAAATGCTGAATAACTGTCTTCTGTGAGAGCTGAGTTTTTGTTGACACAGAAGTATTTATGTACCACTAAGGCTTACTGGTTAAATATCTGAGGCATATCTGGCCTTGAACACCTTCCCTATATGCTGGAGCTGTAAACAAGTTTTCTCAGTCATAAAAAAAAAATTCTTCTCAGCAGCTGCATTAACATGAAAGAATAGTCTTGATACAAGAAAAAAAAATTAAACAAAACTCCTAGATAAGAGGGCATTTGGCAGGATATCTAAAAATGACCCCACTGGGGTAGGGGTTAACAATTTAGAAGTGATGTACATATATACTGGAATTAAACAACTTTGTAAATGTATGGCAGATAGTGGGAGCCAAGTGTCTCACTTTTGGAGTGAAATGTTACAGATAAGTAAGAGGAGGAGACTTGAATGATCCATATGGATTATTAATGTTCCCTTTGATGATGGATTAGAATTAAAGATATCAGCAATATCTCATGTTTAGCTTAATATAGATATAATTCTTATATATGGAACAAATATTTATAGATACAATTATATATATATGTGGTTTAGTATACATAATCATTTCTTTGCTCAGTCAGCTAAAAGGGCCTCAAAGCAATGAAGTCCTAGTAATAGTGAGCACATTCAACACCAATGTCTTGGTTTTTAATATCATTCTCCAATAAATGGAACTATGGTTCCCAGAAGAGGTTGTGTCAAGAAATATATCGTTGAGCTTGGAGTGTCTTGCAATGCTGGAAAGAAAGAAAATGCTCAAAAATAAAATGATGGAAGTATGTCAAAAGGCCTTGAATCAACCCAAGAGCATTCAAAGGTCAAAGCTGTAACAATTTTGAGCAACAAGATAAAGTGGTATTAGATTATAATCCAAAGTATAAAATAAATATCCATAAGTCTGTACTGATATAAATACATTAGTTAATAAATTAGGAAAGAAATCTCTCATGCAGAATAATTTCTGATAAACTGTGTAGATACTTCAACTTCAGAGAGTTGGAGCACAACTCTCCACTTCATGTGGGCTGTGCATAATAAATTCCATCCAAAGTGTACAGTACTAAAAGGAGGGGGAAATTATCTTTGCAGTGGATAGAACTGATACACATTACCTCAAGCTAGGTGATCAGTTCAGTTTAGTTCAGTTGCTCAGTCGTGTCCGACTCTTTGTGACCCCATGAATCCCAGCACGCCAGGCCTCCCTGTCCATCACCAACCCCCAGAGTTCACTCAGACACACACCCATCGAGTCAGTGATGCCATCCAGCCATCTCATCCTCCGTCGTCCTCTTCTCCTCCTGCACCCAATCCTCTCAGCATCAGAGTCTTTTCCAATGAGTCAACTCTTCGCATGAGGGGGCCAAAGTACTGGAGTTTCAGCTTTAGCATCATTCCTTCCAAAGAAACGCCAGGGTTGATCTTCAGAATGGATTGGTTGGATGTCCTTGCAGTCCAAGGGACTCTCAGGAGTCTTCTCCAACACCACAGTTCAAAAGCATCAGTTCTTCAGTGCTCAGCCTTCTTCACAGTCCAACTCTCACATCCATACATGACTATTGGAAAAACCATAGCCTTGACTAGATGGCTCTTGGTCGGCAAAGTAATGTCTCTGCTTTTGAATATGCTATCTAGGTTGCTCATAACTTTTTCTTCCAAGGAGTACAGTCTTTTAATTTCATGCCTGCAGTCTCCATCTGCAGTGATTTTGGAGCCCCAAAAAATAAAGTCTGACACTGTTTCCCCATCTATTTCCCATGAAGTGATGGGATTGGATGCCATGATCTTTAGTTTCTGAATTTTGAGCTTTAAGTCAACTTTTTCACTCTCCACTTTCACTTTCATCAAGAGGCTTTTTAGTTCCTCTTCACTTTCTGCCATAAGAGTTGTGTCATCTGCTTATCTGAGGTTATTGATATTTCTCCCAGCAATCTTGATTCTAGCTTGTGTTTCTTCCAGTCCGGTGTTTCTCATGATGTAGTCTGCATATAAGTTAAATAAGCAGGGTGA
The DNA here is from genome assembly GCA_006408695.1 of Aepyceros melampus. NCBI lineage: Eukaryota > Metazoa > Chordata > Mammalia > Artiodactyla > Bovidae > Aepyceros > Aepyceros melampus. Next base: position 315,162 of record SJXQ01005722.1, read on the forward strand.
CAATATACAGCCTTAACGTACTTCTTTTCCTATTTTAAATCAGTCTGTTGTCCCATGTCCAGTTCTAACTGTTGCTTCCTGACCTGCATACAGATTTCTCAAGAGGCAGGTCAGGTGGTCTGATATTCCCATCTCTTTCAGAATTTTCCACAGTTTATTGTGATCCACACAGTCAAAGGCTTCATGTCATATCAAAAATTATACATCATAATGATAATATGTATATTTGACATGATGTGATGAAAATGGTACTCTATTACTGTGATCTTCCTCCTCAAAATCTTTAACTCTAGATTGATTGTAAGGAAAATATTGGACAAATTCCATTGAGGGTTACTCCACAAAATGCCTGTCTAGTACTCATCATTCTATCAATATCATCAAAAACAAGGAAAGTCTGAGATGTCAGAGGCAAGAGCAGCCTAAGGAAACAATGATTAAATGCAATGTGGTATCCTGGATGGGATAACTAGAACAGAAAAAAGACATTATATAAAAACTAAGAAAATTTGAATAAAGTATGGACTTAAGTTAATAGTAACGCTTCATCAGTGCTTCATTAATTGTAACAAATATATCATACTATAAGATATGAATAATAGGGGACATTTAGTCTGGGGTATATAAGAACTTTCTATATTGTCTTCCTAATTTTTCTGTAAATCGAAAACTATTTTAAAATAAAAAGTTTATTTAAAAACTATCTAGACATAGGAATACATCCAGAAATGGAAGCAGGGGTGTAAGAGAAGCAAGAAGGCCAAGACAATTTTGCTATAGACTCTGGTCACATGATATGTGGTTAACCCAGGTTAAGGCTCATGGAGAAGGCAAACATCTACATGGGGAATGTATCAGGAGAATTTTCTAGGAAAGGTGTATGTGGAGGGGACCTTGATTTAGCTGGCAAAAGCAGTTTTACACACACACATACACACACACACACACACACACATTTGAGATTCAATTTACATTTGTTTAATAAGGAAACTGATATGTTTCCAGTATGAGGATACTCTTTTCTAGACTCTTTGGAGTCCTAGCATAGCTTATAAATGAAACAAAGCATAATATATAAGGATCACTCTAACTAAAGAATTATATATGGAATTACATATATATATATATACACACACACACACAGATACATATATATATATGTAATTCCATATATATATCCATATATATATATTACATATATATGTTAATTCCATATATAATTCTTTAGTTAGAGTGATCCTTTTGGAGCAGAAAAACTTTTGTACTGATACATTTTACATGATACCATGGATTTTATTCCATCAGATGAATGACAATATTTTGAGTTATTATGCTTTGTATCATTTAAAGTTACCCTAGGACTCCAAAGAGTCTAGAAAATCCTCATACTGGAAACATATCAGTTTCCTTATTAAACAAATGTAAATTAAATCTCAAATGTGTGCGTGTGTGTGTGTGTGTGTGTGTAAAAGTGCTTTTGCCAGCTAAATCAAGGTCCCCTCCACATACGCTTTACTGATAAATTCTCCTGATACATTCCCCATGTAGATGTTTGCCTTCTCCATGAGCCTTAACCTGGGTTAACCACATGTCATGTGACCAGAGGCTATAGCAAAATTGTCTTGGCCTTTTTGCTTCTCTTACACCCCTGCTTCCATTTCTGGATGTATTCCTATGTCTAAATAGTTTTTAAATAAACTTTTTATGAGCCGGACATGACTGAGCGACTGAACTGAACTGATATATATATATACACACACACACACGCATATATATATATGCACACACACAGATACACACACTGCTATCATATCACATCTTACATACTACTGTTAATTTCAACTTCTGCATATCACTTTAACCACCATGGTGAATCACAAAGGTAGGAGAATATTATCAAGAGAAACAAGAGGTCAGAACGCCACTGTAATCTTCATTTTCAAACCAAAATCCTTTAACTTCAGGCATCCACTTGTATTTCCTCCCCCCAAGCTCTCAGCATGTTCTGACATTCATTTTAAGATTGTATTTGAGTACTTTTCCCATGGTAGCATCATGAAATAAAATAGTGACTTTATCTAAATTTGTTGTCAACAAAGATGTGCTGTCTGATTTGTATTTATTAAAGTAGGAAATTCAGAAGTTTGCAACATGACTTCATTCAGGAACAACTTTGAACTCAGACCTTGCAAATTCAGTGAGAAGCTGAAGAGTCCACTGGGAAAATATTAGCTTTAGAAGGACTCTTGAAGATCTTTTAATCCAGAGTTCTACCTAATGTATAAAACTATTCTTGAACATTTCTAGCAAATGGGCTTCCTTCCATTTAAACAGCTCCAGTGAAGAGGGTATCTTCAATTTATTGTTAGAAGTTCCCAAAAGTAAGCCAAAAATCTGATTTATTGTAAAATATGAAATGATTTGCCCTCTGGAGCTACCCAAGTAAATGTTACCCCTCTTCTATTTGACAAGGCCTTCAATTATTTTAAGAAAAATATCCACAACCTCAGTCTCTAGACTAAAGCACTCTTGAAGCTTTTAAAAATTGTTCTGGGTCTATTTGTGAGTGAGTTACCATCTCGGTCACTTTTCATGTTATCTGTGTCCATCTTAATTGTGGCACTCTGAAATGATCCAAATCTCCCAACATGAATGGTCAAGTACAGAATAAAACATTATGAAGGACTTCCCTGTGCTGGACATCATGCCTCTAGTAATGAAGCCTGAGACTTTAGTACATTTGTGTGCTCACATGGTGGGCTCATGTTAAACTCACAGTAAATTAAAACCACTGAGTCTTCTTCACAAATGCTATGTTTAAGCTATATAATCCTTTTCCTTTATTAACTGAAATTTTGATACGAGCACAGAACTTTACATTTTATCCTATTCAATTTAATCCTGTTAAATTTGTCTATATTTTTTTTCTTCATTCTACTAAGGACTTTTGGATCTTCTTAGTGACATCCAGTGCATTTATTCTGCCTTCTAATGCTATACTATTTGCCATGGGATGGGCAAGCTATACTTTCATACCTAGCCATAGAAAAATAACTTCAATGAGACAGAACTGAAATTAGAAACCTCTTGTTTACATTGACACATCATTTGACACTTTCAATTTACTAACCCATCTACTGGCCTGTTATTATCTAGCTCATGTTCCTACATTTTTGCTCTTAAGGGCATTTTGAGAAACTGCCAAATACCATGGTGAGGCACACAATGTTTATTGCCTTGTGAGGTCTCTGGGAGGCAGCTAAACAAAAAGGCAGGCATCCTTCAGAGCAGCTGAAGCACAAGTGGCCCATGTGATTGCCAATTTGGAGGCATACCATATGTATTAGGACACTGGACAGATGTACTGAAGGATAGTCTCAAATATTAGCCAAACTCAAAAGTCAGAAAGTCAAACCTCCAAATTGCAGTTTTGATGATAACAGAGTTGATTCTCACACATGCATTTTTATGTAACCTGTACCAGGGTGAACAGCAGCAGAGATGCTTCATTTAAAAACAACTAATATGTTGCCACAACACCCAGGAGACAAGTGAATACATAATTTATAATAAAATCTCTTTTATAAATAGACTAGTATATTTTAATAAGTTCAGGGGAGAGCAAAAGAGTCAACTGGTTCAGTACATACTCTGGAATCTCAGAATTGGGTTCAAATTTTGACTCTATCAGTTAATAGCTATGAGACTCCAAAAAATTAACCTCTTTTAGTTTATTTCCTTATTTGTAAACTGGGGAAGATAATAGCAGTATTACCTTATAGGATTGCTATGAAAATTGAACATGAGCATGAATATATTAGCTATTATTGTCCTTCTAATCTGACAGAAACAATCTTATGAAATTCATGCTAGAGCTGAGTAATCAAGCTCATCAACTATTTTTTAGATAATAAATTACAGCATCTTCCCTGAAATTAAACTTCCCTTAAACTCGCTAATCCTCACATTGGGCTGAGAAGTTCTGAAGTTGAATTTTGGAAGTGTTTAGGGAATCCAAATCTGTGCATAGATATCTCAATATAGCTGAAGCTATATGCATCAATACATATCCATCTGATGAATAATTTTGTCTATGTACATCAGGACAAAAAATTCCTTATTTGAGAGTGGTTTACTCAAACTTTGGAGGTGTTGATTTAGAATTAACTTTTGCCAATGGTAATTAATATAAAAATGTTTAAAGCCCCACCACCTGATGATGTTGTTCTTTGAGGTGGCTTCAGTCTGATGTCTGCCAAATCATTTTTCTCCTTTCTATTTTTAGAAAATTGTTTCTCCCCTAAGTTTCCTAACAGACTTCTAGGAAGATGGTAGCAATGGAACAGGTCCTCAGTTCTTGCCCTCTGTCTCACAAATCAATAGAAATTACAACAGGCAAACAAAAATTGAGCAAACCTGTACAAACAACAAAGGCATTCGAATTCTCAAGGAATTTATTTAAGACATGATATTGATGGGGCCATATTGAAAGATATCACCAATCTGAAGTTCTGTGATATATTTACAAATCAAGACAATCCTGGCAGAAAACCACTAATACAATCTAGCTTAAAGGAGCAAGGATTGAAGGTGAGGGCAGGCAGTGAAATAATTGGAATGGGAACCACTCATAAATTGAGGTAAGCCTGAGTAACTTCCTTTATCTAAGTCTCCCAATATATTCTTTAATAAAATAATGCCAAGTGGGAATATAAAAATTGTCACATAGTTTTAAAAGTGTATATTTACTAAATTAAGCTGTATTATGAACATTTTCTATCAGGTCAGTCTTAGTTGTATGGCTAGAATAATAAATTCATTAGAGAATAATGTTAAAATTATGAATTTGAGGTATTCTTGTGGACATGAAACACAGGCCAAAGGACTCTCCTAATACCCTCATCCCAATCCTTGGGCTAGGCTCTGACAGGAATTACTCCTCTTGTTGCTATTTTGACATTGTACATGAAAAGATTTTGGAGCAGGCTGCCCCTTCTCAAAAAGCAAATTCAGTGTCTCTGACCATGGTATACCATTAAACAAGATGGTCTCAACCTGATGTGAGTCCTCATTAACAAACCAGCAGGACTTATTTCAATGTTGTATATCCATTCCCTGACTCCATCCCCAAATGGCCACACACAAGTGGTGACTATACATGACATCACACACCTGAAGTAGAGGCCAAAAGAACAAATGAGGAATGTGATCTTAAGGTGAACCATTCCTGCTGGGATTGCCCCTGAGCCTAGCTCCCTCCCCACTTCATCCTGCTGGATCACAAAGTCAGTACTATAAACTTACACAATTTAGCCATCTAGTTTAAGCTTAGGGAGAGGGTGACAACCACTTAGATAATGAAAGCATAAGATAATTACCCAACTCTTATTGGAGGGACAGAAAGCAGGTTAGGATATACCCTTCTTATTCAATGAGAATAAATGGATAAATTATGAATTAATAGTAAATACAGAAAACCCAAAACAAAAACAGAGCCTATAAAACGAACTTGTAAGATAATGAGGAAATTATACCATGTAAGATATGGAGGAAGAACAGTATAAAAATTTTTTAAAGAGGTAGTAGAGTTACAAATAAAAATTAATAAACTGGAAAGCAAAAAGACAACAAAAAATAGCATTAATAAATTAAAGACATGGACTTTTTCAGGGAGAAAACAAAACGTATTAAAAGGCAGAGAAACATTTGGCAAGAGTAATTCCTTCAATGCCTGAAAGAATTTCACCTGCTAAATTGTCTGAGCCAGGCCTCAGAAAACATCCATCCACTTTTTCCTATTGCTATTGATTTATTGCTATTTTCTATGTTATTGGCTTATTTTTGTACTGATATGATTTGATGTATAAAATCATTCATGTCATAAACATTTTTTAACTTCATGTGGAAGACTTTGTTATTATAATTACCATAAACACACAGCTTCATACAGCAGTGAAATAGTAAAACACCATTTCCTGAGCTGGTGTTCTAAGCTATATTGATATGCCGAATGTTATTGTGTTTAAAAGGGAAAAAGTAGTTCTTTACTCAAGTAAGTTTAGGCAACGTTGAGTTAGGTAAAAGTTTAAATAGTTTTTACTCTTTTAAACTGAAGAACATGCTCCTTTTAAGAAAATACTACTAGTCAAAATTTACTACATAATGACTGTCCAAGAGGGGCTATAGTATACAGCATTTTGCAAACTTATTAGACCATGTTCCAGAGAAATGGCTTTTCAAAAGTGCAATTTAGAATTGCTGCAGCAAACATAGTCTGGTTAAAATGAGAAATAAGACAAGAATGTCACTGCCACTAATTTTTTCTTTAGCAGGAATTATTTAACCCATGCTGTTAGAATCTGTTATAAATTTTAAAAATAATCTATCATTATAACTTTACCATTGGTATGACTGATTACCAGGAAACACTCCAAAGGATCAACTGAAAACCTTTTAAAGATTTCAGTCAGCTGTCAACTTAAAACTAATCTATGAAAATACATTCTTCCCTTATAAAGCAAAAATGTACAACACGGGTAACACACAGAGTAAGAACTCCCAACTGCAGAATTGTTTCCTATATATCTGTATTACTAGGAATATATTTATTACAAATTATATGGGGCTTAAATAAATAAAACTCTTGAAGGATGTAAAAAGTGTTTTGTTTTGTTTTTTTTAATGAGGCAATATATCATGTTTCTAGAAAGCATCATAATTCTGTACTTCTCACTATCCTATCAATTTAAGACAATCCTAACCAAATTACCAATTTATTTGGGGGGGGTGGTTATCTAGTAACTATAAAGTTCATCTGGTAATATAAACATGTTGGAATCAGTAGAAAATTGTGAAAAATAAAAATAAAAGAGATCAAAAGGAGTATGTGCCCTAAGAAATATGAAGTCATATTTCTAACTCAATAACTACAGGCTGGTGTACTAGGGCTACAATGTTCAGTGGTACTAAAGAGAATAAAGTGTGTAAGTGTGTGTGTGTGTGTGTGTATATATATATATGACATTTCAAATGGAGGGGGAATGTGGACAATGAAATAAATACTAGGTAACAACAGTCTAAACTTGAGGGAAAATGGTAAAATACCTAAATCTATACACCAAAATAATTCCAGACAGGGCAAAGGTACTTTTATAAAAAATTAAACCATTAAAATTAGAGAAATACAGGACAAGATTTATATAATCCTGGGGTTGGGCAATCCTTCTAAACATGATCCTATGGACAGAAGGCAAAAAGAAAAAAAAATTATTCATTTTTTATTTTTTTTAGTCATTTTTAATGCATTTTCCCTGTGCACAAGAGAAATAACTGATGGAGTCAAAAGATACAGTTTTCTTTATACACAGCAGTTAAAAGTAATGCAAACATCACATGACACTTTCAGTGAAAGTTACATTTCCAATTACAAATCAAAATGCGTATTAGGATCTCTTTATGGGAGAAGCTGAGAAGGAAGTCTAAAAAAGCACTTTCCTGGCATTACTATACTGATCCTTCAGGCTGCACTAAGATTAAGATCATATACAATCAATTTGCAAATGTTGACACATCACACTGTTTTCTGTACAATTAAATGTATACTTAGAGATACCAGGATAAACATTTCTACTATATTTAAACTGAACTTACCTAATCAACATTTTCACTGAGAAGTTTATCAAAGATGCTGTAAGATTCTACAAAATTGTGAGATATACCGAGCTCCAGACATATTTCTTATATTCTTTCTCATTTTGGTTATACATATCTGCTCAGAGATTCTGCTGCAATTTATCGAGATGTACAGTTCCGATTGTGCTTACTTTACTGTGTATAAATATATCAAAAAAGATCAAATAGTATAAATCTTACAGCATTTTGCTAGCAAAAATACATGCCAAAGTCACAATAAGCAATATTGTACCACAAATTATAGAGTTTCAGTTAATCTGTTTCTGTTTTTAATATTCTCATTCTACATTAAATTACTATCATAGGCTAATGTTTAAAATGCAAATAAACTGGACATCTGTAGGACAAAACTTGTTCACCCAACTGTAAAGGTTGATTCGTTTCCAAAAATCACAATAAATGCAGAATAAAGAAGTGTTTGCATGCAACACCTTTGAGTAAAACAGCATTGATTTTCACCATTCAAAACAGAGGAAGGGAGGGAAGGAAGGAGAGAGGGAGGGAGGGAGGGAGGAAACAAAGAGGGAGGAAAGGACTCCACCTTAAAATGCATATTAAATTTATAATTAGACAGAGTTGAAAAAATCAAACTTAAAGTAAAGCACAATTTTGTGTGTGTTTAAAGATTTAAGAGCCATTATCAAAAATAAGATACATTTTTTCAAGGTACAGAAATGTAATTACGATGGCTGGGAGCCCAGCAGCCTCTCAATGGCTGCATTGATGTCGCCTCCTGTTGCTATTAGAGCCTGCAAGTTTGCTTCCCGGTTTAAGAAGCCCATTGCGTTGAGCTGTTCCAGTTGTTGTTGAAATCTGACTTCTGGATTTGGCAGCTGCGGAGGATTTGCACCAGCCAGAGCCTGCACCATTTGCTGAATGAACTGCTGGTTGGGTCCAGATTCCGATATTGGGCTTGTGGTTTCACTGGGTGCAGAGCTAGACACAGTAGGCCCAGGGGGGGCACCTGTGCCAGTGGAGCCAGGGGGACCTGCAGGGCCAGTGGGTCCTATGGGCCCAATGGGGCCTATGGGAGTAAAAGGGACTATGGGGCCAATGGGGCCTATGGGTGTGACTGGGCCTACAGGGCCTATAGCAGTTCCCAGCACCCCCACCCCCACACCTGGAGTGAAGCTTGGAATGAGGCCAGGAGCTTCAGTGGCTAATGTCTGTAGCCCCTGCTGGATCTGCATTAAAGCCTGCATTGCTCTTGGGTTTGACATGGCTGATAGCGTCTCTGGATTCTGCATCTGCTGTAGGAAAGTAGGGAGCTGTGGACGCATCTGCTCCTGAGCTGAGGATTTGTAGTAAACACAGGGCTATTCAGCATCATCTGTGCAGCCAAATCTGGATTCTGGCTCAGAGACTGCATCATGCTTCTCATATATGGTGCAGACAGCATATTCTGGATCAGCTGGGGGTTTTCAGTTATCTGTTGCAGTAAGCTCTGCATTCCTGGGGTGCTGAAGATACTGGCGACATAATTGGCTGCAGCCACTGTGTTTCCGGTAGCACTGCTGGAGCTACTGCCAGATCCACTGCCACTGCTAGTTGTTGTGCTAGTGGTCGCAGAACTCTGGGTAGCCGGTGGTGGCGCCCAAGGATTGGGTAGTGGATCACGATTTTCTGTGCGGGAAGGTTGTGTACCTTCCCCAGAGGAGGAACTGCTCCCCACCGAGGCATGGATCAGCTGGGGGTTTTCAGTTATCTGTTGCAGTAAGCTCTGCATTCCTGGGGTGCTGAAGATACTGGCGACATAATTGGCTGCAGCCACTGTGTTTCCGGTAGCACTGCTGGAGCTACTGCCAGATCCACTGCCACTGCTAGTTGTTGTGCTAGTGGTCGCAGAACTCTGGGTAGCCGGTGGTGGCGCCCAAGGATTGGGTAGTGGATCACGATTTTCTGTGCGGGAAGGTTGTGTACCTTCCCCAGAGGAGGAACTGCTCCCCACCGAGGCAAATGGGTTACCCCCAAACTGCTCTTGTGCGGCATTCAGCATGGGTTCTTGAATGTCAGTGTACATGCGCCGTAAAGCATTGTAGCCACCTGGGATGCTTTCAAGATTGCTGAGAGCCAGGTCTTGATTTCTCATCATTTCCTGCATCATAGCTGGATTCCTGGCGATTTCGAGGGTCTGCCTCATTATATCTGGGTTGTTTAGCAGATGACTGATTTCTGGGTTTCTTTGAATCAATTGCTGCATCTGTGGATTGGCCATAATGAGCTGCCTCATCAGATCAGGATTCGAAAGCATGCTCTGAACAAAGGGATTTTCCATGATTTGGATCATCATCTCAGGGCTGGACAAGAGCTGCTGCTGCATTTGGTTCTGGAGCTCAGAGAAGTTAGTCGAGCTCAAGCCGAGGCTGCTAAGGCCTGCAAGTCCTCCAAGACTCCCCAACCCAAACGGGTTGCTATTTGTGGAAATAGGTGTGGAGTTACTCCTGGGAGTCGACGCGGTGGTAGTATTAGTTCCCGCGGCATTACTAGGCTGTGTGGACTGGCCCTGAGGTCGGTTCTGGCTTTTGATGACAAGGTGAACAGTCAGTCCATCATGGATGCCATGTTGGATCAAGGTATCTTGATCTTTTAAGATTTTTCCGGCAAAAATCAGCACTAACTGATCGTTTGGGATTTGAAGCGTTTCGAAATCGCTTCCTTAAACTGCTGGACTGAGCTGTTCTCGGGCACTGCGAACTCCTCTTTCTCTTTGGGGGTCTTCACAGTGACTTTGATGATTTTGGGCTCGGCCTGGGTAGAGGCTGGGCCTTGGGCCGCATCAGAGCCGCGGGAGGGGCGCGGGGGGCCGCTGTTCTCGCCATTCTCAGCCATGGCGGCCGCGGTGACGCAGGCAGTCAGGGAAGGCGCCGGCAGGCGAGAGAGAGAGAGAGGAAAGGAGGAGGCACTACCACAGCAGGTTGGGCCGGACCGGGCGGGGAGCGCGGAGCACGGTACCTCTGTGTTGAAG